>VZRJ01004500.1:390606-552767 GCA_013397565.1 Ptilonorhynchus violaceus
GACACCCAGGGATGAGGGCCCCTCTCAGCTGGGGCTCCTCTCCAGGCGGAGCAGCCCCGGCTCCCTCAGCCGTGCCCGGGCAGGGAGAGGCTCCGGGCCCTGGATCATCCCCGCAGCCTCCGCCGGCCCCGCTCCAGGAGCTCCCTGGCCCTGCTGCCCTGTAAAAGTTCTACAAACACAACTACTGCAGTAACTGTTAATATATTTTTTACTATCTGTTCAGCACATGAACCGAAATAGTTGTGGAAAATAAGCTACAACTGTCTCATCTGTGCCAGCACTCAAAAGTCCTTTATTCCATTCAGTTCTCTGGCCGCAGGGAAGGGATGAACTGAGAGCCTTTTCCACACAGAAGATGTAGCAAGGAACAAGATGTATCTCCATCAACAGATGCTCTTGCTAATCTTTCCTGTGGTCCTTCCACTGAAAAAGTCAAGTTTGTGAATTTTGATAACACTTAAGTATTAGTTAAAAAAACCAAAACAAAAACAAAAACAAAAAAAACCAAACCCAAACTAACTAACAGGGACAAGGAGTTATGTGAACCCATCTGTTTGCAGGCATCTGGTAACCATTGCAGTGCCTGCCTCAGAGGAGAGCGCTGGTGGGAAGGGAAGTGCACCTGTGTACACCATGGACACGTTGGGATTTGCATGGATTCTTCCCTCTCGGGGAGGGGAGCGCAGCTCATCTGTTCCAAAAACATTTAAAAGAGCATGGAAGAAGTGCAAAGTTCCTTCAGGCTGGGTAGGGGAAATGCAATCTGCAGCATTTAGCAGGAATCTCATTAAAGAGAGTTCAATAAAAGATTAACTTCTAAACACTTTTCAACTCAGGAATGACAGTGAAGAGCCTTTTCTGGTAATCCTCTTACTGCAGCATAGGTGCTTGCTGATAACTGGAGGAATTTTTGTCCAGATGTTGCACAATATCCTGACGTAAGGCAAGCTTTGGTACAGTTTCTCTTCCCGGGTGTGTTTTAGGAACAGCTCAAATATGTTTCATAAAAATGCAACAGCACCCAAAAATCTGTAGCATCACGATTTAGAGGTTTTCAAAACGCCCTTGGTATTTTATCATGAAATTAAAATACAAAGACCTATTAAGGATGAAAAGCCGTTTGAATGTCAGTTAGAAAATATCTTCTGGTATTGCAAATTTTGCCTTACTGAAGGTTAAACCCAATGAAATCATATGCTGTGGCTTTCAAACAAAACACTCTCTGCTTAGAGACTTCATGCTTGGTGATGCTGAGTATCTTTTAGAGGTGCTGAACTTCAGTCATGAAAGTCCATGTTGACCAGAGCTCCAGGAGCGTTTGCACGATGCCCTCAGGCACAGAGTGGGATTGTTGGGTCTGTGCAGGGCCAGGGGTTGGACTGGATGATCCTTGTGGGTCTATTCCAGCTCAGGACGCTCTGTAATTCCATGATTCTATAACTATTTTGTTTGTTTGTGTTTTCACGGCTGTCAGATCAAGCATTTGGGCATCCTTATCATCCTTCTGCTAAAGAAGCAGAGGAGTAACTGAGGGAATAGACCAGAAGATTTACCAAAATCTTACTTTCAACTATTATTTTTGTTGTAACAGGACTCAAAAGTTTTTTTCAAGGACCCAACTTCCAATATAATAAGAGATATATCTTTCATATAAAGAGAACAGAGCATAAATAGCCTCTCCTGCTTCCTTTTAGCCCACACCGTGTTCCTGCAAGGTTCTTGTCTTCCCTGGAGAAACACACAGCAAAATGCACTGCCACCTTACAAAAAATGGTCAGTAAGACATCATTTTGGTAGGTCTTTTCCCACTCTCCAAGAAATGCCAATGTGCTCTGTTTTATAGAGTCTCTATTTTCACAGCTCGTGCACACCACAGACACTTTGATATTTATTGCTTTATACACCCCTGTAAATGAAGAGATCCGGTTCTATAACTGCAGTTCTGATTTTCCTGTTCTGTGTAAGCACCACTGGCAGATTCTGGCATTCTGTAGTTGTTTCTTGAAGTTAAATAAAGAACAGTTAATGGTGCCTGGAAATCTAGAATTTTCTATGGCATCTTCTGCCCTAGCTCTCTAAGTTAACTTCAGCTCCTCTTCACTGAAAATGGAAACATTTGTTGTAGAATTCTAATAGATGAGATGCAAAAGCTATGAAATTTTGGCTTAACTTCCTATTTCTTGACCTAAAGGAAAGAGAAAAAACCATTTGCTTAGGGTGATCAATCATGCATGACTTCATCAGATTTTGGAAACTTTTAGAATGAAGTCAGTTCAAATTTTTACAGGGGCTTGTATTTCAATCTTAAAAATAATACATTCCCATAAGGGAGGCATCTGCTCAACTGCATCATTTCCAGAATGCAGAATTGCTCAGAGTTCTTGAGTTGATAATATGTGGTAAATGCCTCCATGTATAATATATGAATCAAGATATGATCCTAAATTTGTGGGAGGCTTCTGAAAGTTGAAGGTTAATGCAAAGTGGGAACAAGCAGCTAATTGTGTTTCTGAGCTTTTATAATTGTTAAAGCTTTGAATAAAACATAACAGAGAGACCCAAACCACACAGTTGAGTAATCCTTTCAGTTCTG
This sequence comes from Ptilonorhynchus violaceus, assembly GCA_013397565.1. Classification (NCBI taxonomy): domain Eukaryota; kingdom Metazoa; phylum Chordata; class Aves; order Passeriformes; family Ptilonorhynchidae; genus Ptilonorhynchus; species Ptilonorhynchus violaceus. The sequence continues at coordinate 393,200 of VZRJ01004500.1, forward strand.
TTGGGGCAAAGAGATGATATCAGTAAAAATTAAATATGAATAAATGCAGCATATCAGAATTTGTTATATTTAAACATCCAATGTAAGAGCTTTACAAATCAGAGAAAAATTAATGAGGAACTTCCTTTTCAAAAGCTGAAAATATCAACCCCAAATACTCCAGCTTTAGAAGAAATGTTGGGGAAAGTCTGTCTGTGAATAGAGAGTTCAGATCACAGCAGGGCCTGTCACTGATATGGGGTCAGGCGCTTGGCTGGGTGCTGAAAATGCAACATCTTTGGGGTATTGATAGGATCCCAGAGTGGTTTGGGATGGAAGGGACCTTAAAGCCCATCTCTGCCAAGGGCAGGGACACCTTGCACTATCCCAGCTTGCTCCAAGCCCCATCCAACCTGGCCTTGGACAATTCCATGGATCCAGGGGCAGCCACAGCTGCTCTGGGCAACCTGTGCCAGGGCCTGCCCACCCTCCCAGGGAACAATTCCCTCCCAATATCCCATCTAACCCTGCCCTCTGGCAGTGGGAAGCCATTCCCCCTTGTCCTGTCACTCCATCCCTTGGAAAGAGTCTCTGTCCATCTTTCTTGTGGGTTCCCTTCAGGCACTGCAAGGCCACAATGAGGTCACCCCAAAGCTTTTCTTCTCCAGGCTGAACAATCCCAACTCTCCCAGCCTTTCCTCCCAGCAGAGATAGTTTGGAATATGAAACACCACCACCAGTGTAGTCCTGCAGTGATAACTCTGATCAACCTACCAAAGCACTGCTACAGAAATACATTATTCATGAACATGAAACTTTTAGTTAGGAAGTCAGGAATGTCAGCTTTGATGTAAAGAGCTGAGATAATGCACAACTCAACTGCTAAAAAGATAAATATAAAATCAAGTCATAGTGCCCCAGTCTTCGCTTCCCAGCAGATTCATCCTTGCCACGAAGAGCGTTTGGTTTGCAAGATGTGAGAATGAGGATTATTCCACTTCTGAGAAGAACATACAGGAACTCTGCTAGCTTTTCCTAAAATGACATTAAATACCTGTGTCTTAATGAATTCATCCTTAATATCAAGATATAAAAAAGGGTAAAAACATGCACCTTTTTTCTTCAAATTTGTGTCTACTTTATCAATAATCATATGGTCACTTTGGGTGCAGAACCCCAATACCCTGTGTTCTTTGTTCATGAACATCGCAGCTGAAAAAATGAAGGAACTGTGTAGAAAAGTTTAAAAACCTACTTAAACTACATCGAAAGAGAAGTTCAAAATCTTGAATATGGATATTAGAAAACCTAGCTTGATGACAGGTGCTGTACTGTACTCTATCAGTAATATGATCGTGAATTCAGTGGACTAACCCACTAAATGAGTAGTAAATTAGGGGAAATTCTACGTACAAACCCTGTTCTAAGAAAAATAATAATAATCTACTTCAATTTTTATCCTTTTGACCCCAGTTGACTCTTAAGTTTACAGACTTCTTGCATGAAAATGAAACTCAAAACAAATTCATGTAAATATATTTGTGCTACATTTAATTTCATTTTTCATTGAATTATTATGTGTGTTGAGCTTAGATAACCTTCATTAACATTACCTGAAACAGGTAAATAAGAACAAATTACATTTATTTATATCGTGTGTGTGAGGAATGTTGGAGAAGGGATCAGGGTCCGTGGTGTCCTTGTCCTGCCAGGGGGTCATTGATCCGAGTTCTTCAGGGAGCTCTGGTTGCTCCCTGGGACGTTGGAGTCACCTCAAACCCCCTCAGCTGCAGGAAATGCTCACCCCTGTCCCTTTTCCATGAATGAGAGCCTCGTCTCCAGGGAAAAGGCCGACATTCCTGGAATGGTTGGGGTTGGAAGGCTCCTCTTGTCCCACTCTCCTGCAGAAACAGGGCACCTGCACCAGGTGGGAACAGCTCCAAGGATGGCGATTCCACAGCTTCTCTGGGCAACCTGTTCCTGTGCTCGGTAAAAACCATGCTCTTTATTCGTGCATTGCTTTTGACTTTGTTTTCCTCTTACTCCAGATATTATCCTGTTTAGAGCTCTGGTGTCATGGTTACAGCTGCTTGTTGGGCTTCCATGTTGCTATTTCCCAGAGATTATTTGATATCATTGTGATAGTGTCAATTAGCCATTGGTATTATCCTGTTTGAAAACACAGGAGTTACACAGGATTAAAACGAATTAACATTTCAGAACAATTATAAGGTGACCAGGAAATTAATAGTTTGAAATGCTTCTGTGGTTTGCTTTAATTTTTTAGTGCTATGTGTAAAGTAAATAAGTTTAAAATAATCTATTTTTTTATCAAAAAAGTACCTGATATGAACTAACTAAATAAAGCCAGTATTTTCAGCTTCTTTTAATGAACATCTTGTATGAATAAAAGAAAACTGGGATCATCTAATCAAAAGACTGTGAATTGCTCCTTGTAGAATGACTTATTCCTGCTAAAGAAACAGTTTAAAAAATAAAAAAATGTGACAATAGAGAAAAAATTAAATGCAAAGAGGCTGTTGATTTTCTGTCATTTTTGCAAGCACTCCTGTTGACCGTCGGACAGTGTAAGTTGCATTAAAGTTCAACCTCCCAGAAGGGATTTGCTCAAAAATCACTGATTTGAAGACTGCTATCACTTACAGTTAAAGAACCTTTTCCCTTTAAAAACATGTTCTTAAAATTCGAAAAATAGTCACAAAGTCATGTGATCTGTAATTTTTTAAAGATTTTTTTTTAGTAAAGTTACAGATAATTTCCCTGAAAGACATATATGTTTTTAATTTGATTTATCAGCAACTAGAGTAATGAAGTTAAAAGCAATGTGGTCACTGCTTCTTTTGGTAAAAACAGTTGATAATAATAAATACATATTTTTATGATTCTATATTTATATAAATATTAAGTAAATAAATAAAATTTTAAGCTTTGTAGTGGAGAAGGTTCTGCATATTTAGACAGAATAAGACAAACAGTGATTAGCCAGTGGGTAGGAAATATCTCTAGTTGATTTCTGAAGCTCAGGAAAATAGTAACTTGGGTCTTAGAATTTTGTTTTTCTTTTCATTTTTTTCTCATAAACTTTGTTAGTGGAGGAGTTTTTTTGGGTCACAGTGCACCCCTGAAATCAACTTTGAGTTCTTGGTCTGCTCTGTGCTTTAGTCTGCTGCTTCTTCAGATTAAAAGATATTATTCAGTGTGATTAAAAAAAAATAAAAATAGTAGAAATGCCACCATTCAAATGATATTTTCCTGAGGGAATAGAAGGATGATAAGCTACAATATCATATTCAAATTCTGTCCAATGTTGATGTGTTGATGTGACAGCATGTGACCACCTATGTACTTCTGTTCATTATGATGGAAGAAATCAATGTGGTTTTCCATGAAATAGTGTCAAAAAGAAGAATAGAAAACACAGGAGATGGAGCAAAAGAAGACTTAATAGTTGAAATAAAACAAACTAGTTAACCTCCTGGACATACAGAAGTTACTTTTTAGGGGTTTCTCATATTGTTCCATTAAAAATAACTCTGTCTGAGAAGTAACTGATAACGAGAAATATTTGGACTTTTCCTTTTTTTTCTTTTTTTTTTGTAAGGGTGACTTACCTCAGAGGTGATACCATCTGAACTGCTTCTGGTTTTAAATAAGCAACAGATGGTTGAATAATGCCCTGATAGAGAAAAATGCTCAGAGGAATTTGAGGTGCGGTGGCTCTGGTTAGCAATAGGGTTTTGGTGTCATTTTAAACAAATCCTTCAGTATTCTCCCCATTTTCCTGAACTGGGATAATTTTACCCCCTAATGCATTTGCTTGTTTGAACTCTGTTGTTAGAACTAAGTGAAAGATTCGTATTATCTCCACAAATATTAGAGTATTTCAGCATCCATTTTTATCCTAAATTTTGACAAATGTCATAGTTAAAACATTTTTACGAGTCAAAATAATTGAACGCCATTTGAGAGCTCTCAGATTTGTTGAACCGACAAACCTACTTCATTTAAAATAAACTTTGCTCTCTGATATTGTTGTAGTGTTGATTAATGTGTGTCTTTGCTCTTTTTGCTTTTTAAATCACTATCAAAATGTCACCGTTTGTGAACGAACGAAGGTTTCAGGTTTGGAGAGACCTGCCCTGACCCTGCTCTGACACGAGGCAGACTTGTGAACTGTCCAGATGATTCCAGTGTTTCAGAGCAGCATTCCCTGGCTCCTTGAGCACCCAACCTTTGTGACATGCCTGGGAATGCTCGGGTAGCCATATGGTGCCATTTCATATAATCAGCTCAGAGCAGGTTGAAGCAGTGTCCAGCTGTTTAATTTATGATCCTTGAATAATTTAGGAGAAACTCCAAGTAGTTCTAGAGTTCCAGGTACTTTGATCAACAGTGCCTTAGAATCCGAGCCTTTTTTGGTGGAAAAGTGTCTGAATTCAGTCCTTGTACCACAGACGGTTGTGGTCAAGAGTTTCTGTCTGACTGGTTCATCATCTCAACAATTCCTGTCTGATTTATAATGACATTTTTAAACAGCCCTTCTTCAAGGTACGGTTAGGTCTGATGAGCTGGTATTGATCAGGGGCTGACATTTACTCAGAGCCCTGTATTCACAGATTGAATACTCTATAAACATAAATAACAGTGTTCATGATTGTGCAGCCGAGTCTTTAAAGATACAGTGCAGTGACCTGAGCAAAAAGCCACTTCAGGGACCACTCTAAAGGGACATTAGTGGGTTAGCAGACATGCTGAGTTGCTGCTCAGCAGGAATTCCAAAACTCTGCACTTCAAATAAAAGTGGAAACACATTGAAATAAATACTGCTGTTAAAATTCATAGAATCATAGGATATCCTCAGTTGGAAGGGACCCACAAGGATTACTGAAATCCTGCATGGAGTAGCAGTACAAATCTTAAACCTGCTGAGATTAGGAATAATTTTTAAAAACTCAGGGCAGAATTTGTCCCTCTGGAGTGATCACTTCATTTAGTGCTGGGGCTTTCTGTTTAGATTCTTCTGCTCGTTCTTGTCACGTGAATTGATGACAGCTCTTGGACCCTACATTATGTTGTGTTTTGTTGTTTTCTCAGTGTAATTTAATCCTGCCTTTAGTTGTTTGCTCAGAGCAGGTTGAAGGGCTTTAGTTGTTTGGGCTACCAGGTCTTTGCTTTGGCTCTGACCCTGCCAGGCTTCCCCGGGCAGTGCTGCCAGCTCGCTGTGACATAGTAGCTGTTCCCTCTTCCCTCTTATTCAGGCCACTCCTGACTCCTGTGACTAAAGCCAGAAATATTTGTGTCCTTTCCTTACTTGCTGGGAGTCACATGAGCTGTTTGTACACTGACTTCACCTTTTCTCCACTCTGTATTAATTTGATAGAGTTCTTTCTGGTCCATATGAATATTCTCTTGAGTATGCTGTTGTTACCATCTTCGCTGTGCTTGCTCTACTGGTGCTCCTGAAAATGAGGCTAAAACAGCAACAAAAAGGCTTTTCCTAAGTATCAGAATGGCGATATTTGCTGTAGTGTAGCTTTGAAAGGATCAAAGGATTGTTGGCACTTAAGCTTCCTTCTGACATAGGTAATTTAATTTGTTTAAAAATCTCTGATTGCAGTGTCAAGGATTTGTTTTGTAGTCAGCTTGTGTTTTGTCACAGACCTTGGTTAGGAGTTAGTCCATTTAAGAGTGTCCAGTGTCCAAGAGACAAACTAAGTGATCATGTTTTGTTTTAAATAATTCCCTTTTCAGATTGGGACTGCAACATAATAGTTTGTGTTTCTGCCACTTGGGTATTTACAATTTGGATTTGTAATTCTCCCACTCTGCTCGAGTTTACTTAGCAGTGAGGGTTTAGTGTCTGCTTTGCCAGAGACAAGGAACTATTTTGACAATTTTGTTTTTCTTTCCCTTGTACTTACTCCTCAGAGATAGTGTAGTGTGCTAGCCAAGCCTTTCAGCTGTTCAGTGTGCTACAGTTTAAAGTCAGGTATAATTGTTTTGTAATTCCTTTCTTGTGCTTGCTTGTGCTTTAGTTTCTGTGGCAGTGTTTTGTGGTTCAGTGTGGCTCAGCACCATCCAGAACTATGGAATCAGAGGTTTGCCCTTTTCCAAATGACATTGTGTTATGTGGAATTTCTTGGTTCTTCAACAGCAAAAAAAAGTTTTTTGTTTTCTTATTTTTCTGTAGAATATCCACATCTAACTGAAAGACATGGTTCTCATTTCCAAGTTAGGAAAACTTCAATTTATGCACCTGTAGGTGTGTTTTATTTTCTCTGCAATTCCATGATGAGTTTTGTGCTGAAAGAACTGAGCTGTACGAGCTGCATCCATTTTCCTCTCTCAGGTACTCCATGCAGAGGAGCAGAAGAAAATTAAATGCCTGTTGGGGAGGGTGTGGAAGTACTGGAACCATTTTAATCTTAATTGCTTCCTAGCAGCACTGGCACATCTATAATGATGCATCTCACACAATTGGCCACAACAACAATAAAATAAGTAATTCCAATCATACGAGCCTGGCAGTAGTTTTGAGGTCATCTTCTGCAAGTTGATCAATAAGAAGTTCACATCCTATAATCCACACTGAATTTATTCCTGTAATACATCTTAACTTCTAGTGGAGCAGTGGTTAATTGCTAATCCATATTCATTGAAGAGAACAAATGAGGACAGCAAGGGTAGATATCCGTGTGCCGTCACATCAAACGTGGCATTTCTGAGCTCAGCTCTTCGCTCACATCTCTCGTGTTTGTGCAGCTTCTGTGCCCATGACTTCACAAGGTCTTTAGAGATTATCAGGGAATTTGACCAGCTGCAGTTGGTGCTTTTGTTGACAATGCCTGCTATTTGCATAGATGTTAATTAGATATTTCGAGTTGTATAAATCTTCTGGAGTGTAGCTGTTGTTGATCATAGGAACGCGCTTGCGTTTTATAAGATTGATTGTACTTTGGTAATTGTTCTTCAGAGCCCCCTTTCAAACCTCTACTTCTTTCATCTGCAATGCATTAAACTTGCAGTCGGAGCTGCTGGGTTGTTCTTGGCACAGCAGACACTTCATTTTAAGGTTCACCTTTGAGCACAGCGTGCTAAGTTTATCATTCCGTTTTTAGGGCTTAATCGAAAGCCCATTGAGGTTGACATTAAAAAAAAAAAAATCCTCTCTTTGACTCGTCGGCTTTGGATGGTGTTCCTGGGCTTCTCCCTCATGTGTGTAACTCTCGGATTGATCCCAGTTGGGTATGGTTTTATCAAGTACTTGCCAAGCAGTTTATGTATTTCAGCAAATGGATTATTTGCCACGTACGGGGGTGCATGAATCACTTTCTGAATTGTTTTTTGTTCACTCTCGCTGTTGCTTGATTTGTAACAGAAAAGAGAAAGTTTTCTTCTTGGTAATGATCTGAGCTTTTAATAGATGAGGAACAAGAAATCGATCGCAGTAAGCCATAAGCAAATAATGAATATGCTTGAAGAAATACTTTTCCTCTGAAGAAAACACAGGTATTGATAGGAAGGACTGCATTCTCCAGAATTGATTAAGAAAATAAAACTGATTTATGTGAATTTATGGAGATTTCCAATATTGATTGTGTTTGGGATCCATGTCTTATAAAATTCAGCTTCCATTTTATCAGTACATCTTTCCATTAATAGAAACTGAATTAAACGGAATATCGTTCATGGAATTAAATCCATTAAATGCACGTGAAATGAATCCAATAAAACAAACTTACAATAAAATATGACATAAACTAGTATTTAGATTTAAAATATTCAACACTTGAGTCCCAAAAACCTAGTAGAAAAAGATACTTATTTTTTGGACAAAGAAATGAAGAAGAACTTATTTGTTAGGGACAGATAAATAAGAACTACAGATAAATAATAAATAAAATGGACTGTTTTGGCTGGGGGATAAGCAGAGGCTTTGAGGATGACATTTTTTAAAAAGAAAACAATGCATTCTCTTCTGAGTTTAAAAGAGCAAATATTTCTGTCGGAAGTGTTTCTCAGATTGTCCCTCTTCCGATACTCTAAGTTTAGAAAAGATTTCTTCATTTCTATGACAGAAAATATCAAATATTTTTAATGATCATAATATATTTGTATAGTCTGATTAAGAATTAATATTCACCACCACATACTGTCATCACAGGGGGAATTGCCATGTCCGAACTTGAATTTAGAGCCTGATTTGAGATGCAGGATATTTCTATAAACATGCTGGCTCATGCCTAAATTGCAATTGTATTTCTAAATCTCACATAACGTCTTCCCTGAGCTGGATACAAAGCAAATCCGGAAACAAAAATCGAGCAGACTTCATTTTGCTTGGACTAATGTAATAGGAGGTGTAATTCCAGAACATCTCCTCCACATCTGTGACAAGATCGAGGTGGGAAGCACCAATGGGTGGGATGGTGGCAGGGATCTCTGGGGGCAGAGTACAAGGGCACGGGTTTTGGGGAAGGAGGAATCCCACAGAAGGCAATCCTGTCTTTGAAAGGCAGCAAAAAAGTTCTTGGAGATGTAAGAGCAGGCCCCACAGGCACATGGTCAGGGAAGATTCTGTATGTTTTAGAAAGGTTTAGAATGCAATATTTAAAATATTGATTTGATACGTTGAATACTCAAACTGAATAAGGGGAAATTAAGTCAGATATTGGAGAGGAAATGTTCCCTGGGAGGGTGGTGAGGCCCTGGCACAGGCTGCCCAGAGAACCTGTGGCTGCCCCTGGATCCCTGAGAGTGTCCAAGGCCAAGCTGGATGGGGCTTGGAGCAGCCTGGGATAGTGGAAGGTGTCCCTGCCCATGGCAGGGAGTGGAATGGGATGAGCTTTAAGGCTCCTTCCAAGTTAAACAATTCCATGATTCTCTGATTCTAATATAAGAATCCCTTGATTGCGTAATGATGGGTTTGACAAATTGGAAGCTGAATTTGCATCGCCTGCACCTCTGAGAACTTTCTGAGCGCATAAAATTTGTAACATAAAGTTATTGTGCATTTTCATTTGAAATGCTGCTTCTGAGTAAAATTTCCATGACTCACACGGATTCTGATTAAGATTCCTTTTCCTTGTCTTTGTCATACAAATCTTTTAATGATTCATTAGCTGTCTCCAGTTCCCTGACCTGATGGATATCTGAGCAGTGCTGCGGTTCAGTCAATAAGCAGCACCACAGAGCAAACCACAGAAACCAAACATGATTAAAAGGGTCCCTCTGCCTTCATAACTGTAAAAAGCTTTCTGTATTTGTCATAATGCAGTGTTCTGACAAGACTTGTGTTGGCATAACTTGAATTTAGCAAATGAGAACAGTTTACATCCATCTTGTGTTGAAGCAGTGAGGTTATTGCTCACGTTGTGCGCTCTGCCTCAAAACTGTGCACATAAATATTCTGGGAGCATCAAATGTGCCTTGCCTAGGGATGGAGTGCTGGATAGAACAATATTTTCCGTCTCCAAAGGTTAGAAGAGTTTAGCGTCATTATGATCAAATGCATTCATTGCATGACAAAAGTTTTGTTTGTTATAATTTCCTGCTCCTTGGGGCAAGTCAACCCTGCCAATATTTGTAAGAATGGAGCCTGAGTTGAAAAATTGGTTTTAAATGAACAGTAGTTTTAATGTTTAACAGAATTTTGAATTTCTTTTTCTTTCTTTTGACAAGTATTCAGGAATTCCCTGGAAGCAGACAATCTAGACCTAAGAGCCTGGTTTATGAAGCTCAATAAAAAAAGTTTTGGTTAGACTTTTTCCTTGTTGCAAAGCAAATTATTGCAAACTTCAAACAATATTATTTAGACTTTTCAAAATTCTGGTGAATTTTGATTTTACTGTGCTTAGCTTTGAGTGAAGAGATGGAAACACGTGTTTTGTGATTTGAAAATATAACAGATATGTTGCTGTATCTTAAGTAGAAGTAATTTGGGAGGTAGGAGACTGAGAATATGCAGGATTAGTTGTAAGGTGTGTCTTTCTTTCGCTTCTTGTTTGAAAACGATGCTGAATTTACACTTCCAATACAGTGCATGAGATGAGACTCACACACTGAGTTTTTCATTCCAGTATTTCTTGTTTTTTAATGATATCCATACTGTTAGAAGATACTGAGTCTATAAACAAAGCAAATAGAAATGACAAATGAAATCACATAACACTAAAAATGTCAATATAAGGCAACTTGCTCTTAACTTTCTCAGCATCTACGCAGCACACGTTGCCTTATCTGATTTTTAGTGCTGTGCTTTGAACTTTACCACAAGAAACAATGCAATGTAAATTCATTTTTACAGAAATGATCATGAGAATAGAACATATTACAAAACTTGCCCATATTTCCATAAAACTACCTTCTAGTGTAGCAATAATTGACAAAATAATATAGGTGTTGTGGTCTATTGAAAGATGCGCTATACATCTGCTGAGTTACTATGTTTGAGAAAATCATGGAATCATAGAATATCCTGGGGTGGAAGGGACCCACCCTGCCCTGGCCCAGCTCCAGCCGTGCCCTGGGTGCTGTCCCCGGTGTCAGAGCAGAGATCAGTGCCTGCCTCCCCCTCCCCCTCCCAAGAAAGCTGCAGACCCCAGTGAGGTCTCCCCTCAGCCTCCTCCACCTGGACAGACCAAGGGCCCTCAGCCCCTCCTCATTCCAGTTCCCCTCCAGACTCTTCCCCTCTCCAGCAGCCTCGGATCTCTTCAATATTGAGGCTCCCAGAACTGCCCCAGCCCAGAGCAGAGCGGGACAATCCCTCCCTGGCCTGACCCCCCCAGGACAGGGATGTCCCCCCAGGGCACACACTTCACTTTTATTTTAGATTATCACAGTAGATACTTTTATTGCCACCATTAGTAGGATTCCCTTGAACTCTGCTACACCAACTGTTCTTGGTATTTCTCTGGGGCGTTAATTTTTATATTGCACTACTTTTTACTCAAAATAAGAAAAAATTTGAATTTTCAAATTTCAAACCTGTTGCGTCCTCTTTGTCCTTTTGTTCTTGCAGTGAGATGGAACCTGTGGTCTCAGTCTAGCAGAGAGATATGATTTGATGCCAGGCTCTGCTGTTGTGATGTCCTGGTGGCTTTGTTTTCTGAACCTAACCCGTGTTCTGTGCTCCAGGGAACAGTGGAAACCAGCAGGGTTGTGCTTTTATAACATCTTTAGTGACATGATATTATTAATAATACAGTGATAAAGGTCCATGTGTTTTGCTTTGCCCTTTTGTGCATCCATCAGTGCCAAAATTACATTCTTTCCTTTCCCAGCACCTTCCTGTTTGTTCCTAACGTGTTCTTTCAAAGTAAAGATAAAAATTGATTACTGGGCCTATCAGACATTGTTTTTGTCTGTCAAAATGGAATATATTCTCAAGTCTTGTCTTTCTCAGAAGACACTTTCATAATGACATTAAACCCAGCACGCACAACCAAGTGTGTGACCTGCATGTAAATTATCCAATATGAATTAAGAATACAATTAACACTTTGGAGGCTCTGCAAATTAAAAAGTGTAAACTGTCTTCAGACCTTGGCAAAACATTTGTAATGAATTGGGCCCTTGGCTTTACTTTGAGGAGACATTTCTGCATAAAATAGAGGGTTTATTTATAGCTACTCAGTGGAGCACAGGGAGGTGATGGACTAAAATTCTGCTAAAGGGAAAAAAAGGGTTTGATGAGTTGCTAAATATTTACCATGAGATTTGAAAAGAAGGGATTTTCTGATTAATTCTGTGGTTAGGAACAAGGAATTCAATGGGTTTTGGTCTCAACCTGTATCTCTGGTGAATGAAATTAAAAACAATGGGCAAAATGATGTTTGATTGGTGTAAAGAGCAGCTTTTATGAATTATGGATTTCTGTTGGACAAGAAAGCCTTTCTATTAGGTTCATATGTTAAGCAAATGTTTTTGAGATCATTCATTTGGTCAAGAAAAGAAGAATAGTGAAATTAGTATGATCCAAAACCTCTTCTTAGTTCAATAGGGTTTTTTTATTCTTTATTAATTCTGCCTATTTTTCTGCCTGGGTCTTACTGAAGAAGAAAGCAACAATCAGTGAGTTAGTCTTAGTCTTATGTGGAAACCTAAGGATTCCTGTAATGGATTAAGGGAATTCTCTGTGTCCTCAGAGACCAGGATCTCCTTTCCTGTTGAGAGTGAGCCATAAGTTCCTGTAGACCAGTTTCAAATGGAGGCACTCCACAAGTGGGAATGCAGACTTTGTTTGCAGCTGATGCAGCGATGTACCCAAGTGTGCCCATCTATGCACCTACATCTTCACATGGCTTCCTTCCAAAATTCTTTGCATGTTTTCAGGGAAGTAAATTCTTTTTAAAAAAAAAAAAAAAAAACAACAAACAAACTAACAAAACACAAAAAAAAGTCTAGGCATAAGAGAGAAAAAGATTCTGCTACGACAGCAAAGGTTTATCCTAACAATGTATTTACTCACCTAAATAAATATTAAATGTACATGAGTGAAAAAAAAAAGTCATAATTAAGATGAACAAAATTTTCTCCTTGGTGTTTTAAGGGGAAATTATATACACTGGAGGATTCTACAGGGCTCTTTTCCCCTTATCACTTAAAGGATGTCCTGAATGTCCTTTCTGTGATAAAAGGATTTTTGCTCAGATGTTGGTGTTGTCCAGCTTGTTGTGAGTTAGTTTAGTGCAAGCCAGTGCTTTTCCAGATTAGATATTAGCATGAAATTCTTTCTGACACACAATTTTCTTTTCAATGAAGAATTTCATATACTTTTTGTCTACAGTTTTCTAAATAGAAGTATCATTTAATTAGAGCTGTTGAATTCTGCATGACCTTGCTTCACTTTCTCTTTGATGTACTTCTTATAATAATCTTCAAAATGTTCTTAATAAAACACTGCAATCTGAGTAGCAATATAACTGCCTTTGGTTTGTACTTGTTTTTTTATTTACTGTAAATATTTTGCAGTCATGCTTCGTACATTAAGTTTTTGCTGCAGTTAAGCTCTACATCGAGAGTTTTGGGTTGTTTCTCTACCACCATCACACAATCATAAGAAGCAAGACTCAAAGGAGCTTCATTACATAATTGAGCATATTTATTCCTTCTGCAGGGTCAACTATAATCTCACACTCCTGGCAGGTGTTTGCACATGTCCTGTACCAAAGGATGCACACAATCTCCTCAGGCTGACTGGGCTAGTGCTGCACTGAAAACTGCACTGTTAGGAGTCTTCTCTACTGCTTCAGTGGTGTTCCAAAAGAAACAACCCCAAATTTCTTGCTGCACCTTTTTTTTTTTTGCATTTTTTTCCTCCCATAAGTGCTGGAAAAGCGTTTACCCTTCTCCTCTATATCTTTGGTCAGTTTTAATTTGCTACAGTCAAAACTACAGTAAGAAGCTACGACAGCCACAAACCTGCAAAATTTTGCAGGAGTGCAAAATTTTGAAGGATCCCTTCAACCTCTGTAGGATACGATTGAAGGCAGTGTTTTATGACTTGTCCATGGCTTGTCGTGGATCCCCAGGACTGGTACCTGTTCCTTTCCTTCCCCTTTTTCCCCAGCCATTTGTGCTGAGCTCTCTCCACATCTCCTCTCTCCCTTCCCCACCCTCCCCGCTGCCCGACCTCTGTTTCCCACAATCAGCAGATTTCCTTCCTCCTCGCTTGCTGTTTCTCTGGGGTCACTGATTAAATAAATCAAACAAAAAGCAGCCTGGTATTGATCTTTAGAGCACGCTGTTAGTGTTTTCCCTCTGCTCTGAAGTGAATTATTTTATAAGCACTTGTCTTTAATAACTGAGCCGGTCCATTATCCACTCCAGCAGCTCGGCAGTGCTGATATTATAATCATTCCCCTTACACACACCATTGTATCAGATTGCTCCAGGATCAAGTGAAACATGTCTGTGACTTTCCCTCTGTAAGTGCTTTTGTCCTTGTTGTGTGACCCAGAGAAAAGTCCCCACTCAAACGAATCCTTGAAGTCACTGCTGTGGGCTTTCTTCGTGGGTTTGGTTTTAAATTCAGAATAAGAAAAATAAGCATTTGATCCTTCTTTTACTTGGCATTAGTTGCAGTCATCTTTCTTAGTAGCACCAGCGGTACTTTGCTTAATGCAAAGGAGGAAAAGGAAAAGGGTTTGTTTACTCATTCTTTGAAAGAGTCAAAATCTCAGGTGAGGAGCAGCAGTTTCCCTGTATCTCTCTTTTTTTTTAGTATGATGGCTTACAGGCAGTAGGTAGGAAAGAAAAGCTATTGATAGGGGAAAACACCTTTTTGGGATGTAATTCTTCTGCCCACAGGAGAAGGAATAGAAAGCTTGTAGAAATTCTTACTCATGGCTTTGGTAGACTGAGGTTTGGTGCTCACAGTACCCGTGGTACTGGATTATGTTTGTGCCACACAGCTGTCACTGCAGGCTGTGGGTTTAGGTGAAAACACTGCACCTAAATATCCTATAATCTGGCCCCTCAAATTAATACTTTAGTCTCAAAGAGCATAATGAAGCCTGACATTGCCAAAATAAAAGCAAGCAACTATTGAAACAAAGAGATTAAACAAAATACTCTTGGGCCGGTACCACTTCAATGCAGGCACAGGTGTGGATCATATTTCAAGGGAAAATTTGCTTTTTGATTCATCTTAAAGTGCAGTCTAAATTTTTACGTGTTTTTGATGACTAAATGATATTCCAGTTTGAGACCTCTTGATGATTTTTAGGAACTGTTGTCCTTACTTTCTGAAATCAAGCCCTTTTTCTGGTGGAAAAAGGATTTGGCTTCAACCATGTGTTGCACAGTGAACAGAATATTCTGATGATATATTTGATCATACTTTTCCATGGTAGTTTTATAGCTCTGTAATGAGCTGGATTACAATAAACAGACTGGGAAACAAAATTTGGATGCCAGTATGTTATTGGTTGTTGAGCATTAACATTGCTAACACAATTTAACACTGCAAATTTAGTTTATTAAAAGATGAAGGGTAGCATATACAAGGCAAGAACAGTCTTAAATTATTTTCTGTAGCCTGTTTTCTGTGTTCCTTTTCTTTCACTGCAATTGATTCTATGAAATGAAGACATTTTCTATGTACTGTACCAAGCCAAATCATATTACAGAAAGCAGAATGCAGTTAAATGAGAGTTAAATTACTCTCAAATGACAAGGAAATGTTCAGCTATGAAACGTGTTGTGAGACTAATGTGTTCTTCCAAGTCAGATTGCTCGGGAAAAAGAAAAATTAAAATAAAAAATCTGGGTTTGTAGAGCAGAAATGCGATTTCCAAAGAGGTATCTTCCAGGAGAACCTGGGAGAGGGCCTGGTTGGCAGGATTTGAATGAGGGAAGTTCTAATGGAGATAATCAGAATTAAGTAAACAAAGGCTTGATGGTCAAAATTTCTAAGTCCTGGTGTTCCACGTGCTGTGCCGTGGTTTGGGGCTGAGGCTCTGCTCCCACAGCTCCTCGGCCCCGGTGGCCTCGCTGGGATGGGGCAGAGCCCTGCCGTGGCCGCGTGTGGGCTGTGAGCTGGGCTTGGGAAGCTCCAGGGTTCTGACATTTTGCCAAAATCCAGTTTTATAATTGAAATCACAGATGGGAAATCATGATTCTCTTTAGTTCCAAACTGCCAAATTTAAATGGCATTCCGTGGGACCGGCACAACACATTTGTTCAACGACCCCAAAATTACCTCTAAAACAGAGTCCAAAACTTTGTCGGAAACGCTCAGCTTTAAAAATCCTAGTGAATGAAATTAAATTTAACTGTTGTCTAAAATGTGAAGCATTAGGTGGCTGTCATTTGAACTTGTTACCAGTCCTCAGGCTCCCACTTGGATTTTTATTCTTCCAGACACAAGTTTGCTGTCTTAGGCATCCTGAGACAGGTGACTATTAAGAAAAGACTTAGTGCACTGGAGGTGCAGTGCTTTGCAGAATCTGCCTACTGCATTTCAGGAGAGCTGGAGGAAGTCCCAGGTCAGGCAGGGTGATTTGGAAGCAGATGCAGAGACGTCTGAAGAAGCTGATGAATGTTCTGTCCCTGCCGGGCTCGCCGGGAGAACAAAGGCTGAGCAGCAGCCACGTGAGAGAGGAGCAGATGAGGGAGCAGGAACTCCACTGGCTTCGCCTTGGAAGAGCTGAGTCCTGCTGATGAAGTGCAAAAAGGGAGGTCAGGAGAATTACTGAAGGAGAAGCAGTGATGGCAGGAATCAAGCACGAGCCTGGAGATCGGATTCTGTGGTGTTTCACACTTATCAATGAGTTCAATGGGACATTTAAATCAAGGGACCAAAGATGATTTCTGGGCATTCTTACCTGAGAAATTTTGTTCGGAGAAAGCATCAAAACTGAGTCAATCCCTGATTGTACAGGAAGAATCAGGGCTGGATCAGATGGATAAGTCTTTAAACTCCAGTATTAAACTGCAGTGATATTGAACAGCACGAGAGTGGTAAAGTCTGGGAGGGGAAAGATGCCTTGGCTTGCTCTGGAATTCACTTCTTCTCATGTTTAAGTTGATGGAAAGGTGTTCTAGAGCAAGATACACTATATCTGTACAATAGAACTGATTTTGCATCTTTCTGCTCTTAATATTACGACATTTATTTTTCTTATCAAAGCAATACTTTTCCCTTAAACCATCATTAAATTTAACAAGGTTGACCACTGATTAGCAAAATACAGGTCTCATAAATCAATAGCACAGGTCTAATCTACCAGGTTTTGTTAAAAATCAATAGGGTTACCATTTGATGTTTCAAATTGGCTGGAATAACCACATATATTTATTTTTATATAAATCATAAAATCATAGAATAGTCTGGGTTGGAAGGGACCTTAAATCTCATCCAGTCCCACCCCCTGCCATGGGCAGGGACACCTTCCACTAGCCCAGGCTGCTCCAAGCCCTGGCCAACCTGGCCTTGGACACTTCCAGGGATCCAGGGACAGCCACAGGTTCTCTGGGCAACCTGTGCCAGGGCCTGCCCACCCTCCCAGGGAACAATTCCTTCCCAATATCCCATCTGACACTGCCCTCTGGCAGTGGGAAGCCATTCCCCCTTGTCCTGTCCCTCCATCCCTTGGAAAGAGTCTCTCTCCATGTTTCTTGTGGCTCCTTCAGGCACTGCAAGGCCACAATGAGGTCACCCCAAAGCTTCTCCTCTCCAGGCTGAATAATCCCAGCTCTCCCAGCCTTTCCTCCCAGCAGAGCTGCTCCATCCCTCTGCTCATCCTGGTGTCTCCTCTGGGCTCTCTCCAGCAGCTCCACGTCCTCCCTGTGCTGGGCCCAGGGCTGGGGCAGCTCTGCAGGTGGGGTCTCACCTGAGGGGGCAGAGGGGCAGAATCCCCCCCTGCCCTGCTGCCCACGCTGGGGCTCAGCCCAGGGCAGGGGAGTTCTGGGCTGGGGCATGTCCAGTGTCACCCATCAGCTCCCCCAAGCCCTTCTCCCAAGGCTGCTCTCAGTCTGTAAACCTTTTTACATTACAAAGCTAAACCAGTAGCTTTTAATAGTATTAAAAAAAAAAAGGGAATTAATTCTTAGGAGGAACATATTCGTTATCCCTAAAATACCCACTTTGAATTCCTCTCGAACCCCCGGTTCACCCTTTGATAGTTGATACTGTCAATCAGCCTCCATTATCTCGTGGCCAGCCTGGCTGACAGGCAGTTGTGCTCCATCTGACACGGTGTGACCCACTTCTGTTTGGCTTATGTGAAAAGAATACATTAGACATCTGCTCCACCGTTTGATTGATTTATCGTGCACTGTGAAAGAGCTTCAAAAACACCCTCAAACCCTTGGTAATGCACTGGGAAGTTAAACTTAGATCATCATTGTTCCTACCTTTCTGAATTACTTATTGGAAACAAACCCGGCTGATTCAGGATATGAATTTTAAAGCTGTCCTGAAAAGGAATTATTTTATTATGTGCTTTATTGCTTGTTATTAATTTATAAAGGCTTAAATAGTAACACTGTGGTGTAAGATGTAACTTTGTGGCGAAAGCCATGAAACAAGGTTTGGCACAGAACCTTTTGGCTTTTAAGGGAGCGTTAGAAATGATACCACCTACCCTATTAATTCTTGTGTAGGAAGGCACAGCTCTGCTATTCCCAACATAAGAAGGACATGGAACTGTTGGAATGAGTCCAGAGAAGGACACAGAGTTTCTGAGGGGTCTGGAGCACCTCCCCTCACCTGAGAGCTGGGGCTGCTCAGCCTGGAGAGAAGGGTGTGTGGAGACCTCACAGCACCTTCCAGGGTCTGAAGGGGCTGCAGGGAAACCAAAGAGGGACAATTCATCAGGAACTGCAGTGACAGGACAAGGGGGAATGGCTTCCCACTGCCAGAAGGGACATTTGTGTTTGGGACAATTTTGCTTACACTATTAGGCTAAAAAAATGCAAGGCAATGTAGAAAGACATGTGCTAAACCAACAGCCTGGCTTTCAATAAGCTGTATCTGTCCACTCTGCACTTCTGGAAATGAGACATCTAGAAAGCTAAATTGGGTCCAACATTGCAATTTTTATACAATTTTTAGCTGTCAGTACAACAAATGAAAGGCATTAACATAATTTATTTTTCCTGACTGTTGAAAACCCAAGCAAATAAAGGAATCGTTTCTTTAATGATCTGTTAGAATTAATAATGAATGTGTTTTTCAAGAGGTTTTTTTGGCATGGCTGTTGTTTTGCAAAAGCAGTTTGCTTTCCTTCTATTTCCACCGTAAGTATTTCATCAATTATGTGATTTTAAAGTAGAGAATTTGGAAGAGTGTTAGTAGTGTTCTCTAAGAAAATTATTCAGCTGCTAATACTTTTGCCAAATGGCTGCTTCTGTGTTGTTGTTTTACACGACTCACTAAAAATAAGAGCAATTAACTCGTCTCTGAAACTATTTCCTATCAATATTTTCATATAGTTTTTGCTAAATAATAAGCAATAAAACTACCCCTGGGGTTCTTTTGTCACCACAGATGGGATGCTAGGATTTGGTCCAGCCAAAGTAGCACAACCCTACCAAAGCTACTGTTTTGTAGCACTTAAAGGGGAATGTGTAGATGTCTTTGACAAGGCACATGATGGTGCAGTAACACATTGTTTTTCTCTTCCATTTGGAGTGAAGTATGCTACTGATCACTTTGGGGGGCTGCTCTGGCCATCAACTTTTTTCCAGTGAGAGACATAAAAGATTTGTCTGGTGGCTGGTTATTCCTCGGGGGATTTCAGCTTAAGGCCTGCGCTAGAATTCCCTAAGAGCACTTTGATAAATAGTTAAGGCAGTTTGTGTTTTTAAATTAAGGTACTTTGTGTTTTTAAATTAAGGTAGTTTGTGTTTTTAAAGGCATTACCTGCACTTGTCCAGTGATGTCGATGGGAATGCGTGTGATCATTTCAATCGCTATAAATATCTGGGTGACTTTTATAGCACATTTATCACCCAGCTCACTGGTGGGAAGCTGCCAGTGTGACCTGCCAGCAGCTCCTGTTGGGGGAACAGAGAGACCCTTGGGCAGAGCTCCACACTGGAGCTGTGTGGCACAGCACAGAAACCACACCCTGCACACCAAGCTCTCACACCCGACTCCTGGGGATATATTTAATCCCAAAGATCATTTGACATATTGGGAGAGAGTGAGCTGTTGGGAATTTGGAGTGGAAGAAATGGAAGCTGAGATGTTCATCACGTTCTGAAGACTTGGATCCTTCTCCAAGTGCTTTCTGTGGCCAAGGACAAAGAGGAGAAATACAGTCTGTGAAGGATGCAGCACATAAACTGTATTTCTCAGCTTCAGCCTGGTCTTTTGTGTTGATTGATGTCACCTCTGCAATACTTGCTTTGCACTTTGTGTATCCAAGCCTCCTGTTCTTTACATGCTGCTTCTGTTTCTGCATAGACAGATTTTTCTCCACTCAGGAGAAAGGATCTGTATCCATCTTCTTCTAGGATCTGTCCCTTTGTCAGGAACCTCTGGCATTGTCATTCCCTGCTCATGTGGGCCCGGAAGAGCTGGAGGTGCTTTGGTGGGGCTGCTGAGCTCAGAGCTGCCCTGTGTCCCTGCAGCCTGACAGGGCTGGGCCTGCTGGGTTAGATAAGGGAGGGGAAGATGAATTTGATTTCTGTCACCTTTTATTGACTGGTGCTTCATGTGCACCTGGTAGAGAGGGGAAAATATGTGCCTGATTTGATTCTGGAATGATTTTTCTTTTTATTTAAAGTGATAGCAAATGTGCTTAGAAGCTTAGTGTTTTTATTGTCCTTAAATAAAAGGTAAGTGAATGCTTCTGGAGAGGACTTTACTAAATGGAGGGTACCGAGATTTAAAACAAACAAACAAAACCACAAACTTCAGTGTTCTGTTTCAGTTTCAATGTACATCAAATGATAAATCTTTCAGGCTACATCCAGAACCAACAGCAAATAAACAGCTGCTCGTTGCTGCTGCCTTTTCCAATCCTTCACCTCCTGTAACAGGGACAGGCTGATCCCTGATTCCTGCCCCAGCCTTCTTTCAGCACTGAGCTTTACAAATGTTGCTCAAGAGCACCTGACATAACTCCTTAAAACAAAGAAACAAACAAACAACCCTTAGCAAATAGCACTATATTAAATATGCTGTTTGTTCAGCCACTAAAGCAGTAAAAGGATATTCCTGACCTGCAGTGGGAGGAGATAGAAGCAGTGGGCAAAAATATATATATATACACCACCTTTTATTGCTTTGTGTTGGAGACTTTCTTTCTGTAGAGTTGAATATTCATTAAATGTTCATGAATATTTGAAGGAGTGAAGTATAACTTACATGTAAAACCCAAGCCCAAAAGTTTCATGTTATCTTTTAAGAACCCCTTAAAAAAGTTATATGCATCCTTCAAATGACTTCTCACGGAGACATTGGCTTTGAATGAAATTCAGCAATATCTGCCTGTATCACTGCATAGCTGCATTTTTTGGCAGAAAATTTAAGGGGAACAGTAAAATATTGTGGTAGCACGGTTCTTACAGCATTTTCTACAGCAATTCTGAAAACTTTTATGAACTATGTGGCTTACACACATATATTAATAATACTACTATGGCAATTTATTACTTGTAAACCTGTTGGAGTGGTGTTGTGGTTTTTTTTGGTTGCTTGGTTGTGGGTTTTTTGTTGTTAGAGATTAGAGACAAAACCCTGAGATCTATGGGAACCAGATTCCCTGTTTTCCGGGTTTCCATGTGAGGAAGGTGCTTGGCCAACACAAGGCATAGGTGTATAAAAAGCATCAGACAAAGAGGGAGGTAAAGAGAGGTGATTTGAACAGGTGATTTTTAGCCAGGTTAAAATCATTTATGTGACCTCTGTGAACGTCTCACTTTCATTTACAATTTTGTGGATAATAAAATGATAGAAGTCTTCCTGTATTTCACCCCAAAAATATCCATTAAGTACTCCTGATTGAGATATTATAGCCATGACTCTTTCTGAACTTGTTTCCTTTTTTTTTTCTTTTTTTCAGGTGTTGCTTTAACAGAGAGCTAAAAATTGTACTAAAAATTTTATTGAGCTATGATGGAATATCAAAAAGCACATGTAGAAAAACAGTTATTATATTTAATGGGAGTGCCAGAAAGCATTGCAGAATCATCACAAATGTGAACAAAGGGCCTGTGCTGAAATTTTTCTGACATATTTTTCTGTGGGATATGTAAATGATTTTTTTTTTTTTCTTAATTAGGAGTTGCAGTATCTTAAACTTCATCCCCGTTACCAAGGTTGAGGAAGATGCAAAAAGCACTAACAAGAGCCTCGATTCCTTGTGCTTGAGATATAATTTAAATTTAGGCTTGTATTCAGGATAAAGCAAATTGAGCTGTCCCTGAAAAGCACTGAGATGGAACACTAAGGGAAGATTATTCAGGAGTAAATGCTGAGACAGTGCCGAGAAGGTAGAGGAAGTCAGGACATGGAAAGCTAATTAGTTTCCTTCAATCCAGCCCCCAAACGAGCCTTTCAGCCTCGCAGATCGACTGATGAGTTGTGTCACTGGGAGGAAAGGGATATGAAACTGCCCAGGAGGAATTGGGGGAGCTAAAGTGTGTCACCAGGCTCGGCTCCATCCTGCCTGGGAAACGAGGGAGGCTGTGCTTTTCCAAAGCTTCTGGATAATTACATTTCTGTGCTGGAGGGTCAGATTCCAGAGGTTCTCATTTCCAACCGCACTCTGAGCACAGGGATGGTTTCAGCCGTGGTTCTGCTCACCTCGAGATCCTATAGAGGAATCACTTTCGATAGGCAAACCCTGCCAGCAATCAATACATGGCAGAGGGGTCACAGAGGCACTGAACGGTAAAATCGCCGAGCTGTGTTCCAATTCAACACTGGAAACTGTCTAAATTCATTTTTTAGGGTTTTTTTAAAGTACAGATTACCAGTAGGAGTAGCAAAAATTAAAGCCAAAATATCCAGAGGTGCCTAAAGACAGTAATTGTCCATTGTACAGTACTCACTCAATCCCACTGCAGCAACAGCTCCTTCAAAGGCTTTGCCCACCAGTTATGAATTAATTTGGGGTTTCCTCCAAATGCAGGCAGAGCAGTGGGATGTGCATCTCTGAGACATGATGTTCCCTGACTATTTTCCTTGACAGGACCATACTTTTGGCTATTTAGTAAGAGTTAGGTGGGGTATTTTACCCTTCTCTTTACCCCGGAGGTGACACCAGCATGATTGATGGGCTTGGGCTTGGTCAGGTCCCTCTTGGAGCCAGCTGGGGTTGGATCTGTTGGATATGGGAGAAGAAGCCACCCCTGTACCCCTCCCACCACCAAAACCTTGCCTCAGCAACGCAATGCAGTCTGAATAATGAAAAATCTGGAAGGAAGAAAAAGCCTCTGAGAATATGTGGATATTCTCTGCATCAAATATTTATTTATAAATGAGTAGCACACACTGTTCATGTGTTAATTGGCGTCTGTGGAGAAACTCAGGTGCTTCCATGCTGGGCTTTTTGTGTCCTTTTCATGTCCTGTCCTTCATTTACCTTTATCTTTGGGGACTCTTTTTGAATATTTGTGTCTTCCTAAGTGTTCTTTAGTACCAGAGGCATTCAACAAATGCTCCAAACTGTTTCAGTGTCATTTAACTAAAATGTCTTTATTCAGTCTATGATTCTGGCAGTAGCATTATCAAGATGCTCAGTTGTCCCTGAATATTCACTTATAAAATGCTGTAAGTAAAGAAAAGATATTTGTGTATTCATCAGTTCTGATATAATAGACAAATTAGAATATCAACCTTCTCTTGCCAATAAAATCAGTTATAAAAGCTAAATATTTAAACGCTGTACATATTTTCCTTTATTAAATATTTGAAAGAGAACATGTATTTACTTTTTAGCCATTTTGCTTAGCAATGCCAAGTAATAGGTCCATGTGAAGATTTCCAAGGACAAGGAGAGTGTAAATGTTGCATAAGCAGTATATCTGTTTCTGGGCAGTTTTTCAAATAGAATTTTTTTTTTTTTTCCCCAAGAATATTTTTTTACTTACCATGAAGTTTTAGTGCTTCTGCTAATCTGTCTCTTTTTGATTTGAAAAACTCTTATCTGTCCAACAGAAAAGGCATTGCTGGGAGAATCAGACTTTAGGGATTGGCAGAGCACTCAGACAGAATCCTTATTTAGGACAGCATTTAGTATTAAAAGTTAGAATCTTTTCAAGGCAGAAGTCAAGAGTGTTTAACTTGAAGCACGAAGTGAAGCATAAATGATTCTGAAGAGAATTCACTATGTGGCAACAGAGGAATTGGGCCATACGAGGTATCCAAATAAACTGCATTTTGAGGTAGGTTTAGGAAGAATCTATTAAAGAAAAAAAACTAATGAATGAAACAATCAAACAAGAAAAACAAACAAAAAAACCTACAGAAAAATAAAAAAACCAAACCCTAAATTCTCCAAAAAAAAAATCCAAACCAAAAAACCCCCCAGACAACAGAAGGGCCCTAAAATAAAGAGGAAGGTGCAGGAACTCTTTGTCCCTGCAACAAACAATATGATAGGAGGGTTTAAAAAACCTTCTGCAGATGAGAATGCAGAACTACTCAAGCACATTAAGAAGCCACAAGTTTTGCCCACTACAGTCTAAAAGCTGGGAATCAGGAGGGCTCTGATGGAATTGTTTCCAAGAAGCAGTTAATAAGAAATTAAATATTTCAGACACATGCAGTCTGTGACAGAGCTGCTGGGTCTTGGGGCCGAGCAGAGAGTGAAGGGAGCACTTAAGGTGAAGAAGGTTCCTGCTGCAAAGCCAAGTGACTTGGAACCCTTTTCAAAAAATGTAAATTGAAATGTCACAGGAGGCACTTGAAAAACATTTAGCAGAAATAGAAGAGGTCCAGAGAAGGGTGACAATATAATTAGAGACCTCGGATGGCTTTGTAAGAGGATAGATTTGGAATTATTAGAGCCTTCCTTGTGGAGCAGAGAGCAGTGAAATAGGACATAAGAAGCATGAAAATAATGAATTAAAAACCCAACATTTATTGCTTTTATAGCTGAATATGTACTTTTTCACCAAAACATAAAAATAATCTGGGGAACTCACTGCCATAAGCTGCAGAATATTGGGTGGTTTCTATTTTGGATGTTCTATATAATATAGTCCTTAAGATGCAATAGATAAAGGCAAAGAGTTGTAGAAATTTCAGTGTATCAGATATAAACCAGTAATGCATGAAACAAAATAATACATAAATTTATTTTAAAAATTGCTTATTTTATTACAGAATTTATAGGAATTTCCCTGAAGTACATACAAGTAACTTAGACAGAGGAAAAGATTAGAAGCAATTCTTCCATCTAATGTGTAAGTTTCATATGGGAATCCAGAACTCAGCATACAAGAGCCTGGCAATTCTGTTCCAGTTCAAACAATCACTTTAGGAATGTATTTCTGTAGTTTGCTAATATGTTTTCATAAACTGGCTTTCGATATTTTATTATGTATTTCTTTTTTGCCTACAATGCAGTTCTACACCAAAAACCAAAATGAAATTCATTCTTTCACCTCGCTTTTTATGTGTGTGCTACATTGTATGTAAATTTATATATAGGCATTATGGTAAAAGAAAACAGCATCTGCATGACTGAGTTTTTAACATTCTTCTCCTGTTGGCTTCCCTGGCATTATTGGTTTGTGGCCAAGTTTCATTACCTCACTTTGCATTCCATTAGAGTCTAAACTCAAAAGGGTAATGCTTTCCCCTGTCATGCGGTACTAGTTGAAATGGATAGAGAAATTACTAAATTTAATAACTTGTATGAAAATTCACTCCTTGAGAACTCAGAGGAATGTGGAATGCAGTGCACAGGAGTGGTGGGGCTCCGTGCACACTCTTAGGTGCAGTGGAGGAAATACAAACACCTTCTTGTTTTCACCTTCTTGGCAAGTAATGAAACTATTGCTGTGAATTTACCACATGGAAACCAAAATACCTTGCTTAGAATTTGTCCTTAAAGAGGGCTTTATCCAGTCTGGTTTGTGGTCTATATACATTTTAGTGTTCTGCAAACACGTGCTGAGAGTGCAATGAAATTATTTATAGAATCAAAGAATGGGATAGTTTGAAATGGACCTCAAAGCCCATCCAGTCCCCCCCCTGCCATGGGCAGGGACACCTTCCACTAGCCCAGGTTGCTCCAAGCCCCATCCAACCTGGCCTTGGACTCTTCCAGGGATCCAGGGGCAGCCACAGCTTCTCTGGGCAACCTGTGCCAGGGCCTCCCCACCCTCCCAGGGAACAATTCCTTCCCAATATCCCATCTAACCCTGCCCTCTGGCAGTGGGAAGCCATTCCCCCTTGCCGTGTCACTCCAGCTCCTGTAGTCCCTTCAGACCTTGGATCTTCTCTCCACGCTGAACAATCCCACTTCCCTCAATCTTATTTTTCCTAACAGCAAATTACACGTTGTCTATATCCATTCTGCTTCCTGAATCTAAGTTTTGGGAAAAAGAGATACAAAATAAAAGTAAGAAAGGAATACTCAGGAGTGTCTAAGGAGCTGGTTTGGTTAATGAATTGAGTAATATCCACCCCTGCATTTTAATACAGATAGTTAACCTCAAATAATTTTAATTCACTTCAATTCTGCCTCCCATGGAGAGACTGATCAACTGAAACCTTCTTTATCTCTGGGTACTGGGTTTTTACTTTCTGCCTGTTATTTACAGGAGTTATTGTCTTAAGATTGATCAGTGCATTGTTTTGTGATGTAAATGTGCAAATAGAACTGTGAGTTTAGTCCTGGGCCGGTGCCTTGGTTCACCCAATTCCCTCAGCCTAAACCCTCCACACACACTCTTAGGCAAGCTCAAAGTTATTAACAGCCTACCCAGCTGCTAAAAAGAATTGGTCAAAATATGGAGTATATATTTTAATATGAAAACAGAAAAAGCCAGTGAAAGTGAAAGCTGACATAGTATTTCTAATTGTCATGGAAAAGGTGGAGCCCCTTGGACGACTTTGGTTCTAAATGTGGCTCTAAAAGTGTTCTGGGTCAGGGACATGGGATGATTTGTTCCTTAGGATAAACTAAAATAGACACCATTATGTAGAAGTGTATTTTCGTGATGCCGGTGGTGTTCCTCTTCTTCAAAGACATGAGGTAAGAGTTACTGATATAAATAATGATGTGAAGATAATCAATCATTCTTAAGGTATTTCTTGCCAGAGATGGGGAATAGAGATGTTTATAGCTTGGTTGGGTTTTTTTTGATATTTTTGTATTTGGAATAAAATCAGACTTGAACCCAAATCCTTGTGGCTTCTGGTATGATGAGGGTTTTTAATCTGACATGTATATTTTGGCTGGAACGTGCACTTTGTACAGCTGGCTGAGGGTTTAGGCGGGGGGTTCCATTTGTGTATATCAGCAGTTCCATATAAAAGCCATCAACTTTTCCATCAGATATTTCTGCCAAACTTTGTGCTCAGCGGCTTCTCTCCCTGTTCTGTTTCAAATTGAGTGCTGACTCTAGCAGGGCATAAAATACTTCTGAAGACAATGAGAGCTGTACCTCTTTATTTCCCAAAGGTACATGCTATATATAGCTCCAGCTAAAACTAGTTTTATGAGGAGAGATAAACAAAAAGTTAATCTTCAAATGCAGAGATTTCTTTTTTGTTCAATTATTTTTCTAAGAATCGATTTCCTGCCTTTTGGTAGGTGCCCTGCATATATTTATATTTTGGGGCATTGGGTTTTTAATGGAATGACTTACGAAAGGCAGCATCAGATCCAGTGTGTTTTGTATGATCCTGTAATTAGCCTCACCTTGGAAAACAATCATTTTGAAGAATTTTGCATAGGGAAAATGAAATAAAATAAGTGTAGGCAAATTCAGCCTTAGGGACAGTCTCCAGCATGTACAAAACTGCAGCTCATGGGTGCCCTTAGATGTGAGAATTTCCTGTACTAACCCAGGATCATCTTTGGTTCATGACTGACCCCAGCTCAGCTGCTAATGAGCAGAGTCGTATTTTTTTTCTTTTTCTCTTCATACAAAAGGTGAGTTCAGCCAGTTTGCCTTCCAGGTCACTTCCTTTTCTTCCTTTTGTTCTGGCTAAATCCACTTACTAATTCCTCTTCACTAGACTATTACATTTTCCAAACCGCTGCCACTCCTTGCTTGTTTCTTTGTCTCGGGTACTTTGTACATTTTTAATCACACATAATGTGCCAAGGAGGTTCACGCTCTCAAACTCCGCTTACAGATCTTTCTACTTCCGTGGATTAAAAAGCACAGCTGTGAGTGGCACAGGGATGGTGGGTTTTTCTTCCTGCTCTTGTTCTGTGTTCATGAAACAGTGGTTTCCCGAAAAAGGAACTCTGGTGTTGGTCCCCCTTCTTGTGCCCCAGCCCCCTCACAGTCCGAGGGAAACAAAACCTGAGGTGGCAGGGAATGGGAGCTAAGGAATGCCAATAATATGCAATAAGTTTTCTTTCTCTTGCAGCTCCTTTGCCTGATTTAGGAACTCCTAAGAGGAGAATCTTGAGGGCAGATATCTCATTTTTTCTCACCGGACAGGATGTGTATAGAGATTTCAAATCAAGACTGTCCTTGTTCTGGAGCTCTCAGCAGTGCTGATAAACAGAGACCCAAAGGAGAATGATCAGATACTGCTGCAGGAAACATTCCAAGCTCTGAAAATTAATAGATTTCCTTGAAGGAACCCAAACAACATTTTTTTCTTATATCTATTTCCTGAGAAATGAAAATTGAAAGATTTCTCCTGAACGAGTTTTTCTTCAAATATCCTGGAATAACTAAATGCTTTGTGGCTTATTTGAAAGCGACTTCTTTTATATATCACTTGTGGATTTGTACTTAATAATTTGGCAGAGATAGTGAAAGAATGCTTCTTCCTATCAGGCTGGAATCTGACTATGTTTCTTTTGTCTGTGTATTTGTTCTCTT
The DNA here is from genome assembly GCA_013397565.1 of Ptilonorhynchus violaceus. Taxonomy (NCBI): domain Eukaryota; kingdom Metazoa; phylum Chordata; class Aves; order Passeriformes; family Ptilonorhynchidae; genus Ptilonorhynchus; species Ptilonorhynchus violaceus. The sequence continues at coordinate 421,679 of VZRJ01004500.1, forward strand.
GCTCTTCTGTGAGTTTCTGATAAATCAAATAAGGGGGCAGAAGAGATGCTGGCTAGTCAAAATGCTTTTTCTGCCTTACAGTTTTGAGAACCTCTTCTAAACTTTGTAATCAGCATTTATCCAGATAACTGGGTCAGGATTGTTTGGCATTGTTTTTCACCTCAATAATTTACATGAGCAAGTGCTTGGCCAAGAAAGGTATTAATACCTTGTTAATTTGTTTTTCTAGTTTGGGTTTACTTATTTTCTTGCCAAACTTTTTTCTTATTTCACTTGATTAAGCTTGATTCTTCTTTTTTTTTTGTAAATCTCTGATACTTTTCCTTGATAGGATTTTATTGCTGGTTGTCTGCACTGCTGTCATTTTAGAGGACAGGTAGCTTTGTTTCTTCTTCACACAATATTTTTGTTCACCCAGCTTCACATTAACGGAGCCTTTATTTGCAAGAACTCCCAGTTTTATGTAAACTGGTGCACAAAGCATTCTTGTGAACACCAATTATTATGAGATCAGGCCTCCCTACTAAACCTTTCACCTTCCTTAATACCTCATGAGAAGAAAGGAGACAGCAAAGGGTGTAATTCCAGGGATCTCTGAGGAACATGGCACGATGTGAATTAGTGATCACTTCCAGCTTGGGTAAACCAACCCACTCCCTGGAAACCCCAGCACATCCAGTCTGCTGCCCCTTTATTGCTGCATTTATCTCAGAAACTGCCAGTGGTTCCTGGACACACTCCAGGCTGAAGAAGCTGCTTTGCTGTGAGTTCTGCTCAGCTCTTTCCCTCTGCTTCCACTTGAGCTTCACCTGAGTTACCAGGCAGCACTTTGGAGGTTGTCATCGCTGTGATCTCTTTGAAGCCTCCCAGACGTGGGCAGTGCACCACGCTGTGTCCTTGCTCTACAAATGCAGCACAAAATACAAGTTTAAGACCCAAAGAGTGAAAGGAGGATTACATGTTTTGTGTGGGAGATGGCAAACTGAGCATAGCAGCAACCTTCCCGAGGACACTGCAGTCATTAAGGCAGCCTCTAAAAATAGCTTTTAAAAAGACCTGAGCTTTTCACAGTGATGGGAGGGATGTCTGTTTTCAAAGGAAGAAAATTCCCAGCGTGTTGAATTAATTTCTCACTCATGCTGAGAGTGGGAGAGCTGCACAACATAAGCAGGAGAAGAAACAAAATGTTTGAAAACTGCACTGTGGTGCGGAGCTGGAAACTGGATCATGCAACAGTACAGGACACTTCCAAATTTATTCAGGGTGAGAGGTTCCAAAGGATTGTAGCTGGAAGCATTCCAGGGAGAGCAAGAACAGATAACCCAACTGAGGCACCACCTGGGCTGCACTTTGTCCAGGCTCTGCAGTCTTGGATTAAGTGGACAGTACCTCCAGAATTAAAATCTCTCAAAAATTTGGCAGCTGTTCTATTAATTCCTTTATTTAGGAGTTAAAAGCCCTTCTTGAGGAAAATCGTCATAGTCCCTTGACATTCAAAGGCATGGGTAGAATTTAGGATTTACTTTCTCAGACAGAATGTGTGGCACCAGTTTACCTGCACTGAAATAGGGCAAAGTCAAATACCTGTTATTTATTTATTTATTTAAGTATATAATCTTATGGATGCTTTGTACATACAGCTTTAGTCTCCACTTAACTGAAGAGGAAAGATGACTTTGTTGGGCACTATAATTTTCCTGATAAAAATGATGAAATAAGAGCAGCATGAGTGTGTCCTGGTGACTGGTAGGCAAACTTGGGGAAAAGAAATGAAAATCAGAATGAACTAATGGAAAAAACTTAGATTTTTATTTAGCTTTTGCTTTTAATATTTCTTGGTAGATTTTTAATGATATAGAAGAGAGAGAAAAACCATTAAATTAATCAAGGAGACGTAAGTTAATCAGCAAATAGAAGTTTACTAAATCAACTAATTATTCTAAAAATATATGCTATGTGGTAAACATTGTCAAATGAACAGATATTTCTGTTTTAATTGCAGTGCAGTTATTTCAGCATCTAGCACACCACAAATTTGGGGACATGAATAACCTCAAATACCAAAGTACATTAGAATATTCTTCAGCTGCTCCAGTTTCCACACAGTCCAAGTTCTGCAGTCAAAGGAGTGACCTTGTTGCCAGGGGAATTCATGGGACATGCAGAAAACAGTGAGAGCCATAGATAATTTACTCTGATTCTAAGCCTGCTCAAATCAAAGGAGATTTTCCTCTTTACTTCAGTGAACTCAGGACCCACTAAGGATTTTAAGAATCCTACTGATATTTTTCAGTGCATGTGATGTTTTTCAGTCTTCTCTTCTGTGAGAAGGCATTTCTGACTTTGAGCTCTCTGTAGCTGCATCTGCATGTTTCCATTAGGCTGATGAGTCATGAAGATCTGAGAGGCAAAATGTTAATAAAAATCAGATGCTTTCTTTAACAGAATGCACATTGAAACCTTAATATCTACAGACACGCAAAGGCAAAATATTCTCCCAAAGAACGGAAAAAACAATATCCCTTAAAGTTAATTTAGGATTATACCTTTCATGAAATAGAAAAGTGAAAAATCAGTAACAGCACTTTAGAGAAGTTAAGAACAGGGAGGAGTTGTGGGGAGTTGATTCGATTGACAAACAGCTACAGGAGAAAGAAATGATTCCTCCTGGCAGGGCTCCACTCTGGCTCCTCCAGTCCTTTATAATCCCTATTGCATGTTCCTAAAGCCTCTTCCAGACAGAAATCTTCACTACAATTTATCTTGGCTCCACTCTGGTCTCCTCTCATCTCTCATTAGTTCAACTAAATTGCTTGAAAATTAAAAATATTTTCAAGTACAATTTACTTCAGTTAGAATTATTTAAATCAGCAGCTTCTAAGGGCTAGAATTATGTTAAAGTTGTTTATTTAGTATTTTGCTGAACAGAGGAAATGGTATTACCTACAGTGTAAGTCACTGTGAGCAAAGTCAGAAAACAAGACTCTAAGCTTGCAGTATATATCCTTGGAGCTGTAAAACAAAAGGAGAAAAACCCTCCATTTTTGTATCTGACAAAAAATATCTCTAGTCCAGGCAAAGTTATTCTAATTTACCACTGAGGAGACTTAGGGGCAGTGTTTCCATATAATAATGCATCCCTGTTCTTTGTGCTTACTGATCAAGTTTATTTGTATAAGCCAGTTTTAACTTCTTTTGGTGAACAAAAGATTTCTTAAAATGTAAATGTTGAGAGTTTGCTTCTAGATCCCAATGCTAAAAGTAGTGTGCTTGTCTGAAATACTGATTCCTATCATTACATTTCCTTAATTTCCAGAAATTTCATTTGGAAATGGTGCAGTTGGGATGTTTGGTTAATTGTCTGGATGACGGAGCGTTTGGACAACGCTCTCAGGGATGCACAGGGTGGGATTGTTGGGGTGTCCCGTGCAGGGCCGGGGGTTGGACTGGATGATCCTGGTGGGTCCCTTCCAGCTCAGGATATTCTAAGAGTGTTTTGCCAACACCCAAGGAGGATGTGGCTTTTCCATTCTGGCAGCAGCATCCTGAGAGTGATGTCGCTGGGTTTCACTCGAAAGGATTCTTAGAGAGCACAACAGTCACACAACAGTGGTTTGTTTATGGAGCAATAGCGAACCCCATCCAAGCAGTCCTTGGAGAGAAGCACAGTAAAAGCAGAATTTGGATTGTGAGATCTACATGCGAGATGTGCTAAAACTTGTCTTCAAAAAGTATATTTTGGTGGCGTGTAAAAGGAGGAGTTAAAAACAGTGGATGTGTGAAAGTTCTTTTGTCCTCGAGAGGGAGGGTTGTGTGCGCATGGGGATACAGCATTTCCAGATGAGCTCCTTATTTTCTTTTCCCTTTCTTGCAGTTAGCTTTTTGCCTAAATTCATATTTAAACAGAATTTCTTCTGTCCACATGGTGACAAATAGCAGGTTGTTCCACACACAGCAACTTTGCCTTAATGACAACAAACGTTAAGGGAAATAGGGAAATCTCTCGACTGCAGCAAATGTGCTCCTTCCTAATCAGTTCCCCTTGTCTATAAAATACACCCACATATTAGAAAAAGTTCATAAAGTGAGAGCTGGAAGACATCAATAATAATGTATTTTAGCTGCAGAATTGAGTGCAGAGTGAGTGTCGTGCACAGCCTTAGGTGTTATCTGAGACCATTAAGCCCAGCCATAATCTGTGTGCTGATGCCAGAGCAATCAGACAACTGCATTTCACCAGGACCACTCAGGAAATCTGTCACAGCACTCAGCTGCTGCAAAGATGCCTCAGGTTTTCCCCCTGCAGTACAAACTCTTGATGTGTAGGGCTTTTAAGCTGTTTCTTAATCTCTTGATTCTCTGGGATGGTTCATAACACATAATAATAGCAGTGGATGTGATGGTCAAAGTGTAAATGGGGTGGTATTAAGCAGCCCTCTAAATTGCTTGCAGGATGAAACCAAAGCACAATGGCTTGTGGGGATATTCTCTTCACGGTACCTGGGTGGTGTTTTCATTTGCAGTTCTCGAAGACAGTGCCAGAGATAAGTGGCAATGAGCTACTCACAGATAAAAACTAATAATAATAATAATAAAATTTGAAAGAAGCACAAATGGCATAGTACTTTAGCTTTTGTGCTTTGATGCTGGAAGGTGACTTTTCCCACTCTAATCCACTTGGAGTTGATATTGATACGGCTTCTGCAGGTCAGGGGCAGAAATAGCCCTCTGAAAACAAACTTACACACATCTCAGCCATGGCAAGTGGGTTTAGGATGGAAATTCATGTCAGATGCCCACCAAAGAGTTAAAAAATTCAATCTTTCTGGATATTATGAAATTATACCATCTGCTCTGCTTAGAAGTCCATGCAAGATCCTTTGCTCTCTAAAGCCAGCATCTGTTAGAAGCGTGCTGGATGGGTAGGGTGGAATCCAGGGGTGAGGGGAACAGTAGCTGCTCTTTCAGCCCTCAGATATGTAACATTTGCTGAGATACCATGTGGATTATGGAGTGAAGAAGGGTCTCTCTCCTACACACTTGCCTGGGCTTTGGAACAGAGAGAAGTAAATTTCACTCGGGGTGAAAGGATTGAATAAATCCTGCCTTGATGAATCCTTGCCTAAAATAAGGCCTAAGTCTGTTCACTCAGATCATCCTTCCTGACGTTATTTCTTATCCTCCAAGTTAGAAAAGGTCATTTGTCTCTTGTGGAACTGGCTTTGCCTTTCTTTTCCCTTGTGTTTGTGCTGTTCCCTCTGTCCCGCTCTCAGCCTCTCGTCCCTCCTTGTTTGCCGTGCCCGGGATGTGGGGATCAGTGGGGGATGCACCCTCTGGAAGTGCCAGTGGGGTGTTTTCCCCTCAGGAGCTTCTGCCACGGGGTGTTTCCAGAGGACAAGTGCCTCCCAAACCCAGTCCTTCTGTTCCCAAGGGATAAGGAAGGAGGAAATCCCTCCCAAGTCCTACCCGTGCTCCAGCACTTCCTTCTGGCAGTGATTCCGGGCAGTAGAACAGCTCCATGCTCAGGAACGCCGACTCCTACTCCAGTGGCTGATGGAAGCAGATCCCGTTATATTTAGCTTTTGGTGGGAAACGAATATCCTACTGTCTTTGTCTGGGGAAAGAGGAGAAAAAGAGCAGTTGGATCTCTTTCTGAAATCAGTTTCTTGGAGCCATAAATAGAGGGAAGAAAGCCATCCATTTTTATTTCTGAAAAGGAAATATCTCTAGGCCAGTGATAATTATTACTGGGCAGTTCTGTGTTGTTTTTGCATTTTTTCTGAGGAAAAAGTCAGTTAAACTTACCTCTAACATGGACTAATCACTTGGGCTTTTTTCCTGATTATATTAAATGCAAATCCAGTTTGTTTTGCAGGGAACCTGGAGGTGGAATTGACCTTGTTCTGGGCATTACTCCATGGCCATTTGGCGATCAGTAATAAAAAAAGGGACAAATTATTCTCCTTCCTGTCTATCTAAAGCTTGTCCAAATATGAGAAGCTTCCTTGAGAAAGCACTGCATGATCATGATCTCCATTAAGAGTTATGAGAATATGGATGAGGGAGAGAATGGAAAAGACCTTATTAAAATTCTGCCTCACGGTGGAATGTTATGCCCGGTTGCTTTTATCAAAACAACCTAATCAGAGCACACATCTGAGTCAATAGCGACTGTGAGGACAGGGAGTCTTCATTGTGGTGTGTATTAATTCTCAAGCTTAGTCTAAATTAAACATTTATTTTAATTTCTTGATTAATATTTTAATATGAAATATAAACACCTATATTTAAAGCATAAGGAGAAAGTAACACTACAGTGTGACAGGGCTGGATCAACTTTTCGCATCAGGTATTGGTGTCTTTTTTCAGTGTTGTGAATAATTAATTTTTTTGAGATTAAAAAACTGGTGAGACAACCCTTGCTGCCCTCGTTTTCCATACGACATATTAAAAAAATCCTTTTGAGGGCATTTGGTTGGCTAATGTGGCTTGGAGCTAAATGTTTGCACAATGCAAGGTCAGCAGTGAGCCATAAATCATAAATCAGCAGTAGCAGTAGGTGTGTAAGCTGAAGGGTTGTTACTTGACTTCGTTTTAATGTATTTTTAAATACAGAAAGATCTCTTTACCACTTCATTTGCTTTTAGTCCCCTAAATACTTATTAGCCTTTCTTTTTCTCCTGAACAAAAAGGAATTGAATAATTTTCACACAGGTTTCAGAGGGAACAGCCACAATACCCTCAGAATTTATCTGTGGGGATCTGTGGGTTTTTCTGGTATTTTAAATATAGCACTGTACCAGTTGATATTTTTTGTATTTTGTGCAGTATTAGTGTATTGAATTGTAATGATAATCATGGAAAGTGGTGAACTTGGGGTGAAACACGATCTTGGCAAGAGGTTTCTATCAATACAGACAATTATTTCAGACAGATCAGTGTACTTTTAAGTCTGAAACTAAAAATGGGATAAATAAGAACGTCATTCTAATTAAGGTGGTTATTAACTTGTGGAACTCAACAGGAGAAGTTCACAAGATATTCCAACATGTTTAATTACAACCTCATTAAATTGTCTTAAAGTTCTAATTAACTCAAATTAAATGAAACTTGGATGTTTTTAAAGAAACCCAGAGCTTAAATCAATGCAAGAATATACTAAATCAGCTTAGAATTTTGGGGTTAAATGAATGTAGAACACAGGCAGGGTCGAACAATGAGTATTTCCAGTGTGTGCTGTGAAATTGTAGTGTTCTGGTAATGTTTTTGCTGCATCATTTCCAAAGCTCCCCCTGAAATCACGGTGGAGATGAAGTGGTTGTTAATGACAGGGAGAGTCCCGGGCAGGAACAGCCTCACTGCGAACGCCTCTGCAAACCTGGGGCTGCCTCATTAACAAGGGCAGCTTGTCTGCATCGTTTCCCTTCCTTTTAGCCTGAGGAAAGCTGTCTGCAGTGCAAGAGAGGAAATTTTACAGAAAATACTCTTTTCGCCTAACTCAAAGCTCTCAGGTGAAATTACATTTGTAATTTTAAAAAGATACAAATTTTGAGATTATCTTAATGATTTGTTTGAAGCATTTTTCAACAGGATTAAAACTCGAAACTCCTCCTACACTGAAAATCAATTACTTTTTTGTGTTTCTTTTTTTCTCTTTAATTATTAAAATATTTATCACTTTGGTTGCAGCAAAGGCATGTGTCATTTTTCTGAAGCAAATACATTCAGTATATATTCAGCAAATATTCTCCAAAGATATGGATTTGTGGTCATCTTACTCTTTATGCATTCCCCCACCTGCCAAAAACACTCCTAAAATCGTGTGTTTCCTTCCCATTTTTTGCTGCCCAGGTGTCTGGTGACCATTTTCCCATGGGCCATGGAAGTCTCTTTTTGTGAGAAGAATTTCTTTGGAGCAACTGCACCCAAAGACAAAAGCAGATGAAGCAAATACTGAAAAGCTTTGGAAGCACTGCTGCAGTTTTTGAAATCAGGAGAAATGGAGTAAGGACAGGGACAGCTGGGCTCCCCTTCTGTGCTTTTATCACAAACAGAACTCTTTTCCTTCTGTGGATTAAGCTTCCAATTTCACTTGTGTGGCTCTGCCCCGTGGCAGTTTAATAAATTATGGACTTGCAGGTTCTTGCACATGGATGAGAGGTGGAAAAAACCCAAATATTTTCAGAAAAAGTTCACTCATAATTCTTGAGAGCTGAGCAGAGACTGCTAGATTAAGAAGCAAGACCATAAGGAAATAAAATTAGAAGAGAAAAAGGCTACCCAAGGTGTTGGAATGGATCTCAGGAGAGCCCAGCTGATTGTGTGATTTGGGCCCAGTTTTCCCAGGGTCACAGAACCAGTGCCCTGGGCTGGGGACAGGGTGGGGATTGTCACAGGTTGGACTCGATGGGCTTGGAGGTCTTTTCCAGCCTTGGATTCTGTGATTCCAGCCATGATTCTGTGATTTTATAAAAAAATACGTCCTTTGCAGATGTCTGCCACCTTTTAATTGATCCATTTATGGCATTTTTTCTCCTTGTGGATCAGGCTGCTGTTGTTGGTGGTTTTACAATGCAATTTCTTAATCCTTGGTTGCTGTGCTGTCGATATCCACAACGCAGTGCAGCCGATAAACGCACACCAAAGGAGCATATGTTTGTATATTTTAGTTTGGGAATGCCTGATTCCCTGCAATCAAAACACTGACTGCTCTTGGCACTGGGTGACGGGGCTGGCTGTGGGTTTGGGGAGCTGCATTTGTTTTTTCCTTCTGACAAAGCCATAAAACTACACTCTGGTCGGTGCCTCAGGCTCTCCACTGATCACCCATCCAGGGCAAAGAGTCTTGTTCGTCCTGACTTGGTTCTTGCCCAAATTATGAGCGCTCGGTGGGTTGGGACTCTCGTTTCACCTTTCCTGCTGCCTGCAGAAGGGGAATTAGCCCGTGAGTCGTGGTGAGGAGCAGAGAGCACCATCCATTCCATCCCAGTGTTCCCACCAGCCATGGGAAGGGCCACGATCCCTGCAGGTTGCTGGCAGCTCCTGATAACCTCTTGCACAGCAATAGTCACAGAGCTCTGACAGGATCAGAATGTCACCAGGAATTTCAGTTCAAGGCAGAATCGCTTTATTTGTCTAACTTCAACATTTCCCTGCCTTCAGGGGGTTCTTTTGTCCCCTTCCATGGTTTGCTTCACTCTGGTGAAGTCCCAAAGGAGAAATTCCTACTTGTAATCGATGGGACACCGGGGACTGTGGGTTTGTATCAATGAGATTGCGGAATGTAAACATCAGTAACGAGGAGAAAACATGTGCATAGCAGATAAAACTCTGATTTTCACTATTTACCTGGGTATTTTTAAAAATGTAAGGCAGAAAAGAGCTCCAAACAGGAACCTGAAGGGGAAAAAAAAAAAAACAACAACAAAAAATCAAACCAAAATAGCTGGAGGGTTTTTTCTGCTCACTTACAGCTCTTGTGCTCTGAGAGGTTGTTTTGCCTTCGTCCTTCAGTCATCTGAGATGGCCACTGAGCTAGCAATTGCTGCTGCTATCTGTTAAGGCATATCTCATAAAAAAACCTCCTGGACATCATTCCAAATGAAGTGGATTTAACTTGCAGGACAGAAAGGTTTTGACAGTGCTGCTCTACCAGATCTGTCCTTTGCAGGGGATGATTTCTTCTTGCAGATTTGTGTTGTGCTGCACAGAATACATTGGCACAGAAACCACTGACATCTTGGAGCTCGTTCTGTGCTGCTGCTTCGGATGAGCCACAGTTCTGTGATATGGGGCTGAGTGTAGATTTAAATGGTGCAGGGGCTAAAATTTGTCCAGCAGGGAGGGGAAGAACATCACCTGTTTAAGGAAGGTGTAATCCTTGGGCATCTTTTTTTCTTAAAATTAAAGTGGGAGGGAGAAAAAAACCGTACAAATTTGGCTAATGGAGTGAACTGACTTGGGGAAAGCAGTTGACAACATAAAGTTGGTAAATGTTGGTCAACAAGGTCACAGCACAGGTGGAAGTGCATTCAGAAGTCTGAGGTGCCAGAGGGAAAAGATGTGGAGAAAGACACAACAAACCTAAGTCACCACAAATTCCAGTTACCAGGATTGTATCCATCACTGTCAGGAAAAGTGCAATACTGACACCTTCAACGTTTCACAGAAAATTCTGTTTTCTTAGAAATTTCTCCAGATAACTGGGGGGATAATGGCACCACGGATAATGCAGATAATGACTCTACATTGCCTCAAGAACTGTGTGTATTTATAAGTCTCTTTCTCTTTCCCTTCTTCATCATATCTCGGATTTTATATGAAGGGTAATAACCCAAACAAACGTCCCAGAGTTCTGAATTCCTGCTTCGAATATCTTTAATACAGATGTTTCATGCATTTTCCCACCTGTGCCAAACAAAATAGCTCTTAACATGTATTGGAAGAGGCAAAAGAAAATTATTAGATTGAGTTGATCTTATTTCTACCTTGTTTGGTTCATATTCTGTTCAGAGTCTAACTCCATCAGAGATTCAACCCCATGGTTATCAAATGCAGTACCTGTCACAAGACTAATTGTTCATTCACTTAAGATTGGAATTGTTCTGTTTGTTCTTACTGAATATATTTGAAATTTGAATAACTTATGCAAAATATTGTTGTCTTAAAACTCTGTTTGGATTATTGAAAATGATTTGAACAAATAGCTGAGGTTGTTTATTTGCGAGATTTTCACATTTAGCCTGTAACACTTGTCTCTTTCACAATCCAGTCATCTTTTCCCCAGATCATCTCTTTTTTAATTACATATTTCCAGCAACATATAAAGTTTCTTTCTATTTCTAAGAGGGATTTGATGAATTTACAGAAAGCGCATCTAGAATATCAACCACCTGTGAAACTAAAATTTGTTCCCACTTGTGCACGCAGATTAAAATGCTGTGTTCAGACAGATGTGCCCTTGCTGTTCTATCTGGAGTAGTTTAAGAAATTAAATTGCAACAAATCTTTGTTTTCATCTTCCCATCATTTAGGAGTTCTCTTTTCCTGTCACACTGAAATGAAATGGATTAGTGTAAAGCCACTCCCAAAAAACTCTGTTGGAGTGGAAATGCTCAGGTGGTTTAAAGTGTCATTATTTTTGTATGTCTTTTATTAGGGAAGAGGAAGAGAAATTAACTTACAGCTAATAAAGTTTCCAACAGGTGTATGTCTAAAAGGAATAGAATATTCTGTTTGTATTGCAGCACCTCTATAAAGAAATAATTTTGCAGGTACATTTTTTAGCCTTATGTCAAAGTAAAGTAAGACAAAGAGTACAAAGAATTATGGCAAGGCAGATTGTTTATGCTGACTTCATCATCCCAACAAGAATCAGCAGTTCAAATCCCATTTACAGTGAAATGTAAAAACTTAAATATCTGTTATCTATTCATGACTTTTACTTGCTAAAGAGAGAGGGAAATGTATAAAGCACAGAGAGAATGAGTGCATTTAGTGACTCAATTCATATACTCTGTTTTTAAGTTAAACAGAGCTAATCAGATTTATTAACTATTAAAACATTAAGCTTTTTATTAGTTTTGAGAAACGTTCTGTAGTATAAAGCAGCTCTCCAGACAGCTCTTGCTCAAATCTCCACCGGGATGCTGAAGGTCGATGTCTTTGGTCACCTCACACGTGAGGAAGAACAGAAACCAGGTGACTTTTGTGGGATCACCTGCTCCTCTCTGCCTTCAGGGACCTTGACGTTGGCCAGGCTATTTGACTTTGGATGTTAATCTGTCTGGGATTACCAGGGAAAAGGCCGAGTGTTCTCATTCAGGTAGAAGGAAAAGGCTGAAATGATTTGGAAAAACCACCTTGCACTGGTGGGGAGAGTGTACTTGACTTCAGCTGCAAGTGTCCTGTCTCTTACAGCTCCCAGGTAATGGTTTGCCAAACAAAAACATTAATTTGCTTTGCTTTGCCTGAAAGAGGACAAATGGCAACGCAGTGCAATTCTAGGTAGTATTTATTTGCCTAATTTGAGTTCCCCACTCTTCTGCTTATTTGGGCATGCATGCCTGCTTGCATTAGTTATTCCTAAATTGCCACAACTTGTCTGGAGCGTGCAGATCCTTTAGGATTTACAAGCAGAAAGCAAGCACGCTGGATATTTTTGAAAGAGAGCTCACAACATCATAGAGAGTAAACTGGATTCTGAAAAAATATGTTTGTAGCTCCCTGAACTGGAAGAGATTAAATAGGACATATCTTTGTCAGATTCTACTGATATCAGCCAATATTAAATTATGTGTTTGAATTTTTAGTTCCCTTTCCTTGAGGTGAAATTAAGGCTAGAAAAGAAGAATATTCCTTCTTTTTACTTCTGAAAATGTTAGATTGGGAGGCACATTTAGAAAATGAACAGCATTGTGAATGAAGAGCTGAAGACAGAATGACATGCATTTCTTTTAAACAGACATAAAAAAAAAATTAAAAGATTTTTTCTTCTTTTTGTTGTACATACAGCTACCAAGGAAGGATTTACCTATTTCTTAAACAGATATTTCCAGCAGTTCCTGCTGAGTGACTGCTGCATCTTTGTGTGTGACAGACCACCCAGATGATATCAATGTTTTTCATGTCAGTCTCTGCACAGCCAATCCCTTTCCTCTCTGGATCGTGATTTCAGCCAATGTTTCAGACTTTGGCATAGAACCCCTCCACTGCACCATATTTTGATGTCACGATAAAGTGGAATTATCAGAAAACCTCTTATGTTTCAGCTTCTCTTTCATCCTAAATTTGGGTGGTTTTTTTGAGTAAACCAGGACATCTGTACTGCTCACATCACCATCATCCAAACAATTGTAGATTTCAACATTTTAGGGTTTTTTTCACTCTTTTAGAACCACAGAATTGTTTAAAAAGGGAAACATTGACAACAAACAGAAGATTAGGTCATTTCCTTTGTGCAATTCTAATATTTATAACTCTGGCACATGTTTGTTTCAAAAAATGATGTATTTTTAGCAACTTTTATTTGCTTGTTTGTTTGGTTTTTTTAAAAAAAATATTCCACACCTTCACAGATGAACAACTTTGTCAATATTCAGTTATCCTGACATTTATGATTTTTTCTCTAGTGTACACTCTCATTTTTCCTTATTGCAATTTATAAACATTGCAACATTTCTGAAACCCAAAACTTAGGTATTTATCCTTTTTTTTAGCTGTCTTTTGTATATATAAATATTTTCTTGACGTCTGATTTTCAGTATTTCCTTCTCTGCATTAACAGGGCTATAATTTTAGTTCTTCTCTAACATTAACAAATTATTATTTTCTAGACCTCCAACCATTCTGTCTCCTCTACATTCCTTCCAGCTGATTAACTTGTCTTTTCACAGGATGTTAAGAATGCTGAATAAAATTAAAGGATTGCTTCAATTGGCTTGCATAAAATCTTACTTATCTAGTAAGATGTTAACGTATTAAAAAAAGAAAAAAAAAGAGATAATGCTGATTTTTATTTAGCTTGTGGATGGCTGCAAACCCAGATTTTATTCATGCTGTTTAACTGGTTGCTCCTGGTGTTCCGTGCAGCAGATTATTTCCACCTAAATGTGATCCTTCACACTTCTCCACAGTATATTGTACCTTGCTGGTTTATGTCTGCTCCTTCAGTTTGTCAGGATCATCTCGCCCTCTGGAATGGCTGCAATCCTATATCACCTTATCATGGTTTAGGAGGAAAGAGTGTATTTTTTATATGCATCCTTGTTCAAAAACTCCACATATCCTTCACTCCAGGGTTTATTGGTGCTCCTGGAAATGTGTCCACTCCGTGGATTCATTCCCTGGGGAAGTATTTCACATTTGACAGACGCTCCTGCGGATTTCCCGTCCCCTCTTGATGTGTGGGGGGTGTTTTGCACGGTGGGTTCCATAACACAGCTCCCAATGATTTGTTGGATGTTTCTTTACTGACCAATTTTGCCTTTTCTGTATTCATGAAAGTGCTCAAAAGTTCTCACCACTTCTTCTTCAGCCTGAACACAGATTCTGGGGCTTCACTCAGCCCTTAAATATACCCCTGGTTTATAATCCTGCAGAAACATAATTCCTAAAGTATTTTATGATTAATCAACAAAGTCCTAAGATTCTTGCCTAATGTTTCTAGTGTCAGGTCCTAAAAATTTTCTGGGAAATGTGCCAGTGCTGTTATCTATTCTCCATAAACCTCCCCACAGCCTAAACTGCTGCTTTGCTTACAACAAACCAGAGTATGTTACTGCATGTGTGAATACAGCCATGATTTTTTTTGTAGGAATCCTCCTAACAATTTTTTCCTCATTACTTCAAACCTTTTTAGCTTTCACTAGTTTTTCCCATTGAATGTGCATTTTCCGTGGAGAACTCATATTCAGCTGCCCTGCCTCGAGCATGTGGTTGTGTTGACTTTGGAATTAGTCAATCTCTAATTAGAAAGCTGAAAATGTTCCCATCATGTCAGCAAATTATTAAAAAATAATGGTTTTACTGCCATGTTTCCAAAGATCACAGAATCATGGAATAGTTTGGGTTGGAAGGGACCTTAAAGCCCATCCAGTGCCACCCCCTGCCATGGGCAGGGACACCTTCCACTATCCCAGGCTGCTCCTTCTTATGTTGGAACACCAGAACTGTTCACAGCATTCCAAGTGTGGTCTCACGAGAGACACAATATTGAGGCAATTCCAAAGAGTCCTGCACCAAAAAGGAGATGGATGTGCATAACATCCTTTATTTTTTACTACAAAAAACTGATACTTAAAAGGCAGCCAAGCATCTTAGACATCAACAGAAATACTTGATTTGCAATGAAAATGAGGGCATTTCTGTGTTTTAAAATCCATCTTTTTTATCCACCTCTTCTAAAATGCACATAAATATATTTTAAGAATATAGGCAATATGTATGGAGCAGAATATAATATTTTTAACTGTGAGTTTCAGTATTATGTTGATTTTATAAAACATCAACTTTATTCCAAATTTTTTCTTGAGGTCTGCAGTGTAACACATCTGCCTGACCATTGGATATTTACTGATGGATGGATGGACTGATTTTTATCTGTGCCTTCATTGTCAGTTACTCTCTAATGTTATGTTCTCCATGATTTCTTTTAGGACAACTGAGAATTGTCCATCCTGATGGTTGATTTGCAAGGCATGGACATAATTGTGCTGGAGAAGGCTGGGAATTTACTCCCTTAGCTCTGTGATCTCTGCAGGTCAGGCCACGTTAATGCAGAATGACTGAGGACACTGATTTATCAGTCAATTGACTCTTTGTGTATATGGGAAAGATGGATAGCTGGGAGCTGATCCACACTGGAATAGCTGACAGCGTGGTGGAAGTGAGCCCTGGGTAGGAAATGACTTATCCTGGCAGTGCTTCACTTTCAGGAATTTACAAGGAAATACATTTCCCATATTTTAGGCTGCTTGAGGTGTGTTTGTGTCAACCTGCTCTATGCAAGGATAGTCCGTGGAACTAAAAGCAGTGGTTAGAAAATAATAAAGAAACAAAATGCATCTTTCCTGGGTGGAAAAGGGCCAGGCAGGGCGAGGGAGGGGCAGGGAAGGCAAGGCAAGGTAGGGGAGGGGAAGGCAAAGCAACCAAGGCATGGAGGGTTTGGACAAGGCAGGGCACGGAAGCAGTAGGGAAGAAAAGCAAAGCATAAGAAGGAAATCACTCTTTTCCAAGATTTCATTATTTTCTTTAAAAATATTTGATAGTAATCATTTGCTGTTCCAAGTTTCCCGCCTTCTTGTTTCAGTTATTTTTTTCTGTATTCTCATAATCTTCTGTTGAGGCTTCATTTATTTGAAAAGACAAATGAGGCAACTGTTGCAAATTCAAACCCTCCAGTGCCAGCTCAGTGGTGTTCAGCCCAAACCTACAGAGCACTGATGCAGGAAACTGATGATTATCTTGTGTTCCTGCTGATTTAGAACAGGTTAAAGCTCTCTAGGTCAATGATAAAAATAAAATTGCTTCAGACATACATTTTTTAATGTTGTATGAGACTTCAGCAGTTGAGAAAGAGTTGTCCTTGTTATTGGATCAGCTGGAAAAGTAATTCCTAAGGAAGGTTCATGTCGTGGTAGCTTTGTTGTGGTGTCTGTGCAGTGACTGCTGGTGTTGGTGACTGTTCCCAAAAGCAAAGACTCTTGACAAAAATATTTCCAAAACAAATCCAATTTTCAGTAGAGTCAACTCCTGGTTTGAAGCTGATTTCAGAATCTGCTCAGTTCTGACTATAATTTGCCTTTTTAAAACCCTAAATCCTTACAAATTGGGCAATTAAACCCAAGGTGCTAAAGAGCTCAGGCAGGATTGCAAATAAATACTTGCTCATGTTCAGGATTTTGGAATATGTTTTTCAAAACTGACATCATGTCAGGACACAAGAAGGCTGTAAAGGACTGGTTTATAAACTCTCCTGTCATATTCTGATTTACTATAATGAGAGTTTTCAGTCCTACTTTGCCACATGCGGCTGTGTTAAGCATAACACAACATCCAATTTATAAAAATTAAAAGAATTTTGCAGTTTAATCAGCCAATAGGAATATGTGATTTCGGTAATAAAGCTGTGTAATATAGGAGATATAATCTCTTGATTGTACAGAAAATGGATTGATAGATACCTTGCAGGTATGTATATGAGAGCTCAGGAAGATTGACATAAGTGTATGAGTTTATTTTTTCAATTGAAAGAGGCCTCATGAAAAAAAAAAACCAAAGAATGTAGTTTTAAGCTGAACTGCTCTGTTTATAATACTCTGCCTTCCCTTAACAAAGTATTTGTTTTACTGTCCACCCAGCTGTTATTTGACACTTTGTTTTGTGTTCTGTCAAAAATAAAAAGTATAATACGTTTAATAAAGCAAAACGACCTTGAAAACTTTGGCAAGCAAATGTGGCTTGCGGCAAATCAATTAATCCTGGTTTGCTCGACACAAAATCGATTGGTTTTGTGTTTTCCCGAGCACATTTAAAAGCTGCCACACCTCCTGAGGAAGGGAATGGGAGGAGGAAGGAGGATGCTGGAGAATTCCCACAGTTCCATTTGCAGGCTTGCTGCTTGTGGTGAACTGACCATGTCATGGAATAGCAAAGAGGCAGGAAGAGCCCAGCTCCCTGCAAGCCTTGCAGGTGGGAATTATACTGAACATTCATCCAGAGGAGAAAAGCAGGAACACTGGAGCACAAAGCAGATGTTTTCAGGAGAATCAGCTTCTACATGAGGAGAATCTGAGTTGGAGCTGTCTTTGCTCCACTCTGGCATTATCCCATTATCCCATCCCTCATGATACCCTCTCTGCTTTCCCATTACTGTCATCTGCTGCTGTATCAACACATCCAAACGAGGGAATGGTGCTGTGCTGACCAGGACCCATCCCTTGGGAGGCAGTGCCAGCTGGGATCCATCCCTTGGGGTTGGAGCACACCCAGGCAAAGGAGCAAGGCTGGGAAAGTTCTTTGCATCTGAGTTTACAAATGAGCCAAGCTGGTGAGACATTGCTGTCTCTCAGCATAAGCATAGCATGCTTTTTATAAGATAAAAAGTACTGCAGGCTTAATTTTCTTTTTGAAAAACTAATAGCAATCTAATATAAATTCTTCCCTTTTTTAAAATTACTTTCTGATAGAAAGTAGCAATATGCTGTTTAATGCTGATCTTTTAAAATCAAGTAAACTAGAGCAGTGACTGCTCTAAATCCAGTTATGGTGTCTGCTTAAAAGGAAATTCGTAGCCTATCCCACATTATTTGCCAAAAGGTAAGGATCAGACAATTCAATAGTAGAATGAATTGCTTGATAGTTCCTGGATGACTTGGAAGAAGATGAAATAAAAAAATAATAAGGAAGATTGTTTTCTTTTCCTCCCTTTGAGAGATAAGAGGTGTTTGCAGTAATGTTCACAGGACTGTGATCCCACATACCCAAAGAGGTGGAATTTGCACTTGTTGCAGTGGGTCTATAGAGCACATTGCATGTTGAAATTTGGGCAGGTACCAGACTTTACCCTGCGGACGAGGTAGGACTGATTATATGATGTATTCAGTTACACAGCACAGTGATACAATCAAATTTCACAGGGGGAGAGAACATTTGTGTCAGAGCAATGTAACATGGCAGGAATGCTCAGTCAGCCACAAATACTCACACCTACAGTCCCAAACTATGGTTGAGTAACTCTGCATAAATAAAAATAAATAAACGTTCCCTGTGCCTCATGATGTGGGAGTTCAATTTGGTTTTCTTTCAAATGGCCATCAAGCAGCATTGACTGAAATGGTGTGAGACCCAAGAGAGGCACTTCTCACAGCCCCTTTGGGAGGGCTGCCCTTGGATTATAATGTCTCACTTTAGTGTACATGGCCACAATTTAGGAAGTCTCCCCAATGTGCTGATTAACACTGCAGCTGACTCTTCATGTGATTAAATATTGCAAAATTGTTTTCTGCTCTTGTTTTTCTTTAAACTTCCTTTAAAGGCTGGGAGAGCTGGGATTGTTCAGCCTGGAGAGGAGAAGCTTTGAGGTGACCTCATTGTGGCCTTGCAGTGCCTGAAGGAGCCACAAGAAACATGGAGAGAGACTCTTTGCAAGGGGGAATGGCTTCCCACTGCCAGAGGGCAGCGTTAGATGGGATGTTGGGAAGGAATTGTTCCCTGGGAGGGTGGGGAGGCCCTGGCACAGGCTGCCCAGAGAAGCTGTGGCTGCCCCTGGATCCCTGGAAGTGTCCAAGGCCAGGCTGGATGGGGCTTGGAGCAAGCTGGGCTAGTGGAAGGTGTCCCTGCCCATGGCAAGGGATGGGACTGGATGGGCTTTGTGGCCCCTTCCAACCCAAACCAATCTATAATTCTATGAGATCAAAGAAATATAATTGATAGGTTTTAGTTTCTAGCTGTGTTATTACATTGGACATCTCACAATACCAAGCCAGCTGGATGCTGCAGCTTAGCATCAACCTAGCAGACTCATCCCCCTGGAATTCTTGGAGCATCCAGTCTGACCAACTTCATCACGAATCTCTGGAGCTGACCCGGGTCCTGAATTTCCGAGCTCTCCCTTCGTGGAAATGCAGCTGTGTGGTCTCTGCCATTCACTGGCATTTGTGATCAGTGTCTCAGGAGTGGCATCATTTAGTGTAAATCTGAGTTACTGCTGAAGGGAGTTGCTTTGCTCCCTGTTGCCCATGACAGCACAGAGCAGGTGCAAGCGTTTGTGTGCACGCTGAGTGCATCCTAAAAACTCGGTTTCACATCATGTTTGACTCATGTTATTTCTACCACCTTGGATTAAGTGATTGTGCAGCAAAAGGTTAGGCTGGATCAGTTGGCTGGTGCAAGTGAAAACTCACCTGCCAAAAAAATGGGAATGGCTCGTTGTCATCTCAGCAAATCTGATTGAGACTGTGAAACCGAAATGACATTGAAGGGAAGAAGCAGAATAACGGAGGGGTGGAGAACAAACAAGATTAAAGGGCTTTTCCTCCTCTGCAGCAGCCTTTCTGTGCACCACAGAAGGTACAGAGTGCCCTGGTAACCACCTAGAATTTCAGATATGGTTGTTATTGGAGCACCACACTTTTGGCTGAACAGACCAAATCTCCCTGGACTTGCATCCCTGTATCCTGGCCCACCCTGTTTTTCTGAATCTGGTATGGAAGCGCTGGGAGCTCTGTGTTCTCCACTCAAAGGGTGCCAGCAAGGAAATGGAGTGGGGCAGAAAATAAGGGGCAGGGTTGTGGTAACTCTGTGTGTGCAAACGACTCAGAGAATGCACCTAAGGGTAGCCAGCCTGCTGCCCCAGCTTTGTACAATCATTTCTGACGCCTCAGAGCTGGGGAGGAAAGAGGGTTTCCCTGTAATAACTGTCTTTGAGAAGGTACTGCATGGGCAGGGGGCTGTGGAATTTTATCATCCCAACTTCTGTCCTGCTTTTGGAATTCATCTGAAACCATGCCTAGAAAAAAATTCAACAGGAACAAGCAGAGAAGCAAATTTTGCTGTGTGCCTTAACTAAACGAGGTGTTTAGATCGCAGAAAGCACTACAGAGCCATTATCACAATTTTAGCATGACAGAGCTAAAGCACTCTGACCACCTGAAAGCTGCATCCGACACTTACTGCAGTGCCACTGGCAGCTGAATACTGTCCCCTGCCACGACACTGGAAAAGTGCAGCAATTGACATCTTTAACCTCAAAAAATCACGGTAGAAAATGAAGCCCAGGCCACCAAAATGATAAGTTTTTTCAGTTTTTCCTAGTCTGTGTATAGCCGTGCTGTAGAAAAAGGGACTGAGTGTTGAAACCACCCACTAATGTCAAACCATAAGTGAATACAGCAAAGAATAATCAAAGCGGGTGTGGTGGAGGGTGGAAAATGAGGCTAAGGAGGACAAAATTTGGAGGCAGCCCTATTTATTTATCTGCCATGTGTCTTCCAGCAGGAAAGAGCATGTGAGTCTGCTATATCCAGAGTGAACAGAGCTGGGATTCTTTTGTGAAAGTGCTGCTCACACAGAGGGGAAATATTGTTTTAGTTTTTTTTCTGTACAGTATTTTTAGTAGTGCTATCTGTGACAGATTTACTCAGGGTTTTATATATGTATTTTAAAATAATCTCTTTTACTACCTTTTAATCTAGATCTTGCAAAAGAAACAAACAAACAAAAACAAATCCTGAGCTTAATCTTCCTATAAAGAGTATGTCTGGTGTTTGTGTGGCCCTTTTTGCTCTTTAATTGACCCATTAATTACTTTCAAAGCATGAATTTCATGCACTGCTCCCTCTCTCTCATGGTCATGTGTGAATGCACTGCTTCTCCCTTTCCATGGAGCGGAGGTCACACTATTCTGATACAATCCCTGCTCCTGGAACAGCACGTGGACTGTGAATGGAGGCTCTGTTCATTTTCAGGATTTAATTGATCCATCACGATCTTGCCCTTTAATTTGACTTTGATGACCACTAAAATCAGAACAATAATCCTGTTTTATGTATCAGTGTGTATTTTGCTGTGAAAAAGATCACACCCTGTGCCATCCAGGGGGGCTCAAAGGGTCTGCATTGTTTGTAGGATCACAGGAGGGTGGGCTTTAGTCGTGGTCGTTTTCCATCCTGGCCACACTTTGGGAGGGTAACATTCTTGGCAAGTTTGATAACGAAAATATTGTTCCCCTGGGGTTGTTCAGGCAAATGTGCAAGGCTGGTTCAGGGGTGGGAGAGGCACCACCACAACCTGCCTGGCAGCCTGCAACTCCAGCAAGAGCGCTTAGTCCGAAAGATGGAATTAGATGGAATTATTCACTCGAGTGCCAAATCTATATCTGTTTACTTTTTCCTACAGAATCCCTGCGTGGCTCTGTCTTCCACCTCTCATTTTGACTGTCCAGCTTTATCAAACCACCAGGTTCACACTGCAAGCCCCACTTTGTGTTGAGTCCTGCAGTTCAGGTTGTGGGGTTTGTTTTTCCATTACTCCCGTGCTTTTTGAAGGCTGGTGAGCAGACAGGGAAAGGTCAGACCCTGCCTGGCTGAACCATGCACTGGTTGTTTCTTTGCTCTACTGGTCACTCTTCAGAAATGTTTAGAAGCAGCAGGGAAGTGCAGGCACATGAAATAAGCCCCTTGATGTCTTAATTCAGCTGTGACCTGACCCCTGGATACCTCTGTGCTTCATAATCAACAGGGCTGACAAACAAGAGACTGCAGAAAAGTTGTGCTGTTGGGTTTTGTCTGTTCCATGAAAAGTAGCTACAGCCTGGTTAGAAAAGGGGTGGCAGAAAAGGGATCTTAGTCCAAAGTAATGAGAATTTGATCCATACATTAAACGATAAAGTTATAGTAGACTAGCTGAAATAAATGTTAGATAAAAGTAGCTCTGAAGGAGCAGAAAATGGAATAGCAATTAAAGTGGAATTTAGTATAGAAGGTCTGGTTGCAATTCCAGTGATGATCACTGGTCATTGATCACTGGTGTAGCT
The DNA here is from genome assembly GCA_013397565.1 of Ptilonorhynchus violaceus. NCBI lineage: Eukaryota > Metazoa > Chordata > Aves > Passeriformes > Ptilonorhynchidae > Ptilonorhynchus > Ptilonorhynchus violaceus. Next base: position 443,712 of record VZRJ01004500.1, read on the forward strand.
AAAAACATATCAACAGAATCTTTAAATGCACCCAGGGAGGGTCATTTCCTCACCCTGTTTTGGAGAAAATCAGTGAATCAGGGCCAGAATAGTGTCTCAGTCTAATAAATGTTGTTTGGTTTTTTTTCTGTTTCACACACAATGTTGCATCAGTACTAACACATTCCCTGGCTTTCTCTCCTGCTGCTGAATGTATAATTAAAAGAATGATGGGGTTATGGATTCAGTGGCAAGAGAAAGATTTCGTCAAGTCAATTTAAATTCACCAGAGAGGCAGAGAATGACAAAGATATAAAATGATATTTATTGGAATGGTGCACTGGGCTGTGGTGGACTTAAGCAGTGCTTACAACCAGCAAAGCCAGGCAGGCTCTGGGAATATCTTTTTAAATTGAAGAGCACATTCTGGCAGCCTTTGCTGGGGAATTTCTCCCTAAATTACTGGTAATTTTCTGCACTCTCAGAGAGCTGTGTAATCATACACAGCCAAATCATTGTACTGGGAGGCCTAATAGAAAATGGATTCAAACAAAACCTTGTCTGCATGAGCCCAGAACTGTAGCACGAGGTCAGGAATGAAAAAAGCAAATTTATGAGATAATATTTGGCTGATGTAGGAAGAAGGGAAGTTTATTATTTATATTTAAAAGTGGCTGATAATAAACTGGTTTGTTCAATGCCTCAAAGGTGCCTGTTCTGCTGTAGAGATTAAGATCTTGATCTCCTGGTTTGCTTCTTACTCCTTTTTATATTAAAAATAAAGAACAAACTCCTGAAGACATGAGGGATGAATTTGCATCCGACTTCTGCAGCTCTGTCTCCATTTGGAACAGGTGATTCCTAAATAGTCCCTTATCAGTCCCTTATCAGAAAGCTTCTTTGGAACATTTTTCTGGCTCTGTGAAGGACGAGTTATCTTTAAGTCTCATTTTTGTCATTGTCATTGTATCTGAGAGAGAGAAACAGACATTTGGGGATGTTTCTGAGGTTTTTGTCAATGCAAGAAGTGCTTATTGTTTCCTTTTTTTCATAGAGAAAATAATTATAGCTCATTAAAAATCAGCCAAGGATCTTAAGATGTAAAGGCGTTTTCTAAATGCCTTTAATACTTATGTGCATATGGCATTTTATAGATTTACAGCACAATGCTTTAAAACTGACAAGAGTTACTGAAAATGTAATTTTAACAAAGCTAAGAAAAGTGAAAAATCACCTTCAGGAAACCCAGAATTTATTTACAGGATTTTTTTCTGCGTGTTTTTTCTTTCAGAGCAGTATTTCATTTCGAAAGGCATTTACTGCTTCTAAAGGGCTCTAAAGTAGAGTAGAGTTTTTGTACAGCTATTTTATTTTGCTTTCTTCAAATCCAGAATGTCTTAGCTCTAAGTATTTTTAAAGTAAAATTTATTCTTGTTGCAGTTTCGTTTGTTCTGTAGCCATTATAACTGAAGCATTTTCCCATTATCTTTGGAGTTTGAAAATTGAAAATATTTACAATTCACGGTGAGACCGAAAAAAACCAACAAATGCCATGATCTACAGTGATGCCAGTTTTATTTTAGGGTGCCTAATTTTCAGTTTAAAAATTACATTTAAAGGGATGTTAAAGGTGGCCCAAGGTTGGGAATGTCTGCTTTAAGCATGTTTTGTATTTCGTGAGAGGCTCCTACTTCACTTGCTAAATTGCTCCATCTACGCATTTCTTTTAGTGAATAAAAACAGATTAAAGCACCATAGCTGTTAATCTGCTGTGCTCTCGTACTCTTGGATGTGATGAGTAACGAGCTGCTGAGAAAAAACTCACAAACTATTTCACTTTATTAAAATATTAGAAGCTAATTTATTCTAGTGCTATTTGACAGCAGATTCAGAAAAGCCCTTCAGAAATCAATGTTTTTCATTTTCCTCCTGACTTGTCAAGGTGTCATTAACATGAGAGCAGTGATAGCCACGTTGAAGAAGATTTTGATTGCTTTTAGCTAGGTAAAAAAAATGTACAAACTCACAAACCACACAGTCATTTAAATTTTGGTCTCTGTTACGTTTTCCTCCGCGACTTCTAAATAAACACAAATCCTCGCTTTTTAAAAATATTTTTAAACTTTTATGTTGTAAAGTTTCAAAGAAATAAGATGTATTTAGATGAGTGAGATTAAAAGTTAAACCTTTTTTTCACGCTGTTCCAGAAAGTGTCTTGGATTTCATGGCACATTTTGTGTTTGGATCCTCGGGGAAGTCTCACCCTGTCTAAGACTGTAGATTGTTGGGAAGGACCAGGTGTAACTACATTTTGTCCCAAACATTCTGTTGGGACAGGAAAGTTGGGATGGAAGGGAGCGTCCACCCCCACTCGCTGCCTGGAGGGCTGAAGGGGGCTCAAAGGGGATTCAAGGGGGTTGAAAGGGGCTGAATTCTTGCCTAGATAATATATAAAACAGGAGTATTCAAATGTGATACTTCTATACCACCTTTCCAAGGAGGAACAAGTGAAGATAGAGGAGGTTCATTCCTCAGTCATCTTCTAAAATCACTGAGTATTTATGATATTTCATTAAACTCATATAGAAATAGATTAAGATTTGCTCTTCTCTAAAGTAAAAGACACCTTTAGAACAACTGATAGATTGAGTTTTTGTTGTTGTTTTTTGGTCAGGTTTGCTGGATAGCATTTATTTAGTCAGTGGAAGGAGCAGCCTGAATATTAATTTCTCCAAAAAGTTTTGCCCTAATCAGTTTGAAGCAGAATCAGTCAAGCTTGAATCTGTAGTATTATTAGTGCTATTTAAACCCACTTTAAAATATTTGCAATAGTTGTTTCTTTCTCTCATAATCACCAAAGAAGGGGTTTATATTTGTTTGTTCAATAAAGATCTGTTTTCAACCAAATTCTAGGATGAATTTTGTGACACAGAATCATAGATACAGTGCTGAGGCCGTGGTGAATGGTTCTGGCTACAAGAGGAGCTAAACAGTGAGAGGAATGGCAAAAATGCCCCACCCCAAATCATGACAGCTTGGACAAAACCCAAGTGATGTGAAATAAAATGAGAATATTAAGAATCTTCAATCATGAAGATGAGAACTGCAGCCTTCATGTGGGGCAGGAACACCTGGCACTGTGGAATTTCCTGCTTGGACAGGCAAAAGGGGGACATTGGATCAGTGGTCCAGTCATTTGTGAAATGTTTTGAGCTCTCCCTTCTATTTGTTCAAGTATTCAAGTGTGAGAAATGATTGTTGACTGAAGAAATGACCTTAGCCAGGTCTGGATGCTGCATTTGGGCTTGAATTCAGGAATTTAAACTCATCTCAGCCTTTTGTGCCTTTCTTGGGATTAACTAACCTGTCCTTGTATGTTATTGGCTGATTAATAACATAAAAATGGATGGGGGATTCTCCAGTGACACAAATCTGAGTGGGGATAATGAAGAATGAAATCATAGCACATTTTGCATTTCACAGAAATGTATTTACTTATGTTGGAGCAATCATGTATAGTTTCTGTAAAACTTCCATTCCAATAAATTGGATTTTTGACAGAAATCATACAGCTGCTCTTTTCCAAGTGATTCTTCAGGCCTGAATGTCATGGCAAAGGAAAACATGGAACTGGCTTCCTTACCTTCAATGGGAAAATAAATCAAAATTTTTAGGAAACAGATTTGAAAAAATGCTTTGGAATTGCACAAAAATCAATTCAGCTCTAATTGATCAGGGGCTTGATGACCTAGTTCCAAACTAAGCCACTGATGTACCCAAAGAACTGTGAGGAATCAGTAAAATTAATTAGCAGGCTGATTAACCATTTTCTTTTGATTTTGCTGTTAAACTTGAGGCCATTTTTACTGAAGGATGTCTAGAGAAGAGGGAATGTTACTGCTCTGTTGTGGAAGGCAAAAAGTCATTTCACCATTTAAATAAAACAGCTTTTCAAACTTAATGACAAACTCTAAATATATGACAGGGACAGGGATAGAAGAACACAGTAAATGGAGAGGATAAATAGAGTAAACATCAATTTAGTCATTATCATAAAGCTAAATATTGTATTTCAGTATGTTGTGATTTAGGGGGAGGAAAATAAGAAAAAATAGAGAGTTTTATACATTTGAAATTTCAAAGCATTGTTAGAAATTGAAGAAAGACATCATGTGAACTTCCACTTTTATAAGTGACACACGTATTTTAAGAGCACTCAAATCTGTGAAGGATAAATATTTTCTTGACCCAGCTTGGAAGTGTGGGATGGTCTTTGAATGTTTCAATGTAAATCTAAAAATTAAATGGAAATTTTAACGTGGAATTATAATAAACATTCACAAAATCTGTGGGAACACTTTGTCAGTATCTCCATATTTTGTTTGGGAGAGCACCATGGGGTCTGTTGGCACTACCTGCAATAGTCATTACTTTATATCAGGGGTTTACTTTTGGGTGCAACGTTGTGCCTGTCCCTGTTTGCTGCAGTTTAAATTTCTTACAGACTCATTTTAAGACTGGATTCACTTTTTTGGAACACTTTTGACGTTCACTTTTGACGCCAAGTGCATTTTTTGTCACTTGTACAAATACCAAAGCCTGGGACTCCAACTTCTGGGTTGATGCTCATTTGCACCGTGTAATCAGCTGCAAAATGTGAGCTGAATTTGAGAGAGAAGTAAAAAAATTAGAAAGTAAAACACATGCTATGACCTAGAAAGCAGATGTAGCTGTGATTTACCTTTAAATTTTAATTATGTTTTTAAAAATCCTAGAGTTTTCCAGATGCAGATAATTTTTTGTCCTTGGACAATGGAATAAATTGAAACAAATAGATATGTGAGAAAAAGCAATTCCCAAAGGAGTAACACAGAAAACAAAGAAAAATATCTCCCAGGAGCAAAGAAAGTGACCTGGAATGCTTTTACATTGATCTTGATTAAGTTTTTAAACTTGTGGGCATTGGTACAGCAGTGAGGATCATTTTGAGAATGATCCAGAGCTCGTGGCACAGAAACAGCAGATTGGTCCATCACTCATTTCCAACAGCAGCCACACAGTGAGCTCAGTTTGAAAAAGTTAAGCCATATTTTTTTTTTTCCTTTGCATTTTATTGTAAACTTTAATATTTTAACTTTCAGTTTGCTCCTATGAACTGGAAATAGTTTTTGAGTAGTGCTTTATTAGATTGAGATAAAATGGCTTTTTGGTACACTCCAAAGGAAATGTCCACTGTGGTGAAGGCATCTCCTGAACTACATTCTAATACAGTTATTCCCAGGTCACTGCCAGTGAGGAAGGAAGGGACCAACAGACTCTTTCAACAGACAGTTTAACATTTTAAATTATTAATGGGTCAGATTCATTCCATCTTGCCCCTGACTGAAGAAAAAAGCCTATTAAGGTTAATTTTTAATAGTGATCATTACTATCAGTAATTTTCTTTACGCATTTAAGATCTGATGTTGTCATAGTGGTTAGGTAGATTTTTGTATAAAAATATTCCATTATTTTCTTTGGTGTATGGGCATCTAATAAAATCAAATCCCTGTACTTCTGTTTGAGAAAGCAGGTTCAGGGTACTTGCTAACTCCAGGCATGAATCTAGGTAGTAACAGAATAATTACTTGCTAATTGGTGTGTGATTACATTTACATTGGCCTGTCACAACTATAAAAGATACCCTAATTGCATCTCTAAATAGTGAGATGCTCCATCATGGTACCTCCTGCTTAACTGAACGGAACATAAAACCATTTAATTACCTTCAAATATGAATTTCAGATTCCAGACATTAAAGCTGGGGTTTTTTTGGAATGGCAGAAAGAAACTATTCCATTCAAAACCAAGTTTGAAGGAATGCCTTATGGTGTAATGAGAGTCTGAAATTAAGCTCTTAATTGCAGGATATTTCTGAACTCTTCATTGTGTACCATCAGACTATTAAGGGTAATATCTTTTCCATAATGAGAGCAATTTAGGGAACATTTATCATCGAACATTCCAACTCACCGCGCTTTAAGCTACGCTACCAGTCAGTTTGAGAATCATAAAAATGGTGCTTTGTGGCCCCAGGGAAAGCATTTCAGTTCCCCTAAGGACACCTCGGGGAGGCTGCAAGGTGTGCACTGCTCCACTGCATCCTCCACCCAAAGAGGCCACTTGGAAACAAAAACTCAGTCTCTGTGGAGCTTTTCTCGTGCCCAAAATCAAACCTGCACCATTGCTCCCATCTGTGGACTCAAGACTAATGGAGTTTTGAGTTCCAAATATTGTCAGGCAATACCTGTTTTAAGAAAAAGTGGACATAGTGATGTGCACAGATTTTTTAAAGCTGAAGGTTAGACATTGCAAAAGCCCCTGAAGGCCCACATGGGGAAACTGAGGTTTTGTTTGCAGCACTGAACTGTGAGAGACATGGAAATGGTGCTCAAAAACCTCATTAAAGTAATAGTGTGTCTCCATTAAAAAAAAAATTTGAAAAAGTTGAGTCAGAAGGAAAAACATGTTTCTTTGTATTCTTATGATACATAAAAATGTAGAAATAATTAACTTGTCTCTCATGTTGCTAAATCCAGTACAGGCTGCCAAGCCAGACCTGGGTCTCAGGGCTGACAGAAGAAAAGCTAAAGTGGATGGGGGAGATGGGACTGACATCTGCCAGATCCAAGAAATTGTACAGGGTATGGAATCAGTGCTTCTGTTTTAATAATCTTTTAGTCCCCATCATTGAAAACAAATACAGAAAGAACAAAAATGCCTTTTTCTTTTTCATTTCTTCCAAATAACACATTTACAGCCTGGTAGCAGCTTCATGCACATTCTGTTTGGGAATAGGCTTGCTTGGAGCAATAGAGATTATGTTTGATTAATCTCAGTAACTGAGGAAGTATAAAAGGATTAGCACCATGTGTCTTATTTCTGCTTCATTCATTAGTTCATAAATCATATTTGCAGTATAAATATCTGCCATGATAAGAGTTGGTGTTTATACAAACTTTACAAATTCTTAGGAATTTCTAAATTGCTCAAAAACCGATTGATTTAAAATTCATTTCGTTAAACAGAGCAGGAACCACAATGTGTTCCAGTTAAAAATATATATTTTAAACATGATTTTCATTATTCTAGGTCAGCTCTTATTTAGACAGGACATGTTATGAGATTTTTATAGGCCAGGCTTGATTAGCACCAGCAGTGCTTCTATGATATATCAGTTATTTTTTCTCTGAGATAACAAGAAATGATTGCTTTTTCCATCCCAATGTACTGTAGAAAAACACACATAAAAGTCTTCTTAGCTTGGAATGAAGGCAGAATGATTTGATGGGCATTGCTGCAAGGTCTTGGACTGATCACCCTGTGCTCAATGGTGCTTAGAACAGGAACAAATTCATTGGGATTTCTGCTGCTGCCGGTGCTGTCCACGGGAATGGAATGTCTGTAAATGTTCCTTGTGGCCTGTGCGTGCTCCAGCTCCCCGGTAATCCAGTGAGCGCAGGATAAAAGGAGTGCTGCGAGGGTACAGAACAACGCCAAAGAGCTTGACATAAACAGAGGTTTTCCAAAATCTGGGCTCCATCACCAGCGGATCGAGTTCCACTGAGGCATTGCATGGGATTCCAAACGGGCTGTTGCGCTGATGAACTGCCCTGCTGTCATCCAGGACACATTCCAGTGGAAAACCACGGAATAATTTTACTTAGTTTATAACAGGATCCTCTTGCCAATTAACTTTATCTTCATTCTCCCTGCACTGCATCTCTCTGTTCACTCGAGGCTCTTCAGACACTTCATCCTTCATGACCTGTAAACACGTGGAGAAAACTTTTCACTCTTCCGGCCACAGCCAGAGAAATTTTTTCACATTGCAGGGTGTTTGCAACTTTTTAGGACTGTCTGAGGTAGGGGGTGAGAAAGTCATCTTTATTTTTCACCCTTTTTTCACTCTTTTAATTCTCTTTTCATTTTGATTATGTTATTGCACATCTTGGATCTAAACATCAATTCGTAGCTTCAAATAGGTGTAGTGAAAAGCATATGAAACCTTTAGCACCACTATGAACTCTTTCTTACAAAAATGCTACAACTGCTGAATCTGATGCTTAATTCAAACCTCACTATATCGAGGAACTTTTTAGAACAATTCAAAATTTTTTTTTTTTAGATAATAGCTTCAGAAGTTTCCATCTTCTTTCGTTTTCAAATCTGCTGCTGAAACACATATTTCTCTCTCATCTGCTCTGACTCACCTCTTCCCAATCCCTAATGGCTTCCCCCTGCGTGCCCTTGAGTTACAGACCATTTCTGAAATGCTGTATGACAGCACTTTCTTGCAGTGTTTTTCAAAAACAAAAAATTGGCTGTTTATCTCTCAAAGTCCTGAAAAAGAACTTTTGCTCTTGGCATTTTCACGAGGTAGAGGGCCAAGGTTGGTTTCCTCATTCATTCCCATAATATCAGATGGGAAGCAGTACAGGGAAAAGTGACAGATAACTCTTTAATCAAGGGCCCTGCCTTGCAAAGCACTAACCTTTGCTTAGGGTACCAAATATTCTGAGTTCCCACAGAAGGCAGGATAGGCCAAGCACACTCAGCTGTATCCCCCAAATCCAAAATTTAAGGGTGCTTAGTCTGGACCAGTACATAAATATTAAAAAAATAATCAGCATATAGAGATCAAGCCAGCAGGAGGTAGCAGTTGATCCACCTTGGTGACTTACACTAATAATCAATAACTCCCCTTATTTCTTCTAACCAGTAGTAGATCTTGTGCATTTTCACTGCTGATTGGAAAGTCTTTGGTAACAACTTCTCTCTGGAGAGGGAAACAATTGAATTCATGCAACCAAGGCACCTTTGGTCTTCTCAGTGTAAATTCAACCCAGTGACCTGTGCAAACCATCACTATTAAGAATTTTTTTGTCTTCAATGTACATTGTTACTGTGTCTGGCATGTGATCTTTTAATATATAGGCACTAGAAAGTGCAGTGGTGTTGTTACTGTGACGTTAGGCAAAGCTGCTTACCTGCCCTTCCCAAAAAGTTTAGTTTAAAAAGCCAAGAATAGTGACTTTTATTATTGAGCCACAATAATATTAATTTGGGGAGTATCTGCTGAACTGCTCTCAGTTTTTTTCAGCTTTGTATTTTATATGCCATTTGTTGTAAAAATTTAGTGGGATGTTCTATTTCTTAAACCTCCTATTGGGAGGAATGGTCAGAGGTATCACCCCTGAAGGTACCATTCAAAACATGTGCAAAAATTCTGTTTGCCTGCTGTTTCATTTCCAGGTTCTTCCTGCACCCATTCTTTGCTCTGCCCTTCAGCCTTTTAGGATTCCTACATTATCATTTTTTGCCCACCTTTTGTCATCAGAGGGAGTTTTACACTTGACTGGCGCTATGACTCACTCTACAATTCCAGCAGCACTGTACAAACTGTTTGCTCTGGATCATCCTGATCTTCCATTTACGCCTTTCAAACACAGAATCACTGAGGCTGGAAAAGCCCTCCCAGCCCATGGAGTCCCAGCTGTGCCCGATGCCCACCTTGTCCCCAGCCCAGAGCCCTGAGTGCCACGTCCAGCCCTTCCTTGGACACCTCCAGGGATGGGCACTCCAACACCTCCCTGGGCAGCCCCTGCCAAGGCCTGACCACCCTTTCCATGCAGAAATTCCTCCTGGTGTCCAACCTGAGCCTCCCCTGGCACAGCCTGAGGCCGTTCCCTCTCCTCCTGTCCCTGTTCCCTGGGAGCAGAGCCCGACCCCCCCTGGCTGCCCCCTCCTGTCAGGAGCTGTGCAGAGCCAGAAGGTCCCCCCTGAGCCTCCTTTTCTCTTTTCCTTTTCAATTGCACTATACTGAACTTAATTTTTAGTAGGCCTACATTAATATCTAATCATTTGTCTACAGGGAATGACCTGTAAAGGAGTTACCTGTTTCATTCTTCCCTTGAAATTCGATGTCACAGCATTACCACAGTCTTTGCTGGGGGGAAGACACTTCAGAATAAAACTTTCCCTCTTTCAGGTGTGTCATTAATTGCATCCTCTTTCTTATTTCCTCCCAATTAATTTTTTTTTTTTCATTAGCAAGTCCTTGACTGAACCATTTGGAGCAGGAGAGATGAAAGAGCATGTAAATAATGAGTGATACACACTTACAGAGTGGGTACAGGTGGGCTGTTCTGTGCGGGTTTTTGTGTTCAATGATGCTCAAGGCAACTCAACATCTCAGAACACAGTCAGCTCCCCTCCTCCAGGGCAGTTGTGATCTCTAACACTGGAGGGGCACAACAAATTCTCTAATTTCTCATCCCTTCAGTCATAGGTTAGCTCTGCCTAGTGCCTGTATCTCTCAGATCCTTCTGAAAGTTCCTTCTGATCCAGAAGTTCTGGCACTGAAAGGGTAGAGGCAAGCTGTGTTTGACTGAGTGAGAGCTACAGTGATGAAAACAAGCTGGACTAGGGAGGGAAAAGGGGAACGTGAAGAGGATGAGAAAAACACTCCTTTAGTGCCTCTTAATCAGTGATCCCCACAGGCTCTGGGAGCTCTGCAGGGGAGGGAATGCTGAGCTCTGGAAAGCAGAGTCACAAAGGGGAGAGGGGGCTGCGAGTGGAGCCTGAGCCAGTGCGTGCCACAGACAAAGCAGGGGCTGCAGCAGAACAGCCTGCCAGGGCTCTTTGGTGGGTTTAATCCGCACTTTCTGAGTTCTCTCTTTACAGGAAGACCCACTGAGAAAACAGAGATGAGAGAGGGAAGCTCTGAAAAGGGCATGGAATTAAAGCTGAAAGCCCCTCTCGCACGGCACCGGCAGAAGCAGAGGGCTCTCGCTGCCTTGCATTAGGAGTTGAGACAGAGCATCCCAGGTAATAATTCCTTTTACACAGATCCAAGTGATGAAGCTGCCACTTGGCCAAGCCAAGAGAGAGGGTCACTTCTGGGGGCGATCCATCACCAAACAAGCAGGGAATCCCATCGGCATTCCAGCCCTTTCTGCGAGGTGCTGAACGGAGAAGTGCTTTGCTTTCTGTCTGTTCCTGTGACACCTGAGGTTTCTAAAGGAGAGAAGAGAGTTTCCTGAAGTAGCAAAACACAGCCATGCCCTTCAGGAGCTTTGGCTTCTGTAGAACTGCAGTGTTTTGCCATTAAAAAATTACATATGTACTGGGAGAGCCATGTGCAACAACGAAGAGACTGGTACATGGAGCAGTTCTGCTTCCAGGTTATACAGATATCTTCTTTTTTTGATGCCCCAGTAACAATGGAAATTCAGTACTTATAAAATCTAACCTGATATTTTGAAGAAAATATGGAAATGTTTTCTAAAAGAAAGATACAGCTGTGTCCAGCCTAAAGCCTTCTCTAATATGTAGTGGAAGTCCTTGATGATGAACCTCCCCACAGACATTGCCTTAAAAGTTATATAACTCCATATTACTTCAGAAGTAAATATTTAAAAATAATATAAAAACATTAAAAGTACTGTTTGATTACCTATACTTACACCTTCAGCAAAAGATTCTTGGTCTTTGATTTGTTGTTTGATTGCTGACCAAACAATTTCTTGCTCCCAAATATATTACTGATACTTTTGTCTACAACTTGCAGTTTAAGCATCTAGTAAATATTTGATGTGCATCCCAAATAGCCATAGGTAGTGCTTAGGCATTCATTTTCCAAGATGTACCTTTAAGACACAGTCTAGTAAATTTAAAGTGGAACAGTAACCATAAAAGCTGCATTCTACTCAGAGTGTGCAGTTGGGTATTTTATGGCTAAAGCTGTTACTTCTTTAAGACTTGATGTTTATCATTGCATAAGGGAAAAAAATAACCTCCAAAACCAAAAAAGAACAAAAAAACCAAACAAACAATCAAAAAAAAAAAAACCAAAAAAACCCCATAACCAAAACCCACCAAACCCCCCAAAACCCCAAAGAAAAAGCCCAAGCAAAAAACCAAACACACAAATTAATTAATCTAAACTTCTCATTTTAAAACTATCAGTATATTAAAATTGTGTTACGTAGGACAGCCACTTCGAGTGTAGAAATTATTGGTGCTATGTCTGAAAAATCTTTAAAAGTACAATCAAATTTACAACAAATAAATAAATAATTTTGAGTTAGTTTATTGCTAGCCATTTTTATTTTAGTATTGCAATTGTCCTGCTGCAATCTCAAACCAGGACTGGTAGAGGGGAATACACCCTTATATAGCACCTTATGAAGTTTTCTTTACAATCTGTTATAGAAATATGGATTTTGGCAAGTGCTCTGGACTTGGGGGTTCATAATCCAGAGCAAATTCCTTCCCTCCAACTCCTCAGATGAGAGTCCAGATGCCAAACTTCTGCCATAAGCCCTCTTTATACCCTAGTAAAAGCTTTGTAGACCCAGAGGGCTTGTCCTGCCATGACTATGTTTCCTTGGGGGAGAGAGAGAAAAACTTTTTCAGTTTTTAATTTGTCAAACTCCATCAGGCAACGAAGGCAAATACAAAGCTGAAGTGATTGAGTATAACCTGTAACAGATACTGGGGTGTTTGATGGGTTTTATGGCTTGGTATCATTTCTGTGCTATCCATGTGCTAAAGATGGTTTATTCAGGATCAACTGGCATTAAAACTTGCCAGTTTTATTACGCTGCAGTGGTCACAGATGTGTCAGCATAGGGAAGGAAGCTGGTGTTTGTAAATGCAGATGTTCCTGTTTGTAAGTGCTGTAACACAATCAACTCAAAATTCTTTATTGTAGCAGACACCACAGATCACGTCACTGTTTCTGAATAATCATAACCACTTCCATTCTTCACTAAGCAAACAGGAGTACACTTGAGGTTTATTTACTGAAGCTAATCTGATGCTAATCTGCTTTACTCTGGTTTTATGACAACTTTGGGCACTTTGCTGTGTCTCCCTCCAACAAATTCCTCACCTGATCCTCGTGCTGGAGCCGCTGGTGTTGCCTGGATACAGCTGGAGCAGTGCGGATGGTGCTGCGCTGCTGTCAGCAGGGCCAGGGTGTTACACTGATTTATCAGTGCATTATCTGGCACGGCAGCTCAGCCTGTTACATCAGCCAAGGACAGGAGCTGATGCAGGGTTATTTAGGCAGCTTTTTACGAGATATTTTGGCTTCCCAATGACTTCCATGAAGGTTGAGTGCAAAGTGTTTTTATTTACCTTTTAGCAGTACTGCCCTGGGAGGCATCTTTATCTGTATCATTCATTAATTCAAGTTCTGCACGTTAAAAATGCCAAAGGAATAGTCAAATCAGCTGAGAGGTGTTGGCATTTTATAGATACCACTTTTGCAACTCTTCTCTAAGTTTTCCTAGCTCCTTCCATGTAGATACACTGGATTTTCAGTCTTTCATGGCAACACCCTGAGTGCTTTGGACTTACTGTGCACACTAATATAACAACCTAAATCACAGTGCCCCAAATTGTCTCCATATACCACTTTAATATCTGTGTGAGAGCTGAAAATTAAAACCTTAAAATAGTTAACTCCACTTCTAGAAAATACACCTGTCAGCTGTTCAACAGACCAACTCCTGCACTTTAATAAAAAATAACTTAGAGTTCTGTCACTGTCAGGAGCACCAATGGATGGCCATGTCTGGGTGTGCACCAAGTAAAGGAGATGTTATAATCTGAGCAGGATGCAGGACTCTGCAGTGAGAAATAAGTCACAAATCCCAGTGGCAGGCACGGCAAACCTTGCAGCAGCACCTGTGAGCTGCATTATGTAGTTAAGCAGGATGTAATTAACATATGAAAGTCACCACTGAAAAGAATTTGTGGGGCTGAGAAGCAGATTTTTATAGATCAGTGTTGCATGATTTGTTGTCTGAAGCATCTGGTCCTCATGGTTGTTTGAGGCAGGGTTTTAGTGATGCCTCACTCTGCTTTACAATAGCCTGAGCGTAATTAATAATTTACCATCGAGTTTCTTACCAGAGCTCAGGCTCTGCTCCATTGCAAGCCCTGCATTATTTACAGGGCTGCAGCAGGGGCTGACACCAGGGACAAGGTGTTGAAGCAGATTTGCAGGTGTCACATGGTCACTCACAGCGAGGAATCAGTCGAGGCACCTCTACCTTGTCTGTTCAGGTAAGAGGTGGTGTGAGGTCTCTGCCTCCCCAGCACCAGGAGAGCACATTGATAAATTGGGATTGGCTTTTCCCCTGGTTTGTACTGGAGAACTGAGATCCTGTAGCCAAAATTATAATTTTACTGTGAGTTTTTCTTGAATTAAAAAACTGTTCCATTAGATCTACAAGGGAATATGGCTTCATAGGGGCAATCCTTGTAAACAAGAGCTGGGACTTCACTGAAAGGGTGGTCAAGCATTGGAACAGGTTCCCCAGGGAAGTGTTGGAGTCACCATCCCTGGAATTCTTCAAACAATGAGTAGATGTGGCACTCCATGATATAGTTTAGTGGTCATGGTGGTGATCGGTCAAAGGCTGGACCTGATGAGCTTGGAGATCTTTTCCAAGCCTAATAATTCTGTGGTTCTGTGACCAGTATTCACTGGTGCTTCTAGAAATGGCAGCTGGGAATTTAGAGTTTTTCTTCACAAAATTAAAGGTTTTTCATAATGGTGGAGAATGCCAGCAAGGTGAACAAAACTCCAGAGGAACAGCCTTGCTGCTGGAATATAGTGAGAGGTTACTGGAAAAGAGAGAGGTTGTTAATGCCACTTATTTTATTGAACATAGTGACACCTACTATTTATGAAATGCAGACATTTTTCCTGACACTGTGTCTAACAAGGCATTGCACGTTAACAAAACAGAGATTGTTTGTTTGTTCTCATGTTGGGCTGCTGAGCTGGGTTTATTTAGTCACTGGAGCTGCTCAGAAAAGACAAGGACTGTTCTGTGTAGAGCAAGAAAGCTGGATACAAATGCATATTGTGCATGGGTGTTTATTTCAGAATATCATACCACATTTTGCATTAAATTCTCCCCTAAAATCTACTTTAAACCCAAGCTGCACTTAAATACCCTGCAGACATTCACAGGTGAGTGACTTGGGGTGGGGGCTGTGTTTGTGTTCTCTGTGTTCAACTCATGCCCCAGTGGGGCCCTCAGCTCCCAGCCTGATCATGGAGGTGCTGTTGCAATATAAAAGTAATAACGATGATAATAAAATTAACAGCCCTAGTTAGCTGTGACAAGCTGAGGGTTTGTATTTTTTTTTTTTTCCCCACCTCCAGCTGGTAGGAAATTGCAGTCCATATTTTCCTCCAGACGTAGGCTGGTGCTTGGGCTTTCCATGACGTAGAGAAATATCCCTGCACCTTCTTGCTCGCTTTCTCTGCTCATCTGCTTCGGTGACCTTACTGATAGTGGTGAGCTCGCCCTGGCAGGCACAGGAGGTGAGACAAATGGGTTTGCTTTCAAGAGCCGTGCCTGTGAGCCTGCATGAGCATCACTGCTCCCTCCACGCTGTCACATAAACAGCTATCGAGGCTGAGCCTGACACTGTCGCTGGAACTGCTCTGCTTTTCCTGCCTCTATCACCGCAGAAATGTCGAACAACTCTTGTATTTCTTTTTTATAATTCTGGATCTTGGGTTGAAGCAAAGTACAAATTGTCTACATTTCTTCCTCGTGTTTGATCTGACTCCTCACCCCACGTTGGTGCGGCAGGACTGTGCCGGGTGCTCTGGCTCTGCTGCTCCCGGGGCTGAGAGTCTTTGTTATCACAGACGTGGAACCTTCTGAGTGCTCCTGCTCTGTGTGTTCGTTTCAACAGACAGGTATCGCTGCTTGCCGCCTCAGAATTCAGATCTTTGACATTTCAGCATTTGCTGTTTATAAAAACACAAGGAGTGTGTTTTTAGCATTCAGACAAGAGGCCGTCAGCTCTATGAAAACGACTCCACACAGGGGCAAATTGAACCTCCTGAGAACTGAAGGTGCTCTGTGCCAACAGAGGGGAGCAACAATTTATGAATTTGTGAAAGAATAAAAGACGTGGAACAGGTATAAAATGATCATTTTTGTTAAAAAACAGACCAGATTCTAAAAATTGGCAATTAAGGGACACAGCCAAGGGACATGGCACAGGAGCCATCCGTGTATGTATATTTTACTGAACACCTTCCATCTATTTATATCAGTGTCTACGGCTTCTTGTGACATGATGCCCCAGACTTGGGGACAAAAAGAGACAACTTTAAGTTCCTTTGAAATTACACTGCCTCATTTTTTTTTGGTTGATTTCTAGTTCATATTCCTTACACATTCAGTGTAAGGAATTCTAAATAATCTTCAAATTTTTATGTACCACTAGTTCTTTACAGGCCACTTTACACTCTTTCATTCATTTATTTTCCAAACTGAAGAGACTTCACACATGTCTTCTTGGATAAAAGCCATGCTGTAGCTCTGATGATTCTTGTTGTGGTTCTTTGGGTCATTTTTAGTTCAACATTTTTTCAGAGGGCAGAAATAAAGTCTACATTTTATAATGTAGAGTACACAGCTCTGAAGGGAAAGGGAATTTAGATTATTCCTCTCTGAGTTTAATATTGCCTTCCATTGCACGTATCATTCTATGTTGTACATCCTTTCCTCATAATTCTTTGCAAATTTGTTTTTATATTGTTTAATGTGTCCCCACCCCCTGAAAACCCTGTCAGCTCACTCCTCCTTGCCAGGTCATCTCTGAATTTCCATGAACATTTTCTGGTAATATTCTGTCTTATCTTCAGGCATCAACTTGATGTGATTTTCTACCTATTAAGACCAAACTGTTCAGAAAAGTAAACCACTCGAATTCTGTAGAAAGGGCCCTTGAGCTGGTAATTCTAAATAAAATAGGCAGCTTCTGCAGGCAGAAAATTTATAGAGGGAAAGATTTTGATTAAGTAGATGGCAAAGCAATCAATAAAATAGTCTTCCATGCAGTGGAAGTTATACTTTGCCAGATGGAGGAATGATTTCTTTAGAATTCTCAAAGTTTTCACCTTATGAAGAGTAGCCATGGTACAAAAAATGTCAAGCACGATGTAAGAATGGGAAACCAAGTAACTGCGTAAGAAAAACGTGAAGAAAATAAGGTGAAGAGTGACAGAGCTACAGTATGTTTTTGTCCTAAACTCTGTAAAGAATACAACAGATTTCATGTGGTGATGCCCAAAGCAAGCTGTAGGCAGAAGAAAGCAATATTAGAGTTCACATCAATGAGTTTCCCATACATATTGGGAATTTAAGAAGAAAATCAGTAAATTCTTCTTATGTAGATCAGTATTTTATGCAATACTTTTCAGACCCAACATGTAGTCATGTAATTCCATCTGAAAAAAAAACAACAACAAAACCTCAAGAAGTTCAGAAAAAGAACAAACTATTTTTAAGTTGCAAGCTTCAATTCTCAAAAGACTGGAATAAAATTAAGGGAATATAAGGTCAATCACTCAGTGTTGTGCAAGATATAATTAAAAACTTCCCTACTGCTAGCAAAACTATTTTGTTTTCCTTTCACCATCTTCAGTACAAAAAACCCACAATAATTTTGTTGTCTCCCACTATTCAAGGTTTTTTTTCTGCTTTTTAGAATAAGGATAATTGGAGTATGGTTGTTCTCAAATCAGTAATAACTTTTTAAATATTTTGAGTAGATACTGAAATATACATTTTTGTCTGTTAGAGATTTAGAATTTTCATGGTAAGTAGTAAGGATAAACTAATATTTAATAATTTCAGAACCATTTTAAGTGTAGGCCTCCTGTTTTCAGTGAGATCTGCGGTCCCAAAGAGGCTGGCTGGGCTGCTCTGGTCACTCGCCAACCCTTATCAGCCTTATCAGAGTGGGTTGATTAAAGCAATGTGTCAAGGAAGGATTAATGAGGAGTTTGCCCAGCAGGAATGAGGATGCAGCGAATTCCAGCAGGGAGTAACGAGGAGCTGGGGACAAATTCTCTTCAGCACATATTTGTAGCCAGAACAGGACAGATGTGTCCAGCCCAATTCTCCCTGCAATTCCCCTCAGTCCACGATAAGCAGTTAATATATGATTGCTTTGCCTCTGGCCTCTCAGCTTGACCTGAGCTTTCCCAAGCTACCTGAGCTGCTTTCAAGCATTTTGTTTTTCCAGATCACTCACACCCTTCCCTGAATTCTGTCCCTGCTTGTGGAATCACCTCATTTCCCAGCTCTGAATTCCTTGCCAAGCCAGTGCTGCCCTCCCGCTGTGCCCCCCAACCCTCTCAGATCTTCTCCAGACCCCGCTGCCCAGCAGCTCCCATCCCATCTGTGAACTCCTGGCACTTGTCATTTTTTTTATAGCATCCTGTGCTTTCTTTTTTGTTTTCCCCTTTGGCTTCACTCTTAGCTAAGAGGTGTTAATTTGTAAATAATAATGAAAAAAAAAATTAAACAGCGAAAGCAAGAGGGAGAAGCCACTGCCAGCTAAAAAGATGAGGGAATTGGAGACCCAGCAGAGCTTGTGCATTGATCTGTTGATTGATTCCACGAGTGGCTCTGGCTCCAGAGTCAGGTGCTGCTAACTGGGTTCTTTTAATGTTAGCACTCACACCATCCAGGGCTCCTGGGACCAGGTTCATCAATATTGCTGTACTTGAGCAGAAATACTTGGAAATAAGGAGTGTTCAGGCATGATGACCAGCTCAGATGAGACAACTGAAACCCCTCCTGCCTGGAACCTCAGGTTAGAGTGTGAACTCTGTTACTTTAGAAAAAAAATCTTGGAGTTTTACTCTTCCTTATTTGATTCTTGGAGCCTTACAGAGTTTTGCTGAAATCTCCTCTGCTCAGCTCACATGGTTAATCCAAACGCTGTTTGCAAAGCCAGCTAATTGTAGGGATTTTGTAGATTTGGGGTAGCTCTTACTTGGTAAAACTCTACTTGAATCAGCATTAAAACTGTCATATTGAATCTGATAAATAGGTGACACCACAGTGTGCAACCACGAATATTTTATTACCCTATAATAAATGATCTGTCTATAGGGACTGTTCCATTAAAACCCCTGACTGAAGTATGAGTCCATCAATATGAGTTTGTGAGTATTTTTCTAATCCTGTTTATATTCTCTAGTAGAATAATGCTACTCTGATATGCTGCAAAACTTGAACCCTCTTAAACTCAAAAATACATTATAAAATGACTCCATTCTGACCTGAATCTTCAATTCATTTCTTTGAATTTATAGTGGTTTCAAGAATATAAGGCCTATATGAACGAGAATATTGGCATTACACATGGCTAGAAAAATAATAGAGATAGAAGGCTAAGAAAAAGCAGGTTAGAAAAAAACCACACCAGTTATATTTTTAATAATTTGTTTTAAATATCTGATTCTGTTTTATAGAAACTAAACAGTTGAAACTTTTCTATCACCTCTGATGTGAAAGTCCTAACAGCCTAAAAATATGTAGACATATAATTTCAGGTGCAAATATATACATAATCTACAGTGCTCTGGTACCTGTGATGATTTTGATGCATCTTTTTTTTGAATAGCAAATAATAATGCCTGAATATGACCTGAATACTGGTGTTAAAATATTTTAAATATTTCTTTTCTCAAGGAATAGTCATCCAAAAATCTATTCAGGTTATTTTCTCCAAAGGTTTGGAATTAATTTAGAATGCAGGGACGTGTAAGATTTTGCAAGTGGTTGCCTTCAGATTGAATTATCCCATGTTTTTAAATTTTACCAAGGCAAGCTTCCTGTAGAAACAGGGGTTTAATAATAATGCTTGTACAATGCACAGCTTTACATTCTTGCTTTAACAACAGTGCAGAATCCGTTTCAAATTTAACTTTCCCTTCACTTTAGGATGGAGAAAAGAAGTTTCACGTGAAGCTGGTGTACAGTAGAGGGTTCAAGAACTTCACTTCTGATTTGGGGTATAAAACGAGATCTGAAATCAGGTGTGATTCAAGTGGTTTGAGGCTTCCTTTACCAATCCCTACTGCTGGGCAGGGTCACCTCAGGACTCTGGCCAGGGCTTTGCACACGTTGTCTGACAGAAGCATCAGCATCTGGATATTTCTGACGTGTCTGAGTGCCTGAGGTCAGCCAGCGTTGAGCAAACCTTGCACGAGCACACCCCTGTGGATTATCTGCCTCTGCTTTTGCATTATTCAGTGGTGTGCTTGAAACAGCAGGAATCTGGATGTGAGAGGGACAAGGAATTCCAGGTGAAACCTCCATGTCAATGCATTAAGTTTTTACTACACACTTGAAATAATTTACATTACCCATACGCAAATAATCAAGAATCCCAGAAACACCGAGGTTGGAAAAGCCCTCCCAGCCTATGGAGTCCAAGCTGTGCCCGATGCCCACCTTGTCCCCAGCCCAGAGCACTGAGTGCCACGTCCAGCCCTTCCTTGGACAGCTTCAGGAATGGGGGCAAAAAGGCTTTAAAGACACTTACAGAGTAAGTTTAGGAAATGGTTCAAGTCACAAACATCATAACAGTTCTCCTGACACCAGTAGAGCTGCCTAAGTATTTATATTTAAAATACCAACTGTATTTTTTCTTTGTTTATTTTTACTTTCTCTAATATTTTGGCTGAAGCATTACAGTGAGCTACAACCTCCATGGGTAAAGCCAGGCTGTTGTTTTATTCCAGCAAATACACCCCTCGTGTTCTTTGGGGCACGCTGCTTTTGAACAACAGCCCCACCTATGAGAAGGGAAGCAGTGAGCCAGGACACTTAAAAACTGAGTTTTGATTCCATTTGTGCCCCAGACTTCTCAAGTCTTTGATGGAAATCACTGCTTCACTCTGACTCACCCTCACCAGCAATAAAATTGTGATTATGGTATTTGTATTCTTTGGAGTGCTTTGAGAGCTGCTGATTAAACGAACTGTGAAGGGATGCACGTTGGTGTCACTGCTCTGTTCCTGCTGAGAAATGTTCCTTGATGTTTGCATCCCCAGTTTTACACCCAGGCTGAACACGTTAGTGATGGGTTCTGGTGGTTTGGAGTTTCGGTTGTTTACCAGAGGCACTCCCTGCATCACAGCATTCCCTTCCTTGTGGCAAATATTAGGAAAAATTTCCTCCCTGGGAGGGTGGGCAGGCCCTGGCACAGGTTGCCCAGGGAAGCTGTGGCTGCCCCTGGATCTGGAAGTGTCCGAGGCCAGGTTGGACGGGGCTTGGAGCCACCTGGGCTAGTGGAAGGTGTCCCTGCCCATGGCAGGGAGTGGGACTGGATGGGCTTTAAGTCCCTTCCAACCCAACCCGCTCTGGGATTCTATGGAATACATCTGGATTGCTGCCTTTGGCTCTTTGAGAGAAGATTTGGTTGGGATTGAGCTGTCATGTCTTCTGTGATCCAGGAATTCTGGACTGTGTCTGCCTCAGCAGATGTCTGCCTCGGTGCTTGGGATGAGTGGCAGTTCAACCCTCTCCATGTATTTTATATCCTGTTTTGTTCAATTCTAGCAATATCTAAAATAATTGGGAAATGCAATGCAGGAGCAGAAACCTCTCAGCTGTTATATTAATATTTCATTTGCTGGTTTGTTTTAGTTCTACTGTTACAAACACTGAAAGAAACAGTGAATACATTGTAGATAAGCAGACATAACTGCAATGGCAGGCATTTATTTATCCTATTTATTTCTTTGATCATTTCTTCCGAGTACAGAGGTCTTTAACAAATCAGAGGACACAGCCTTTAGTATCAGAAAGCAAAAAAAATGTTTCTAGGCACTAGAGAAAGAAACTGGAGGCCTTTAAACAAGTTTTCAATTTTCAGGTGTAATCTTATCTGGAAATGAAAAAGAGGAAGAAAAAAGCCCTTGCAATAGCTAGATGAGCTGGAGATGGAGGATTTAATGAAATAAAAGTGGTGATGCTACGTCTGTGTTACATGCAATTTTAATAAAAGTCCATGTTGTGGAGAGCCCAAGGCTGTAGCACAGCATGAGTTTCAGGTTTTTTTATATAAAGAATCCATGTAAGTATCTAAGTTATCCAAGCCAGACAAGCCAGTAGAACTGACTCCTACCTTTGCTCAAAGCTCTTTACTTTGCAAGGGGACATAATTACTTTTGCATGTATTTTAAGTCCTCTTTTTCTGAGGACACTTGCTATGTATTTATATTTTCATGGAACATACAGTCCCACCAATATTTCACACAAGTGAAAGGACAGAACAAGAAAAGAAATGCCAGACATTTAAAGAACATTCTCTTTATATAATCAATTTACACTCCAACTGTGTGCCCACATTTTTGCATGCAGCTACAGCTTTGTCTGCTTGACATTAGAAACTTCAGCTGCTGACTTCTTTTGGAATTTTACTGCTTGTGGAAAAAACCCAGAACATTGCAAAGTCACAATGAGCATTCGCCATTAAAGATCACCTTCCACCAGAGAGGAAAAAAAACATTCCAAATCCTTCCACATAATTGTTCAACTTTCTATTTATGACTTTATTTCTATTTATAAATATACTCCACCTGCAGAGCTGCCCCAGCCCTGGGCCCAGCACAGGGAGGACGTGGAGCTGCTGGAGAGAGCCCAGAGGAGGCACCAGGATGAGCAGAGGGATGGAGAAGCTCTGCTGGGAGGAAAGGCTGGGAGAGCTGGGATTGCTCAGCCTGGAGAGGAGAAGCTTTGGGGTGACCTCACTGTGGCCTTGCAGTGCCTGAAGGAGCCACAAAAAACATGGAGAGCGACTCTTTCCAAGGGATGGAATGACAGGACAAGGGGGAATGGCTTCCCACTGCCAGAGGGCAGGGTTAGATGGGATATTGGGAAGGAATTGTTCCCTGGGAGGGTGGGGAGGCCCTGGCACAGGTTGCCCAGAGAAGCTGTGGCTGCCCCTGGATCCCTGGAAGTGTCCAAGGCCGGGCTGGACGGGGCTTGGAGCACTCTGGGCTAGTGGAAGGTGTCCCTGCCCATGGCAGGGGATGGGACGGGATGGGCTTTAAGGTCCCTTCCAACCCAAGCCATGTTGTGATAACTCCGATTTTCTGTTAAGCAAAGAATGCTTCTGTTCCATTGAAGGTGAAAATGCAGTTGATGTAAAAACTCCAGAATAGCTCAAGTAGGAAGGGATCTCTGGAGATTGTTTGGCCCAACCCCACCCTGCTCAAATCAGGGGCAGTGTGCTATTCAGGGCTGAACGCAGCTGGGTTTTTAGGATCTTAAAAGATGGAGATTCCACAGCCTCTCTGGGAAACTTGTTCCAAGGTTTGACCGTCCCCACAGTAAAATGTTTTTTCTTCCCGTTTGGGTGGAATTCCCTTCATTTCCATTTGTCCCTGGGTGCTCTCCTGTCACTGGGCATCACCAAGCATAGTCTGGCTCTGTCCCACGTTCAGCTGGATGCAGTGTGACCTGGTTATCTTAACAGAAAGAAAATGGAAACATTGGGAGAAAATGTGAAACCATGAGGAAAAAAGTTGCCTTGAGTTGTTGATTTTTTTTTTTTATTTGGTCCACACTTGTTCAACACTTTCTGCCTTTGTGCTGTATTTAAAAAAAAAAATTGTAATTTTTCAATCAACATTCAGACAGGAAAATTACCCTGTGTTCTCTCGATAGGAGACTGTAAATAGCAATTTAAATAATTGTACATATACGTATTCAAATTTTCAGTAATACATAAAAATCACTATTAAATTCAAGCTCTAAATAGCTTAATTTAGAAAATCAATTTTCAGAATTGTTTATAGAAGCATCTATTGGCACACTGATTTCTCCCAATACCCAAGTATTGATCTATATTTATGTAATTGTATCCATTTCTAGTTTAAAGGAAATACTTTTTCCCTTTTCCATTAACATGGATTATCTCTAATAATTGTTTCTCAGCATAGTGATAAATGTATTTCCTATGGCTCACTTGTAACATTTCCTATATTTTAATTGGTTAGAGAGGCAGAAAACCACAAAATCAGTGTTATTTGTCCTTCAAGATGTTTTAGTCCATCACCTTGGCTCATTTTGTCTTCCTAGAGAACAAGTGAGAAGGAGAGACACCTTCTTCTGAGGGTTTATTACCCATACGTTACTGATTTCTTAATTCCTTGAAGGAATTATTAATTCCTTTATTCCCTTCTGCAAATATATGACTTTAAACATCGCTATGGAAGGGCTAGAAATGTTCATTATTACTAATGAACAAAGTTTGTTAAATATAGTACTGAACACAGTGTAGGAAAATAAGAGATTGCAAAATTGATTCTTGCTTTTGGCTGAAAAGCTGACAGTTTGGCCCTTTGTGATGCCAGGAGATCAGAGCTGGATCCAAGAGTGAACTGAAATGCCTTTTGCACCCAGGGGTGAAATCCTGGCCCCCACTGGAATTAACTCAAAGCTCGTTGGAGCAAGTTTTTAATGAAGATGTCTGGTGTTATCACAGAGATCACTGAACTCATTTGCATTGGCTTTTAGCAGCCCCGGCCAAGTGTCTGAAGATCTCCCAAGCCCTTTCAGTGCAAAGGTTTGTGCCAGAGGAGGTTTAGATTGTATTAGGGGAAAAAAAAATCGCTGAGAGAGAAACCCAGGCTGCCCAGGGCAGTGGCAGAGGCCCCATTCCAGGAGGGATTGAAAATCCGTGTGGATGTGGCACTTGGGGACATGGGTTTGGGGTGGCCTTGGCAGTGCTGGGGGAGCGGTTGGACTCGATGATCTTAAGGATATTTTCCAGCCTAAATGATTATTTGACTCTATGACAGTAGGTAGGAAACCAGGTCAGGCAGAAGATCCCAAGGCAAGCCATGGCTGTCTTTTTAACCCCTGCAGTATGAATTCAACCCCACATACCCCTGGTGTCCTCAGGAAACAAATGACATACTGCTTCTGCTTGGAAAGCGAGTTTCAACTCGATGCTTGAGCCACCCTAAAGAACAAGACCTGTTTTTGAAAGGCTGAAGTGCTGAAAATGAAGTACATGGCTCATATCCCTGAGTAGAACAGGGATGTTCCTTTTAAACTTCCTGCTGACTGAGGAACCTTTAATTCTTCTGACTGGGAATTATCTTGACAAATCAATAGTTTTTAATGTTTTTAATTCAAATTAAATTGCTAAGGAGACAACCACAATGGCACTGCTTCTGTAATTGCTTAACCAGGAATCTCAGAAATATGTGCTGAAGATTCCAGCTTCAGTCTGACTCCCATGGGATGAGGAATCTTCCCTGTTGCCATGTATTTCCTCTGACTGCTGCCTCTGAATGGTTTAAACTAGAAGCAGTGATGTTTCCAAAAGGACACTGTGAACCCCCTTGAATTAAACTGAGCAGATTCAGGAAAAAAGTGAAGAGTTCAGTGCTACAAATTACTGACACTTGGATCCCTCCTCATAAACGTTGCTTGCACTACTTCCCACCATAAAAAGGATGAACATGGCCTCTTACTAAAGCTTGTGCAATAATAGTCATGGCATTAATAATGTTTCCATTTCTCTCACTTTTTGTGTTGCTACAACTGCACAGGTTCTAGAATTCAATAGCAATTATTCCGAAATAAAAATATGTATAGGCTTAATTTACATAGTCTTTAAGCTGTCGTTCTCTGCACTAACTTGTAAAATGAAATAGAAAAGGTAGAGCTGACATTTACAGCTGATTTGTAAAATGGGGGCGATCTTTGATGAAATCCACTTTGAATAATTGTAGTTGTTGCTCCCATTAGGGAGGTGGACTCTGAATCCCGAGTGGTGAATTATTCTGTCCAGCCTGGGCTCCAGTGCTCCACTGATTGATGGCCTTTGAACAGGCAGAACAAGGCAGTGGCATAAGGAGCAGGGCATCTGTGGAAAGAAATTAAATGTAATTGAGATGAAAAATTTTTGCTTTAGGAGGAGACCCCCAGCTCTGCCTGTGCAGGGGAGAGCAGCAGGAACACAGCACAGGTGGAATGCACCTTCTGGAGGGCAGGATGGGGCTGCTGGAGCTGGATTCTCACAGGTTTGGAATGTGTTGCCTGTGCCATTTTTATACACTGAATTAAACAACTTTAGGAGTTATTATAATGAAGCCACATAAATCCCATAACTGGGCAAATTCTGCCCATGCTGGGCATTCAATGGGTACAAAACGCTAAACTGGGTTATGTTATGTAGTCAGTCTCTGTGTGAGAAGCACAAATGTAATCCTCCAGTCAGGGTTCTCCTGGGACTTTGTCTCTTGCTCCATGATTTTGAGCTCCTTACGCTCTCCCAGGGTAACAAAGAACAGAATCCTAGAATCCCCTGACTCAGAATTGTGTTTGACATTTTGATATATGTTCCTACGTGTGTTAAAAATCCATGAGGAAATTGCAGCAGATAAATAAGGGTTAATTTGGTTGCGGGAACTCATTTAAATTAAACTCCCTAAAATAAAGATAATAAAATTCTATTATCCCAGTAATCTGATGGGAATATAGAGGTGACAGTGATATATTTACTGCCTCTGTTTAGGCCTTTGTGTCAAACCTCATGCATTGATCAGTTTTTAGACTAAATTATTTGGTTTTATTTACTGGTTCACCCAATAGCTCCACTTAGAATATGCCACTCCTTTTGAACATAAATATGAAGCAAAACCTGGAAGACTTCAAAAGCTGTGGTAGCAGATGGACTTATCAACATCCCTTTGCCTTTTTTCATTTGAACTCCGGCAACATCCATCTAAATTGGGGCTAATTAAACACAATATTTCCCCGTAATTACATGATAAAGATTTCTAGTGCCAGAGACCGTGCAGCTTTGCATGGTGATTTCTTGGTTAGGAGAGTAATTTATTCTCAAGGCTAAATGATGATGAACAGATTATTAAAGTTGGATTGTATGGCACTTCTTTCTGCATTCTTTTTTGTTTTGAATAAGATCAGAGTCGTTCTAAGCAGGAGGAGGCAGCACTGTGAAGGGGTGGTGAACACTGCAGATCTTTCCCTGCACCCCTGATTGATAAGTGATGGATTTCCAGCAGCGCCATAAACATTTTAATGCGTGTCATAAAGACTTTCTGCGTGGAGCAGGAGCCACGTGGTACAGCTCCATTAAGGCTGCAGTTTCAAAAGAAGGCATCAGAAATTAACTGTAATAATAAGTTCTAAGTGTTTTAAAAGTAAAACTAATGCAAGTTAAGATTTATATTCTTTAAGAAATTCTGTTAATATTTTCTGTGACTTGACCTTTATTTTATGACAAGATGTCTGAAAGCTTGATTTGTATGAGTCATAGCTATAATTATTATATTGTATGAAAGAAAAAGAATCAATGGATTTTCAGAGCTACTTTGTTCAAAAAAATTTAAGAATATTTTAGAAAATCATTATATTTCGCTATCTAAAATGTTTGTTACCAGATCAGCCACTCTATCAATCTATACTTTAAAATATATTTTGAAAGAACTGTTGAATAAATGAGGCTTTGCTGATTATACAGCAAATGTAAGCATTAAGCTGCAACCCCCCCTGTGTAATTATATAGGTGTATAGTGGAGATCTGCAATAACCATATGAATTGAGCACTTTTACCTGAGTGTGAAACACAGACATGTCCATTGCTGTGAACAAGTTATTAATGGGATTTCTGGCTGGCTGTGCAAAATGTGCCTGCATTATTCTAACCCTAAAGTGCAAACCTTACTTGGTACCTCTGCATGGTGTTGGATTCCAAATGTTTGATGGATGAAAGAGCTCTGATAAAGAAACTGGGTGTTATTTATGCTGTGTTCTGCTCTTGAGAGTTTCAGCTTGGATTTTCAAAGGAACCTGAGTTATTTTTTCTCCCACTGAAAGCTTAAGGATTTTGTTCTTATTTACACTAAATGGCTGCAGACTGTCCCTGAGTAGAAAGGAACATTAATTTATATGTGAATCTTACCTGCCTTATTTAGGCTCCTTTGAAAAGTCAGCCTAATGCAAGCAACCTTATTTACCCACAGAGAATTCCCATTAAAGAAGGCAAGGCTGGAATAAACTTGGTCTATTCATACAGGATCAGATTCTGTCTCTCTGGGTTTGTGATTTATAAACTTTTAGCTCTTGCTTTTGAGCACTAAATGTTTTGCTCTTCTCATTTCCTTCTCAACACAGTGAACAGTTGAGCCATTGCTGGGCCCCTCGGAGCAGAGCCGGGGCCCTGCTCAGAGCCCTGCCTGCTGATGCTTGTAAAAAATTGTTGTAAAGCAAGGAAAATATACAGCAAACAAGTTATGGTCTGCTTTGCATTTTGTGAGTTGTAAAAAAGCGTTTTTAAAAGGAAAAGTAATTAGTTACAAATTTATTAACACAGACTAAACAGATTCTCACTAGCAATAACAATCTTATTTATGTCATTATTTCTAAAAGGTTGTAAGCACATGTTACCATTAAGGATATGTTTCTCACTGAGAAATTTAGACCATTAGTTTCTTAAAGGACTTTTGGATCCTTTTGGGATGACGATATCTGTGTGGAGGTATTTAATATTGTTTCATTTCCAAGAGCCCAAATATTTAGAGAACTGCTGTTAACTATTCATGCTTTGGCTCTGTTACAGTTTGAGCAAGGCCAAGACCAGCAGCAGTGGCTTTCTTATTTCATAAAATCATTTTGTGAAATAAATCACTCGGGGCTTGTTTTTTTTTTATACTGAGTTTCATCCCTTAGGGAACCCTTCATATCCACTTTATAACTTCGTGCAAACAGGGAGATTATACTCAGAATAAATAGCAGGCAGCTGTGAGCTATGAGTCTATAATGCCAGTAAAGGGATTTGGTGATTTCATAAACCAGTAAGCAAAGTCTGAGTACCTTCAACACCACTCAGACCTTCAAAAGGGAAGGAGTATTCTGTAATTCAACCCAATTTTTATTCGGTGTAACATATGGATCAGAGTAAATGATTCATCCTGACAGGATGGAGCCCTGTGATCTTACAAGAGCTCCCATATCATCTCCAGGCCAGCAGCACTCAACATTTCATTTCTATTTTCCTCTTCATTCTCTGTCCTCTTGCCCTTCACACTACAGTACTGCTCTGTCACAGAGTCCTTAACTTGTTTCTTTTGCAGAATTTCAATTATTTTGATCTGAATTTCTGTTTGTATCTTCATGTTTTAAATGTTTGAGAAATTATAGCAAGAGCTACTGAACAGTAAATAAGTATCATGGAAACGGTGAAGAGGAAAGGCTTTTAAACCTTTTGAGTGAGTAACTGGAGACTTTGATAGTAAAAGGCATAAATAAACACTGAATTGTGATTCCCATTAGTTGCAATTCAGATAATTACTTGATCTGGTGCTAGTAATGTCTTGGCTATAATTTGCTATATTGTGTGGGGTATTTGCATAAAGTTGTTTCACGCTTGCAAAACCAAAATTGCATTTAGCTGTGAGAACTCACAGCAAGGCTGCAACAGCATTGTCAATCCAGATGAGTGGACACGGATTCTTTTTTTCTAGAGCTTTCCCAAATTCCTCTGAAGTTTAATGTATTCAGCTGGAATTCTAAGATAAGAAAAGTTGTGTTTTTTAAATACAGTGTCTGCATACACTGTGCATTTTAGTTTATCCTTATTATGGATATGATCTGGAACACCCAGCTGACCTAACCAAGCCAAACATGCTTCAGGCAGAATTCAGATTTTCAGAGATCTCAGCAACATGAGCTCATTTTTCTGACTGAAATTTCAATATAATTTGAAATGGGCACATTTGGGGTAACATCTGATCAGCACTTAAAGAATTTCTCTCAAGTGTGTGCAGCACGGGTTCTCACACAAAACAGGAACCCAAATCCACTTTTTTGTCAGTTGGGCTCTCAGAAAAAGACAATTGCCTGTTGAACCATTATAGTAAAAACTGTTTTCTGACGGCTGTACAAGGAAATCGTGTTCTGCTCTTAAAACTCTTATAAGCAGGACTGGTTGGAGATTTTCCAAGAGAACAGTTTTTTTCATCTCAAAATGCTGATTCTTTGAGCACGTGTTGATTTCTGACAAGCAGAACAGCAAAGTACTGGAATTGTGCTTGTCAGGGAGGTCTCAGTCAGCTGTCTGCTTGTTCAGGAGTGTCAGGGGCTTTGGGAAAAGTCAGGAAACTACTGAGAATTCTCTTAATTTTCAGCCAACAGCCACCAGATAATCCCAGGAGCATCTTCTCGATAAAAACATTTTTCCTTTGCGTTGTTTCCAAAACAAAGGAATGTTGAATTTCATTTTGGCAGTATAGAGAAGATCATCTTAATTAGGGGTGATTTTTTTTTTTTATACCTACAAGCCAGCAAAAAGAAAACACCACAGACTAAAAATGCCTTTCCTTTGGAGCTTTTGTCATCAATCTTTTCATGTCTAGAGCTCCAATTTTTCATGCTATGTCCTTTGAAAGAGATAAAATGATCCCCTTAATCCTCAAAATATAAACAAGGAAAAGGCAGATGTGTATAAGCAGGGAAGATGCAGTTCATAAATGGCATTTTGCACATACTCTGGTGGCTCAGCTGCAATGAAGCCATCGACAGCAAGGCTGAAATACCTTCAGGTCTGTGAGGGAAGAGTCTTCCAAATATTTAGGAAGGGCTTGGCATGGCCAGCAGGTGAGGGAGGGGATTCTCTCCTTCTTCTCTGCTCTCCCAAGACCCCACCTGGAATGCTGTGAGCAGTGCTGGTGCCTCCAGCATAAGCAGGCCGTGGAATTGCTGATGGGAATGGAGCTCCCTTGTGGAGCCAGCCTGGGAGAGCTGGGGCTGCTCAGCCTGGAGAGGAGAAGGGTGTGGGGAGACCCCACAGCACCTTCCAGGGTCTGAAGGGGCTGCAGGGAAACCAAAGAGGGACAATTCAGCAGGAACTGCAGTGCCAGGACAGAGGGAATGGCTTCAAATGGACAGAGAGTAGGTTTAGATGGGATATTAGGAAAAAAATTGTTCTCTGGGAGGGTGGGGAGGCCCCGACACAGGTTGCCCAGAGAAGCTGTGGCTGCCCCTGGATCCCTGGAAGTGTCCAAGGCCAGGCTGGCCTATCAAGGCATTCTGCTAATAATGAATTACAGCAATGAATTGTAGGAACAGCAGGAATAAAATTCTGGAGTGTGTCAGTGAGGCAACTTGAATTACAGCATCACAAACTTGGGTAGGAGGACAGATTCATCCTCTGATTTCTTTGAACCTTTAAACAAAGATCATGGATAAAAATGACAGTCCAAATTCAGAAGTGAGTTGTACATTAATGTCATTTACATGGCAAAGGAGCAAAATTTAGAGCAGTTCAAAAGCAGGAACTGGACAAAGCAGCTTTTTCTGCCTTCTGACAGTCTTCCATCAATTGCTGGTTTTTAAACATAGAAAATCTCTTTCTTCCTTCATACAAGTTACATTTAATTTGCAATGGCACATTGTTTCATATCTTTGAGAGCTGCAAAGGGAAGAAAATAGAAAAATGAATAAAGGAATAGGAAAACCAACTACTGGAAAGAGACACCAAAATAAAAGAGAAAGAGATGAGAAAAAATTAAAGACTCAGCAAGAAATTATACTGTTTTAAAATAGTAATGCTCTGCCTACCTTTTGCATGTGTGGACCTTTTTTTCTTTAAAAGCACTTTTAATTCTATGGTATTTTGCAATTATCACAGTTGGATAAATTTAAAAAAAAAAAGAAAACACATACATAGTCTTTTAAATTTAGTGATTGTATTTTTTAATGCCTCCACCCTTGTGTTCCAACTTGAAAGAATGTTGACTTTCAGGAGGATTTTGGATACCTGAATTCAGTTCCTAGTAAAGTATTTCTATTGTCACTGAGTTTCAAAATACTGGCTGTTGTTCAGTAAATCCAAAGGCTTTCCTCAGTACGAGGATGAAATGCACTCTAAAACAAAAGATGACAAAAAAATTTTACAAGGCAATTTATACTGGACAGCATCGCAGAAAACCTCAACAAAAGGAATTGCAGGGGATGAATTTATTCTCTGACTCTGCTCTGGTGTGAGCGAGAAATTTGTGCATGCAAAAGTGAAACTTCACATTCGGTTACTCTACAGAGAATTAGAAATGTTAAGATAAAACATAAAATCTTCCTTCTAAGGCAAAGTGGATCTGTTCAGAGTCTCTATTACGTATTCTGTACTTGTCCCAAATACAGAGTTCTTTTAGAAGGAAAGATCCAGCTTGGACTTTCAAAATTGGAACAAGTACTCATGTGGGACTTGGGATGTGGAGCAGCGTCTCACTTGAGACATCAGTGGAAGTTCTGTGTTTGAAAAAGCTCAGACTGCACAGACACAGATGTTAATTCTGGAGTCACATCTGAGTGATTGCAAAATCAGGAAAAAACTGTCTGGGCTGGGAAAGTGATTGCTTGGTTTTAAAGGCTGGCTCTTCGCTTGTTGTTACACAAAACTGTCACTGCTTTGACATGGAGTTCTAAATTTTCTTTGAGAAGTGAATCCTGTGTACAGATGTTTGTTTTGATCTTATGAAATCATTCATGTGGGTATTAAAAATCAAGCAGTTGGATACATAAACAGATGTTTTTAGCCCAATTATTTAAAAATGTAATGCTCAACATCATGTATTTTTAAAGTTAAAACAAAGTCTAAATACCGAGTCTATCAATGATTTAATACATTAATAAGTGCAACATATTCCCTCTGCCTCTATGTAACATAAATGTGTTTGACTAATGAATTGCACACATTAAATGCTACACAAGAATAGACCTTCAATTTGCTTATCTCAATGTGAGTCTTTTGTGTTATTTGTTCTTCTCAGTGATACTTCTCTGTCAAAATGTATCAAATCAAATCATTTCAGATTCTTCTTGGGTTTAGTCTTCAGTACTTGAATGCCTTTTAATATCAGGCCTATAGTGCAGTGATGTTATAAAATAAGAGATATTAAATCAAAGGGAAGAGTTGTGCACAATGAAATGCATCCCAAATTGCTAAGAGCTACTTATTTAATTATACTCTTCTTTAATGCCTTGAAAACAAGTCCATAGCTTTTAAGCATCCACCCCAAAATGGCCAAGGTAAATGGGAACTTAGATGGATCTTTTTCATGGCTTTAATTTCCTCAGACAAAACTACATTTCCTGTACACAGTGAGAATGAGAGCGATTTTTTTTAGTAGGTCAGTGATATTAGAAG
Organism: Ptilonorhynchus violaceus; assembly: GCA_013397565.1. Classification (NCBI taxonomy): domain Eukaryota; kingdom Metazoa; phylum Chordata; class Aves; order Passeriformes; family Ptilonorhynchidae; genus Ptilonorhynchus; species Ptilonorhynchus violaceus. The sequence continues at coordinate 476,766 of VZRJ01004500.1, forward strand.
GAAATGCAAATGCACAGCTAAACTACATAACACAAATCCTGCTGTTTACTCTCTTGGGCATTACTCTGTGTTTGGTGTAATATTTTTCTAACATTTTATGAAGTTTTCCAATTAAATATTAATGCAACTTCTTCAAAGAGAAACAAAGATTTATAACCCTGAAGTGAAAGAGAGAGGATGAGAGAATTGATAGTGCAGTTGGGCAGGAGAATTCTGCATGAGCTCTGAACACTCTCTCATTTATTTGAGAAGCTAAATATATTATATAAAACAAAATATGGGTATGCATTAGATGTGCTCTAATTGCATGGGGTGCATGATCATATGTTGTAAATTAGGATCTTTCCACTCCAGCAACAAAGCATGTGCTGTATCACTGCTTTACTTTTAAATACTCCTCCAATGTTCTTTCTGAATCTTTACATTTTAAATACCTTAAACATTTAGGGGGGAAAAAAAAACCCAATTAAATTAGAACCTCAAGTTAAGGCAACTAATTTTTTTTTTTTTTTTCATTTTAACATTCAATTGAACTTGTAATAAATAATTTACTTAAGCAGTGAGAGAGGGGAGTGATAACCAGAGCTGCCTGCTGGCGAGAGAGGGGCTGTGTGTGCCCGATCCATCAGCACTGCACACCGCGCCTCATGTATATGGAACAGCCCCAACGCCTGCCGGCCCACTGGGGGGAATGAGGAATGCTTAACATTCTGCATGCTCCTGGATAACAGTCAAGGCTACCAGGAGGCACAAAGACATGTTCTGAACCTCAGGTCAAATTCACAGGGAAAGAAAAAGCACAAAGAGAAGGCCTGCAATTTGTAAAGTCCTTTTGTGTTCCGTTGCGAAGAGGCGAAGAGCAGGATTCTGTGGTTGTGTCATTCCGGACTTCTTCAATATTTTGGTTTTTCCACCAGCTTGAAAAATACCTAGCAAGGAAAATATGTCAGGGCAACACAAAGGAATTAATCAGCAGGGCTGTTGCTTGAGATGCAGCAGCGAGAAATGTGTCGTGGCCGTAGGTCGGATTGAGGCGATGCACGGGGAAGTCGTGGGAGCTTTGCTAATGAGCTGCATTTCTGACTGTCTGCTTGCCATCCTCCCTGTTTATCCCTGTTACCCATTTATGCACTGCTCTCCTGCTCCACTGCTCTCCAGCCGGACAGGGAGGAACACAGAAGGAAAATTCTATTTATTCACAGCCACACGTTCTCTGTCACACCCTCGAGGCAACAGAAGGGCAAACACTTGCCTGGCTCGTGTCTCTTCCATCATGATCTGTTTTCATTTGTTTCGTGTTGACCTGGATAGGAATGATCAGTGAGAAGGTGTTGTTGGCTGCTTGAGATGTAAGTGCCACAGGAGAGTGGTAGAACCTGAGCTGTTCTGACACGGGACCACCAAGGCCATGTTAATGGGCAATTATCTATGCCTGGATCAGCACATTCCCACAGCATAAGTGAAGAAAGCAAATACTAAAAGTAAAACATTTCATAGATACTTATGTTTGGATATGTTCTAATAAATAGCGGCAGTCATCAGATCTGAGTATTTTCTGTTTGCAAAATTTTTAATATTAAATTATTTCCTTTACTAAAAGCACAGGAGGAAAAGAATAGCTGATGGTATTAGCTTCTTTCTAGCCCCATAAAAGAAAGAAACATCTGAAAAACAGTGTAAAACTGCTAACTAAAATGACAGGAGAGCATCACCGTGTGCTCAGTGCGGGGACAAAGAGGAGAGGGGGCTTTATACACTGAGACCATGCAGAAAGTTGTCACTAAATGGAATGGAATTCATTGAAAGAACAGGCCTATATTCACACCCACAAGAAGAAAACAACTATTTCTCCATGCAATGATTTTTCTGTGTAGTCTTTTAACAATGTTGGAAAAGCAGAGCTTATTAAAGACTTATTAAACACAAGTCATGACGAAATAACCAAGTGTGTGAGACAGTGCTGCCCCGAGAGCAGAACATGGGGAAAGAGCAGAGCTGCAATGTGGCAACCAGTGCAACAAGCAGCAGCAGTTTCTGACACAGTAGAGGAAACATTCACTCCTCTGTCTTTGCTGAAAAATATCAGAGGAGCATCAGCTTCGCCACATGTTAGGGAGTCATGCCCAGATCCAGTCTCAGGCTTGGAATGGGAACAAGATTGCTTGCAGGGATGAGAAGATGGTTCACTTGTTAGTGTCTCTTTAACGTTTTGACCCTCACAGGCAAAGCCTATTATTGTAAAGTTTATTTTTGCTTCTGTAGAGAGGAAAAAAATTGGTTGAGCAGCATTGCTGACAGCAAGACTGTCATTTTAAAAATTAGGTTATAATGAATATGAGTTTCAGAAGAAGAGTGCAGAGCAGGCCCCATCTGCTTCCCTCTGGACTGCAGCATGAAAGGGAACAGATGGGCATGAGTTATGCCAGAAAGGCTGGGAGAGGCTAGACAGCTCTCCATGGTCTTATTCCGTGTTATCCTCAGGCACTCTAAGATCCTAGCCCTATATCCAGCTTACAGGGCACTGCTGCAGTGGGATATGGGGGAATGGTGCATATGATTGAACGAGGAGAGAACAGGGCACAGGTCATGCTGCAAATGTAATTCCACAATGTTCAGCTGCAGCTCAGGTGCCAGTTTGGTTGCTGATTCTACTTTTACCTCTTATTTTGTCCTGGAGTCATGCACACCCTTCCATTCCGAACAGCCAGGAGAAAGCAACACCATGTTATTCCTGCACAGCTGTGGAGAAGGGAAGTGCTCCAGAATGAGCTTTTCTCCTCCCAAATCAATGTCCTTGTGGTGTGTCCTCAGATTAAGTTGGGATCTTATTCTTTATAGATGTAGAGGCCTTCTAAAACAGGGGGTTTATCATACCCAGTTCTGGAATGGGGTGAAATTGGGGTGCAAAAGTCATCCTTAGATATTGTGTGTTGCACACTGTAAAAAGCTCTATTACAGTAAGGTAGTAGCATATGATCAACATCTACCCCTTAGGTTTAGCCATTGAAACGCAGGTTGAGGAAGCAGAAACATTGGAACTGCCATTAAAACTTGCCTTAAATATAAATACGTTCTTTTTTTACAGTTGATGGCTGCTAATTTATTTGAACTTGCAGTATTTAGCTTTTCTTAACAATGATTAGTGATTGGTAGCCTTTTCTTGAAGCGTCAGAGCCTTCCACAGTGGTCACACCTTCTCTTTGAAACCTGGCAGTTACTTTTTTCTCGTACTATTTTGTAGTTCGTAATGTACAAAAGGCAGGTCATGCAATCAATTACTATTATTTTAACATATTTTTTTTAAAGCATCTCATAAATCTCTTGCATTTCTACTGCTTTTCCTGGCTCTGTGCAGCATAAAGTCGTCAAAGTGCAGCTTTAAGTCAGATTGTTCAGTAATGGCCAGCCTGGCTACAGCACAATAGTGTTGACGCTGGATTTCTTACCTTGTTGTTTAACATTTGTATTCCAGTCAGTATTTCACTCCATACCTGTTCAAACCAGCAATTTAAACTGTTAGTGCTGTTGATTACAGTGTGGGCAAACTCCTTGTTAACCACTAGAAGGCAAACCTGATGTATTAAAGGCTATTCCAGTCTTCTAACTATGATTTTTTTCCCACTGTGTTTGCTTTCCCACCATCTTTATATTCAGAATTTCTTTGAAGGACGATATGTCTGTTCTGTAAAAGGCCATGCTAGAGTTTGCATGGTAGGTGTTTTCAGAAAATCCCCTCTCTATCTTTCATTTTTGAGAATAAAAAAGCCTGGTTTTGCCTTTTGACAGAACATATGGGTACACACTGTATTGACTTCAATACTCGGCAGAAGAATTGTTTGAGGTATAATTTATTCTGTGAAAAAGGACGGAAATTATCATCAATATTTCATGCAATGCTTTGTGGGTTGTTTCACAACCCATATTTTCCCGGGTGTCTTAGGGAAAGCAGAACTGGAGTTGGGAGGGAAAAATAATTTAACACTTAACAAATGGCCCATGATCTATAACTTTATATCTGGATATGCGAGAAGTTGTTTCCTGATAAGGTTTCTATTGTATCGGTGCACCTTGATATTTTGGAAAAAATGTAAATGTGAAACTTTATCCTTGGAACCAATGGGCAGCTCCAGTCATTGATCAGTGGTTTTGCTTCTCGTCTTCTCTGTGTTGTGAAGTCAATGTTTTACACTTTGGCTGCCTCAAGGTCCACATATACTTCAGGGCTTCAATGAACTAGCAGTACACTAGTGTAGAAAAATAACCCATTTGGGTTTTTGCCATGAAAAATGGCAAGTCAGTCGTTGAACATTGACTAAAATCTCATTACTTTGGTGGCAAATGAGGCATGAAACATATTGTCAAAAATACAGAGCCCAAAACACAGCGGCACAAAATATTTTATCTTCACGGAGTGTACTACAAGGGGTTTGAACTCTAAATCAGACAGCGCGCTTGAGCACACGGTGCCATCCGTCACGCGCGCAGCCTTCGTCGCGAGATTTGTCCATGATGGCAGCTTTAATGAAGTTCTGTAATTTCTCTCAGCCTCAGAAAACTATTATTTCAGCTGGATGGAGGCATAAATCTACCAGCAACACTTGCACTCTGGCCTTGCTCAAGACTTACACTATTGACTCCATGGTGAGAATTTCGTGGTAATCCTTCATGGCCCACTCATTCCTGTCGGGATGCCGGTGTGGGATATCAGCCTGCTGTTCCCAGGCATGGTGGGGAACTGGAAAGACAGCCTTGGTGATTTGAGACATGGCATTCTGAAGTATTCCTGAAGTATTTGGGAAGGAGTGTGGATCTGCTGGAGGACAGGATGGTTCTGCAGAGGGATCTGGACAGGGATCTGGATCCAGGGGCCGAGGCCAATGGTGTGAGGGACAACAGGGCCAAGTGCCAGGTCCTGCCCTTGGGTCACAACAACCCCATGGAAAGCTCCAGGCTGGGGCAGAGGGGCTGGGAAAGGCCCTGGGGGTGCTGGTGCCAGGGGCTGGACATGAGCCCAGGGGTGCCCAGCTGGGGAGGAGGCCAATGGCCCCTGGGCTGTCCCAGCCATGGGGTGGCAGCAGGACCAGGGCAGTGCCCGTCCCCTGTGCTGGCCCTGCTGAGGCCCCTCCAGGGCTGTGTCCAGTTTTGGGCCCTCCCGGCCAGAGGGACCTTGGGGGGCTGGAGCGTGTCCAGGGCAGGGAAGGGAGCTGGGGAAGGGGCTGGAGCCCCAGGAGCTGGGGAAGGGAGCTGTGGAAGGGGCTCAGCCTGGAGAAAAGGAGGCTCAGGGGGGATCTTCTGGCTCTGCACAACTCCTGACAGGAGGGGGCAGCCAGGGGGGGTCGGGCTCTGCTCCCAGGGAACAGGGACAGGAGGAGAGGGAACGGCCTCAGGCTGTGCCAGGGGAGGCTCAGGTTGGACATCAGGAGGAATTTCTGCATGGAAAGGGTGGTCAGGCCTTGGCAGGGGCTGCCCAGGGAGGTGTTGGAGTGCCCATCCCTGGAGGTGTCCAAGGAAGGGCTGGACGTGGCACTCAGTGCTCTGGGCTGGGGACAAGGTGGGCATCGGGCACAGCTGGGACTCCATGGGCTGGGAGGGCTTTTCCAACCTCGGTGTTTCTGGGTTTCTGGGATCTGCTCTTGTTTTCCCTTTGATCTCCACAGCAGAGCAGAATTCTGTCAGTACATGGCTGAACTAACTTAACAGGACAACTCTTTTTGTTCTATCAAATATTTAAGAGTTTCTCTGGGAAAGAAGTATTTGTAGTCAGACAATGAAATGGCCAAGTGATCAATACAAACAGTGGTAAAAAATTCATTATGTGAGGACAGTGCACTTTGAAGAAGGTTGTTTGTTCTATCCAAAGCACCCCTTGTGTCTGTAGGTGACCAGTCAGATTTACTTCAGCCGTACACATGTGATACTCAACTTATGGCAGCTCACAGAAAATCACACCATCTCACAAGCAGAGTGTTGATTCTTTTTCTCAAGTGTTGAAATTAGGTGTGCTGTGACACAGGAACCAGAAATCAATGTAAAATACGTGTGCTTTGGAGAGGGAAAAATGGCATTCTGAACTTGCTGAGCGATAATGAATGTACAATGCATAAAGCCATTGTGCTGTCATGATAAGGAAATAATCTCTTTAGCTGTCTTCAAACATGTGTTGCTGTTTCTCTGTGCTGTTTGTACTCTTCACACTTGTCTTCAACCATCATGCATTAAATTTTAAGGGGAAATAGTGTAGATATCAGGCAGAGTGTTTGCAGCCAGCCCACATGGGAATGATTTACCAAACCCACAAAATAAACTGCAGGTAAACAGAATAAGAAGATTTTGATAAGCATAGAAAGTTGCAACTTTCTATTGTTTTGAAAACTGAAAATGGTTTTACTGTAAAAATTATGCAATTTGTCAACTGTAGACAATGCTTAAGTGAAGTCACAATCGTTTAATATTCAAAATTTTAAAAAAAAAGAAAGAAAAAAATTCTAATTTGTATGCTCTAGGAGAGGATTTATGCCCCATAATTTAAGGAGTACTTAATTAAAATCTGTCTGCTTCCATTTTAAATAAGGACTGACCTGCAAGCTTTAAAAAAGATTTAGCAAATCACCATAACCAAAAAAATATCGCGGAACCAAAAATGAAGAGTTGAGCCAAGTCTAGCCCTTCCTATGTTAGGAACAATTAACCAATTGATTTGATTTCTCCCACTGTTCCAAGTCCCTGTCCAAGTCCTCCCGTGCCACTGAGATATGAGGGGCAAATGTTATTTTGAAATGTGACCTGGTACAAATAATCTGGAATTGTTCCTTATCCATGGGAAGCAAGAATGTTAAGAGACAGAATGAATTTGTTTTGTTCTACCTAATTTAAATCTGTGCAGGGCATAAAAAAACCCAATAAAATGGGAAAAAAAAATCACAAGAGTTATTTTCTTCAATCTCAGCAGAGGGGAAAAGTTTGTTGCCATTTTGGCTAGATAAATTTAATTTCTACAATAAACTCCTGCTGTGATTTGTCAGTAACTGATAGAAAAAAGATAAATCTGTACAAGTGGTACAGACTGTTGTGTCCAATACGAAGGAAGAAAACAGTGGGGTAAATGGAAATCTGAATTTAATATCACACAGAAGTATTCTCAGCAGAATGCAAGCCCTGCCATTTAATCTCCCCAGAATGTAATGGGATGATCCAAAGACTTCAAGTGACCTGATTTGATTCTTGAGAAGGCAGGATAGTTTTAAGCTATTCTAAGGTCCATTTTCTATGATTTGATATGAATATACCTTGATATGGGCAGTTCATGTGAATCACAAAAGTCACTTTTTGCTTGAAGCAGAGTCCCTCTCAGTGGGCAAGCTCTAGTTGGTCCTGGGGTGTTTTCATATCAATACTCTGCACCCAGTTCCACTGCATATTGCTTAAATACAAACTCAGATAAAAGTAAATATAAATGCTGCCTTATTGAATTAAATACTGAAGGCCATAGTTTCTAAAGCTGCTCCAGAACTGCAGGTTGATCTTGGTAGATTTTGGTGCTGAGATCCATAGTTTGATAAATTCCCGGATGTGAGAGTCTGTGTAAGGAGGAGCTTTTGAATGCAATGTTCTCCAACTCACTGGAAATGTTCCATGTCTACCGACAGAACGGAGATGTAAAATGGCCTGGCAGGGTTAAAAAGGCACAGGCTGGAGTTCTTAACCCTCCTTCATCCAGTGCTTTGTGCTGGTACCTCTCACAGTCTAAGAAGAATGAAAGTTCCTTTCCTGACTTTTGTACTGGTTGCACTGTGGATGTTCCCTCCTCCCATGAAAATTATTAATTAATGCTGAAGTAGCTGTAAACAAGTTTTGCGTTAATTTTTTTTCTCATCTTCCCTTGATTTTTCAAATTGGAAAAATAAAACACTTTATCACGTAATGCAGTATTTGGAACTCTGAACAATTAATTATGAACGTACGAGATGAAAGATTTTATGACACAACCAACCTGGCACAGGTCATAGATCAGCTCTTGACAAACAGTGATACCTTGTTAAGCCCTAATGTAGTGCCATTTAAATTAGACATCTCAGGAAATGTTAAATGCACTCACTTTTGAAACAGGAATAATTTGAAGCCAAGTCTGTTTTTCAGAATAAAACTTTATAAAAACTATGGTTTTTTTCGTTCTGTGCCATCTCAAATAACAGCACAGGGCTTGTGAATATAAATATTGCACTTAATTACGAGCACAGGCAAGGATCTGCGTGAGATACAAACTTTAACTCTTCTTTCTTAATTTGCTATTATCTCTGCCTAATTAATACAGTAAAAAGGTTGTCGCCTAAATCAGTGTATGACCCCAATGCAGTCTTGCTAATATCCCTATATCCAACGGATCTGGTGCTGCAATTCCCGTGGAAGGAGTGGGGCACGTCAGATAAATTAAATGGAAAGCACAGATGTAGATTAAGAGTGATGTAAATTTCAAGCCCACGCTTTTAATTTCACTAAATATTATTTTCCATCTTCATGATCACATTACATTGAAATGTGGAACTTCAATTTCCTCCATTATTTCATTTAATAAAACCTTTGTCTCATCTGAGTTCTTGAAGAGATGTTAGCTTTAAATCACATTGACTTCACCCTATCCAATTTACATATGCTGAAGAAATAAAAGTCTTTTCAAGAGTTGCCATGGGGCTTCAGAAGCCTCAAAGGAGTATTAAGACCTTGAGTTTAATGTGAATTGCCTCCAACACAAAACACAAATCTTCCCAACAGAATACTAATGGTTTAGTGTACAGTTGCATTTTCTGTGCAAGTTTGTAAAGTAAATAAACAATCCACATGTAGGGAAGAAATAACTAAATTATGGCTGAGTGTTTGAGTGCAGAAACGTGCCAGCTGGAAATAAAAGCTGCTTTCTGTAGGCCTGCATTACATAAGAAATGTTATATGGTTTGACAGATGTACAAAATAGAACCCAGGATAGATTAAAAGGGGAATTCAGAGCTCCTCCATTTTTCCTCTCAGGACTGAATACCTGCAGAACTGCATTAGGAGTTTCTCAAAGTCACTGTGAATGTTCATATAAAGAGTTTTGCCTCAGATCTGTATAAACAGAAATGCTCCCACACTAGATTTGCTTAGTTTTACTTGCATAAATATTTTATATTTATTTTGGTTTGTAGAAACCTTTGTCTCTTTCAAACAACGGACTTCACTGCCTACAACAACTAACGGGGGAAATGTTTTCCTAATGTGACCTCAATCTCATCTCTATAATGGGTTTCTCGTTATCATAATTATATCCCATTAAAATGTCAGAACTGGTTTAAAAGATCTCTAAGAAGACATGTCTGAGCAAACTAGCAGGCAGAAACTTTGATGTTAATTTACTTGGCATCATTTAAGGGAAATGGAGAAGTGCAGTACATAAAATGAGAATCCTTGTGTGCCACCAAAGGCAGGCAGATTGACTATATATAGTATTAGCACTTAAATAATTGGTCAGTCATGAGTAATTAGGGAGCACTGCGATCACACAAAGAGAAGGTTTGTTTCGAGTGGCGAGCGGGGTGAATGATTCCGAGTGAATGCTCCTACATGACAAATCCAGCCCTGTTTCCTGCTCAGGAACGCTCTGCGAGCAGGAGCACTTTGGTTCCCTTGTTTGGGTGGGATTGCAAGCCCCCTCCCCTCGCCAGAGCCCTGCTCCTGGGGCGGTGGTGCTTCCAGGAGCAGAGGCTCGGTGGGAACGGGAGGTGCTCATTCCCACCCATTGGGAAGGAAGAGTGGCTGAACTGTTCGGGCCGGAGTCCGACAACCTCTTCGCACAAAGAACCTGCTGCTCCCATCAATGATCCCTGAGCTCACTGAGCTTGTTTCAGCTCAGTAAGCTCATCCTGGTGGGGCTCTTTATTTAGAGTGATTTCCATTCCTTGGGTGTTCAGGAGCAAGTCGGTGTGACGGAGTTTCCTGCCCTTTGTTATCCCGGTGTTTTGTGTGCAGTCAGACCCTGATTCAGCAAGAGATTTCGGGATGAATGGAAAGAAGCCCCAGAGGCTGTGTTGGGAATGATGGGCACATGCATTGTGTTCTCTTGAAATCTCACTTTCCTCACCCTTGCTGCTTTCCTGTTCACTCTGGTGTTCTCTGGGATGATGTCTTTTAGAGACAGAAAATCCTTTATAAATGTTAAATCAAAGCAAACTGCAATAACCAGAAAATATCAGATTCTTTTCACATTGATAATTGAGAAGCCAAGACTATTAATTCTTGCCTGTAGCTGATTAATTTAAAAATACAGTTTAACAGTATTTACATATATGTTTGTAGCAAATTCATAATAAAAAGGTAGGATGAAAACCATAAAATCTATCAATATCATTCTGAATTTTATAAGAAAAAAAAAAAAACAGCAACAAAACACAAAGCAACCCTGTCATTGGGAAACCAATCTCAGAGTTCTCATAAAATATCACTTCTCCTGTGTGTGCACTATGCTACTGGACTATTGGAAAGTAGTTTTAAAATAGATTACACACAAGCTGACTTCCCAAGATTAATTGGTACTGGAGACAGAGCTCATACTTCTTATGCAAGCAAACCTACCATTGACTTAAAGTGCATTTCCCTGAATGAATGGCATGTTGAAACTCCTGGAAGGGAGCCATGCTACAAAGAATTGAATTGAATGGGGTCAGAAACAGTCCCAGAAAGCCCTTTTAAGCTTGGAAAGCACCCCAGTGAATTCCTTGCCAAGTGCAGTATTTGCTATCACATATATAAAGAGTAGCCTGCACTCCTTCAGAGCTGCCTGCTCAGTGTTTGCCAGGCTGCAGGGCGCACTCGGCGTAAACAGCATCCCAGAGCCATCCATCTTGCCCAGGCAAATCCTGCCCAGGTTGTCCCAGTGTCCTGGCCACGTTAGATGCTGCTGATCCCTACAAAATGCTCCTTGCCTGAACTGGACCACGGATTTCTTGGTCTTCCCTGCCAATGTTTTCATCTAATTCTTTTCTCTGTTATAGCTTTAATATCACACGGCAGCTCAGAGTAGGGTGGTAAATGCATTTACTGTGATTATGTATTTCCTGATACTGGAAATATTTTTCCTTCTTGGAATGCCAGATAAAGTTAACAGGGCAAGCCTCAGTAAACAAGGCTAATTACCTCGGCAATTGAGATGGAAGTCCTTGAAATGGATTGTCAGAAATGAGTTTATTTATGTTTGCAGATTAAGGATCTGTTTCTCTCTCAGATGTCTCAGCTCCCGTGAAATAATCTCCCTCCTGATAAGCACAGGGAGCTGGACACGTTTCTTGCTCATTTCCGTGCAGACTCTTAAATGGACTTTTAAACCACTCTCCATTCATGACTTGAATCTGAGATTTTTAACTCAATGTTTCTTATTAATTCTTCTGTCGTGTTTGCTAGCTTTGCTAATTAGCTCGGAAATGGTTTGGTTTTGACACGCCCAGAGCCAACCAATAGATGGTGACAGCAGCACACTGCTGGATTGAGCCTGGTTACACATGGCTCAGAGCCTGGCCTTCCTCTCAATGCCATTGTTTCTCACGCTGCCAGCCCTGCTGGTGCTGGGAGAACCCAAATATATGGATTTTTAATATTCAGGGGTACTGGTGCAAGGCTGGAAGGGCTCAGCCTGTGGCAGTGCCCGGAAGCACAGAAGAGATTAAACCAGCCCAAGGTTTAAAGTCTCAAAGTGATTATTTGAGCACAAAAGATACAGCTTTTAAATCAACCATTTTTAAAGTGCAAGATTCTGCATCTGCAAAACTCAGTTTGGCATTTGGTAGTTTACAAATTGCAAGTATCAGAAGAGTTATTTAAGCATTGTGTTAGAAGGATTTTTTTTGTGAGCAGTGCAGAATCTTCACCCTCTACAGGCTTCTGTATAGAAAGCTGTCATGAAAATTAAAGTTTCATTCTGTGTTTTCAGTCTATGGTACTTTACAGGCAGTGTGTGAGTTTAACAGTTAAACCCATCAGCTTTCCATTTCCCTTAACCAGAGATAGAATTTTGTCTTCATTTGAGAAATACAAGGTGATAAAATTGATAAGATAAAATCAATAATTTCTATTTGATGTAACAGCATTCTCCTAGAGCTTTGTTAGCAAAGGACAAAATTCCAATTTCAGAAGAAGTTAGTGGGAATTTTGTCATGTATTTTAATGGGTTACTGTATTAAATTCTTCATTAATATTTCACAGTAGGTCATTTTTCATTGTTGGAAATAATTTTTACAGTTCTTTGCTAGGAAGCAGAGTAATTTTTAAAAGTTCCTTTGCATTTGAAGTGTGAAATTTTAGTTACTTCTTTACTTAAGGTGTGAGAAATATTTTATTAATGTACCCTCAATTCAATTTTTTTTTTAATTCTGTAATGTAAATTTTCATGGGGATGGTGAAATGTGTGATTTATTGTGATCCATTTATAGTGCTTGATGCTGTATTTGAAAATGTGGAGAAGTTCAGAAATTCTGCTGATGTGTCATTACTTTGCAGGACTCCACGTGTCCACAAAGAGCAAACACATTTCCAGCATTCCAGAAAATCACAAGACAGAAGTAGTCATTGGATCTACTGGATGAACTGAAGAAAGTGTTTTTCTTGGAGCTCCACTTCTGTATCTGGTTACAAGGCAAAATTTCAGGACTCTTTTAACACAAAAAGGAAGAAGGAAATAAAGACATAAATAATACCAGATGGGGAAAAATCAGTCCAGCGTTTCAGCAGGTAAGAAACAACAATTAAACTGCTGTAAAATGAACCTGAACAGGGTGATTGAGAATTTAAAGCCCATCCAGTCCCACCCCTGCCAAGGGCAGAGACACCTTCCACTAGCCCAGGTTGCTCCAAGCCCCATCCAACCTGGCCTTGGACACTTCCAGGGATTGGGCAGCNCCAGCTCTCCCAGCCTTTCCTCCCAGCAGAGCTGCTCCATCCCTCTGCTCATCCTGGTGCCTCCTCTGGGCTCTCTCCAGCAGCTCCACGTCCTCCCTGTGCTGGGCCCAGGGCTGGGGCAGCTCTGCAGGTGGGGTCAAAGCCATAGGTGCAAAATCAAAATATTCATAATCAACACTGCAGTGCTTGAAGGTTTATCACGGGAGGCTGTGAAATGTTGTGTTTAGTGTTTCACTGGAGTGTCATCCCAGTACACTGTGAATCCCTCCTGTGGGTGATAATCCCACTGGCCAGTGCTGTGGTAAAGCAGCATTCAGAGTCATCTGCTTATGCAGTCAAATAGCAGCAACTCCCAGGAGCTCATTAAAAGCTTGCAAGTTTTATTCCAAACAACTGCACAGTTCTTAAAAGAGTGACTTGAGGGAATGGAAGGAAAAGCACATTTAGTGAGCAGGACTGGATGCTCGCTGTGGCCGTAACAAAATACCTGTTGAATGAGAGTTGACATCAATGGACTGCAAAATTGGACTATGTGTCTTAATTAATGGAAATGTCACAATACTCTTTTGGTTAGGCTTTCAAAGCCAGATTAAATGCTGGGGACTTCTGAAAACTATGGGATTCTTTCACTTTTAATGTGATAGCAAGGAATTGAGGCTAAAGTATCACCAAGTAGCAAGTCAGGCACTTTTCTACAGGCCTATAGCTGCACACAAACAGATTCAGGGGCACAGTTCTGGCAGCTGCATCTGAATACTCATGTGAGCAAATTTTGGTATACAAAGCTCTCAGGATTGTGTTCAAAACTGACAGAAATACAGTCCTCCTGCATTTTATGTTTTTGTTTGACCTCTGAAACATTTGTGTTCATAAACAATCTTACTCCAAAGTCTTACTCAGAGGCAAGGTGGAAGGATGGGAATCTGACATAAATGGAGTTTCCTTATTTAGTAAGTTTAAAATTGATATGATAATGTACAAACCTAGTATAATTCCCATTAAAATTAAGAAAATGGGAGCCAAATAGTGCTTGCTAGGCACATATAAAATAATATTTTCAGGAGGGAACTGTTGAATAAGACTGTAACTAAAGTTAAAGCACTCAGAAAACTATACAAACCTCCACAGGTCAAATCAACGTTTACCAGACCAATATATTTTATTGACAGCATCTCTTAGAGATTTTTTTAGGTGTAAAATTGATTCCCAATCTCAATCTAAGTATTTTAGAAGAAACTTTTTCTAGGAGCAACTGTGAGAGGAAGATATTGAGACTCCACCAGGGATTGATATATTGTAAATCATTATGTCTTAACCACGTCTCAGGCAGTGCTTTCGTAACCTTTGAGAGCTGTGATTGCCTGAGGGGCTGGGAAATGTTCCTGCTGCTCCCTGAGCTTTTGGGATGTTCATGTGTGACCTTAAGAGCAGGAATAGCCTCTGCTTTAACATCAATAATAGGATAACTGCACCCCTGCACTCACACAGGTTTTCATACATAACAAAAGTAATTATATTGATAAAACTGCTGGGTAAGAGCACAAATAAAGTTCTAGAGGGGTTTGCCACTCCCCAAAATCCTCAGCCAGCCAGAAGGTGAATTTGTGAGTAATAAACAAGCAAACTGTGCAAGCATTAACTCCACAGAGAAGAAAACAAGTATGAGGTATATCTATAAATGCTGCTAGGACATACTTTTGGAGCTATGGATTGTGGTTTGTTTTATAGATTTCAGAACCACTCAGCTTTTCTTTGTGTATTCTCATGCATATATGACAATAAAAATTGGATTTCCTCATGAGATAGCTAAATACTTTCTTTTTATACTTTCTGGTTATTTTCAATCTAGGAAATGCATATTGCCTCACAAATATTAAGGAAAATGTGAAAAGAGCAAAAAGCCCACTGGCCTTCATATAAGCCAACAAAAGATATTTTTAGAATTTAATTTTTTTTTTCTACTTGTCATTAGTTGTAGCAGAACTTTAAAAATTGTCCCTTATGGTGAAAAAAAAGGTGTAAATCCATTTTATCTACCTTCATAGCAGCAGTGAAACAGGAGCAGTGTTGCGAAGGAAATTTGTGGATGCCTAAGGGAGAACAAAGGGATGTAGAGCATCTCTGCAGAACCCACTCTGAAAGCCTATGTAGGACTTTGCCCTTTGTCTTTCAATATTCCTGCCTTTTTCCTACTTTTCTTGAGCTCTGGCCGACAATTTATGTTTGTCCTTGACCTTAACTAACACCTTGAGCCTCTTCCCCAAGATCCCTGCTCCAGAAGGAGCTGTGGAAGTGCAGGATGATGGACCACCCGTGGCAGGGAATGGATGGCTTCAGGGACCTCCTAATTTTGAGCCTGATACAGAGTCTCTCAACAAATCCAAGGATTCATTGTGATTTTATGATCCTTATTTGTGGATCATAGGAATTGCATGGTCAGTGGACACAACTTCAGTGCTGGAATAAATTTTCATTTATATCATTATGTGTTGTTCCTGCTTAAATTTTTAATACCATGTCTATTGCATACATACATACATATATATAAATATATAATATATATAAATATATGCATATCTGTAAAACCTTCCTGTGTAAATAAGACTGCATGACTAATAGCTGAACATTATCTAGGCCTAGCCAAGAGACAGTGCCTCTCCTACATATTTTAGCTCTAATAATAAATTAATTAACATTTTTGCTGAAAGAAAACCTGTGCATTCAAACGGAGGAAACAGCTCCTATTAACCTCCTTTATTTTTTAACAAAAAACAGTAGAGAAAAACTTTTTTTTATTTCAAGATTTTCATCGTATACATTTTGCAATGCACTCTGACAAGGGTAACAGCAAATGGCACTGATTCCACAGAACCTGAGAACAAATATTCCCATTCACTCCATACTGCACACGCTGGATTTGCTGGATATTTGACCATTTTCATTGATTGCTGGAGCTCCATGCATTTGGTTACAAGCCCATAGGCTTTATCCACTTGTATCTCTACATAAATACACCTGGGATGGCAAATTCTTTTGTACCTGATAATTTTTTTGTACCTCATAATTTTTTTGTCTCTCACTTGTTCCAATTAATATGCAGAGAAGACAAATAGCTTCATTTCTTGTCTTTAAATTCAGTAGCACCACTTCTCTGGGCAAGGGCTCAATTTTATTCCTGGTTCTTGGAACAGGAAACCAGATGTGTTTCATCGTAATCTTACCCTCGTATTTTGCAAATATGCAAAATCTTTGTTAAAAAATTAGAAGCAAACAATATATCTCTATAGATTTACTTTGTTCTGAACAGCGTGTTAGAAATTGTGCTGGAGCATTAATTCTTTCTGCTTGCTTTTTTAATTAACCAGTTAATTTAGTATTTCAAGGAAGCACAGTCTATGGATAACAAGATGGTGATTCCTTAACTGTAAATCTAGTTGGTTAGCAATAAATCTTTAATTTCTTGCATGTTTATTTAATGTGGATTAATGTCTTATGTCTCATTGAGCTTCACAGTCTTTATTAAAATAAATCCAACCATAGAAATGTAAGAAATCTATACATTTCATGTTAAACTAGTGTATAATTTAGAGTGGTAGACCCAAGAGCGTGTGTTTATAGGACGAGAAAAATAAGTCAACTTGTTTTTAAATAGATTATTATGCATCAAGATGTTGCAGAGCCCAGTGAGACAGTACAGCACATATAGCATAAAGAGAATGTGAAGTCTGCAGTATCTGTGTGGTCTGGTTAGCATCTTACAATTTAGGAAGTCTCCGTGTTAAGCTAAAAATACCGATCTGTACAAGGGGGTAAAATGTTTTTCTGAGATTCAGTTTGTGCAGTGCACAGGGACACCCATAAATTAACATTTCAATTGAGAGCAGAAACGGGTTCTGCAGCAATGCTGTGGGAGTGCCTCACCAAAGGCAGAGTGCCCGTGGATGCACAGGGTAAATCACTGGGCTTTTATTCACACAGTGTCACTTAAAGAGTTAAACAATAATGTTTGGTAGGATTATGATTCCTTTAAGCACCCACTGGTGGCCCCAGGAGAGTTTTTATACAACTTGGGTCACCGCTGAAAGCAGAGACCCCTTGGCAAGGGATGACTCCTTTCCCCCAGGAATGGCCTCTTGGATCTGGTGCTGCTCTCGGTGCTCCTGACACTCTGGATTTTCAGGATTCCAAATTTCCGGAGAGATGCTTCACTATGGAGCAATCTTGGTGCTCTCCGTGGTGAATAATTTTGAACCAGGCCGTCAGTCTGCCTCCCAAACCTCTGACCAAACCACCGTTGGTGGGGCTAATTTTGAGTCTATTACACATCATAACAGCAGAAAAAGAAGTTGTAGAGCCCAGATTTGAGATTTGCATCCAGGCACTTTGCAAAGGGCTGTGGGTTCAAAGGACTTTAGCACAAGCTTTGCAACATCTCTGCCA
The DNA here is from genome assembly GCA_013397565.1 of Ptilonorhynchus violaceus. Lineage (NCBI taxonomy): Eukaryota > Metazoa > Chordata > Aves > Passeriformes > Ptilonorhynchidae > Ptilonorhynchus > Ptilonorhynchus violaceus. The sequence continues at coordinate 494,124 of VZRJ01004500.1, forward strand.
AACCCCCTCACTGTGGGTATTTGCTTGAGCAAATCCATGGTCTGCAGCTCTTTCCCTTTAAGGGCTTAGAATTTCTGACTTTCAAGGAGTTTTGGGTTTCCATACACTCCTGGGATTGCGTGAAGGCCACAGTTCACCCAACAGTTCTGACAGCAGAATTTAAGACATTTAGAAATGCAATACCTGCTCCTACTGGGAGACCTGCTCGGGGAAAATCCAATTTCTCCGAGGTGATCATCTCCCGAACTCAAGGAAAGATAAATATTGACTTCTTTTACAGTGGATTACGTACACAGGCTTAATAGTTATTTAATTATCCACTTTTCCATGTGAGGGATCATGTGCAATAAACTGAATCGGTGCTACCAAATAACATGTTCATTTTCCAAGGCGGTGTTGGAGCATTCCCTCTTTAAGAAGCCGTACATCTTGTGCCTACTGCACTGCAAAGTTGAAGGTCAGTCAGTTTATTAACCCCAAACGGCTTCAGAACCTATTAAACATAAACCATATCTGAATTATTAATTAATATTGCTGTATTATAGTGTGCTCTGTCCTCTTATGTCTTCCCAGCATTTGTCATTCCTCCTCCTCCCGAGCCCAGTGGGGCTCTTTGTGGCAGTTCACAAACCTTCATCCCCACGAATAATTAATGCTCACTCCCTTGGATTTGTTTTTAAGGAGTTGACATTGGCAATGCAATCTGTCATAAATGGGAATTTCTTCCTTTCCTTCCTGACCCTGGGCTGGACTCCCTGGATGATTGGCAGCTGTCATTCATCACCTGCACGGTGCAGATGGTACCAGCCCTCTTTCACAGAGTTGTGTCAATGGCTAATCAATTCTAATCTTCTGATTGTGAGCAGCTCTATTAGGAGTCCCTGGGTAAATGCTTCACCTGCTGAGTAACTTACCTGGCGTTCTCTGGTGTAAGTGATGGTGGCATCAAAATATTATCTGAAAGAATTATGGTATTTTATCCATTGTCACTGAAGCTGTGCATAAATTCTCCTGCAGAGGAAAATTGCAGGCATATCAGCCAGTGATCCCATAAAACTGAAATGTGCTCCAACTGCCAGAGGATACCTGAGAAACAATGAATCACTGAAAAGTAAAACTAAAAAAATTTATAGTGTGTTTTGGTGACGTTTTAGAGTATTTAAGGTATGGAATATGTTCAGGTCACCTCTGGTGAATGGAGAGATGATTTAGACGTGATTTTGTTTTCAATATATGTAGTTTTAATATTCTTAATTTTACCTGTTCCACAAATATTCCAATCATAGCAAGTCCACTGCCTGTAGTTATGACCTGGTGAGATACTCTGATAATGAAGTCCAGTAACTTAAAAATTATTGTTTCACACATCCACATTGCATCGTTTGTTACATAGTGCTGCTGATAAAAATAGAACTGACGAAAGTTTTACCTTTAGGGCCAAGACTTAATATAAGTTATTTAGGCCTGGTAAATGCTGCTTGTTATTCTGTAGATTACTGCTGTCATTTATTGCTGAGGACAACGGTTTATCATTCCTCAGCATTTCATGCCAAGACATTGAGATGCCTAAAATATTCCTTTTATGACTCTGAGATATTTGAGGCAGGACTCTTCACCAAGCAGAGCTCTGACAGCAGTTGCTGCTTTCCTTCTCTTCTTTAAAGTGAACTTGCCAAAAGCCCAGGACTTAAAATCAGTCTTATTTAGTGTTACTAGAGTAGCCTAAAGTACCTTGGGAAATTCTGGGTAAAGCAGAACTAAGAGATTAAAAAATAAATCTCCACCTTGTCCAAAGGACCCTGGCTGAGCAGCCTGGCAGCTTGGGCTGGGAAAAGGACTTGCTGAATTATGCAAACTCCAAATGGTTTCCTTGGTGTCTGGAGGCTCCTGGAGAATCCCCAGCTCGTCACTCTCCTGTTGAAGGTACATCCTCGTCCCTCAGGTCACGAGAGAGAGACACAACCTTTCTCCTTGCTTTACATTTTATTCCCCTCAGCCATATATAGGAAGCTAAGAAATAAATGAAAGAAATGCTTCTCTTTTATAATGGCCTTTTAGACACACACGTGGAGTCATCACAAGTCTCTGTCTCAGTCTGCAGAGGAAGCACTTCCAGGTTTACCGAAGGACAGGTGTGGCATTAGATTTTGGAGTCCTTCAGTCTGATGCAGTGTTTTCACTATAAACTTCTATCAGTATTTATCCAATTATTATTCTTTATATTAAAATAATGTACTTCATATTATTACTATCATTATTATTTGCTTTCCTTTCTTGTTTCTGCCTTCACTTGATCCGTGGCCAAAGTTACACCTTTTTAAGGGAAGCACTGACAATTTTTGTCATCCAAATTTCCATGAATTCCTAATCATTAATAACCTTTTTTTCTGTTTACATTTCTCCCTGTGGTCAATTTTGCCTGTAATTTTCCTTTGCTTTCTCTCAGCACAGGTTTCTGCCATGCAGTCACATTTAGACCAGATGAAATTTCTTGTGATTACTTCTCATCTCTCATTATCTGAGATATCTGGTTTGGAATATCTGGGCTCCCTGAAGATGTGTGTTCAGTCCTACCACATCCATAGCAGACATTTATCCTTCTGAGACTCATAAATTCCATTCTATAGAGTTCACAGAGGCTGTTGCAGAGAGGCTTTAGCTGCAACTTGCAAGAATCAAATCCTGTCTGCTCTGTTTAATTACTGGAAGTAACATAATCTTTCTGTAGGATTTGAGATTTATTCCTGTGGCTTGATTCTTTTCTCCTCAGCACTCTGGAGTTTGCTATCCAATTAGTCACTGCCTCCCCTTTCCAATAATCACCACATTCCAGCAATGCAGTTTGTGAGCGAGCAGCTTGCTTGGTGCAGTTTGTAGTAAAAGTGTGAGATCGTTTGGCTAATTACAAAAATAACTTTCTGCTGTGTTGTCCTTAGTAATGGTATCCTGAAATCACAGAGTGGCCTGGGCTGCGAGGGACATTAAAGCTCATCCAGTCCCACCCCTGCCATGGGCAGGGACACCTTCCACTAGCCCAGAGTGCTCCAAGCCCCATCCAGCCTGGCCTTGGACACTTCCAGGGATCCAGGGGCAGCCACAGCTTCTCTGGGCAACCTGTGCCAGGGCCTCACCACCCTCCCAGGGAACAATTCCTTCCCAATATCCCATCTAACCCTGCCCCTTGGCAGTGGGAAGCCATTCCCCCCTGTCCTGTAATGACAATTTTTAATGATTTACGCTTATTCACAGTATTATTTGGTTTTAGCTTAAGCTAGAACTAACAAATTAAAAGTAATATTAGAACAGCCACTATTAAATTTCTGTACTTGTCATATTTGCCTTGGCTATGTGAAGGTGGAGGGGTTGGGTGACAGCAGGTAATGTTTGTGTGGCACACCTGAGGTCAGTCATTAATCCTCCTTTCACCTCTGTGACACATTTAAACTGTGCCACTAAGGGGTCTCAGTAAAGGCAGCTCAGAAATATTCCCTGGCAGTTAAGTGTTTAAATGACACACACTAAAGCAATGCTACTGATTAGATCCTTTGCTAATTATCTCCTGCTACTTCTGTTGGTTATATTTCAACAAAATAGACAGACTTATTTACAAATAACACTGCTTTTTAAGGTGCACCTCATAGTTTAATTCCTCTAAGACAGAACAAAAGTTTTTGAAATATCATTTTACATACTTCCAGGAACACAAAACAAGTGATTTTGGTAAGAATATTGGAGGACTTCACTAGAAATTTCCTTCCTCTTTCTCCATAACTTTCTTATACCTTGTTCCTAATAATTACACCGAGGTCACGTAAGCAGCACTGTGATATGGTGTTGTTTTTGCAGAAGCTCAGTAACTGCTGGATTGAAGTTCTCTGAAGGATTTTCATCCTTAAGCCTGTAGCCCGAATTTACTTTAAAGTGCCCCGTGTTGCCTTGACTTGGATTCAGGCTGTGTTTGGCTTTTCTAGGAGAGGGTTGGTTTGTCCTTTCAGCAGGAAGGAGCTGTGGTTCTCTCCCCAGTGGACAGAGGTTAACCTGCAGCACCACGTGCACGTCATTCCCAAAGAATTCTGGAAAACCCAAGGGAAGGCAAATGAGATTCTGTTGGAACAGAGGCACAGCCCTACGTGTGTGATTATCATGGAATGTCTTGAGGTGGAAACAACCCACAAGGATCACGGACTCAGCTCCTGGTCCTGCACAGACACCCCAACAACCCCAGCCTGTGCATCCCCGAGAGCATTGCCCCTCTGGACCCTTCCCCAGCCCTGGGCCCTCCTCTGGACATTCTCCAGCACCTTTGGATCTTTTCTATCTCGTGGTGCCCAGAACTGCCCCAGCACTGAATAGAAACAAAATCAAGAAGCATCTCCCCATCTATCCAATACTTATATATTCTGTTGTCCTACTTTGCTGCTCTTCTCCCCACCCAGCTGCTCAGCAGATATGTCTAAAGTGATGTGCAGCCCTCTGTTCTCAGCCCTCCCTCACACGCTCCTGTCATGCCTTTCAAATTTCTTTGCTAGCAGAGGCTTTGACCCAGAAATTCTCTCTCCCAAGAGAAGATGGTGCTCATATGCTGCTTCTCTCACACCCTGGGTCTCAGCTGGAATAGCTGGGATAGAAATGTCTCACCTGTTACAAGTGCTGCTCTCCCTGGTGCAGCAAAAGTGTGGAATAATAAACTGCTGGGAAGTAATCCAAGTGTTATGAACACTGGATAATTGCATGACTCATAAGAGACCAAGGAATGTCCACTTCATTAAAAAAAACCAAAGCAGTCCAGATTGGCAAAACACCCTTTGGGTTTACACCTGCAGGGTTTTGCTGTGCAAATATGTGTCTGAGAGGTTTATTACTGTTTTTCCACTAAATTAGATCCTTCATCATGAATCATTCACAGTGTGATGTTTGTAACAGAACCAAACACCAAAACACAGCAAAGCTTTTAGCTTTGCAAAAGGCACATGTCTCTCCTTTCCAGGGTTTGTTAGTCATGATTAGGAGCTGAGGAAATCTCCAGGATCATCTTTCACTGATGTTCTCTTTTTTTTTTTCTGTGGTTTGTAGCCCTTCCACAAGTTGTATGAGACTGTGTTGATAAAATATGTTTGTTCTTTAATAATTAGTGGGGTTGGCAATTTTGTGGTGGACAGACAAGACTTCTGTCCAGCACATGAAATCCTGCAAGAATTAAAACTCTGATAAGAAAATACATGTCACTCTTTTGGCAGCTCAGTACTCCAAATACTCACTGCAAGGTAGAAGGCGCAGAAATTGAAATGCCAAGAATTGCATGGTCATAGAGGAGCAGGATTCTGTTCTCTTTCCATGATTATTCATTATCTTGTAAAAATCTGAAGAGAAATACAAAGATGATACAAACACAGATAATATTGTTCATGGTCCGTTCAAAATCAGAGTTAATTTAATCTTGGGGTCTCAGCTCTCACCACAAGAAAGGATCACAGCACAGTCTGGGAGACTTTTCTGGAGATCACCAGGGTTATGGACATGGAAGAAGTGATTTTGCTCTTCAAGAGTGAGCATTTTTCATTAATACTCTGAAACTCTAATACTCTGAAACTTTTTCATACTAAAGCATTTCTACCAGCAAAATCTGATTACACACAAACTTCAGATTGATTAGTTTTTCAATTTATGGTGTTACCTGTTAATCTAAATTCCACTGGTCTTAATAGAAGATGAGAAAAAACTGCAGAAAGCCTTGCATTCAATTTAAAAAGAAATCAAAATCAAAGTACAAAAAGGTATTGAAAAAATATTTTCTCATGCAAATTGAGCACAAAATGCAATAAAATTAATATAGCAGTTAATATTTTTCTTTTACAAAGTGCCTTTTTGCTATTTATACATCTATAAACATATAGATATTTCCTGATGTTTTAATATAGTGCACATCCTGTGATTAGAAACAATATCGATATCATTTTCTTTTTGTGTTTTTAATTCATTAATCACAAGTTTCCTTGTAAAGATTTCACATCCATGTTACTTCCTAGATCAGACTTTCCACCAGCGAGGCAGTTTTAGCACTCCAGAGGAAGGGATTAGCACTCTGTACTAATTAGAAGACTGTCTGGGTTTAGCATCCTTTGATTTTCCAGCTGGATTGATGAGGTCCCAGCCAGAGTTGTGTCAGCAGAGAGCAGCCTTTGCTCTGAGGCTGCAGGGGTGATCTGTGTGTTCTGCTTTTCTGGCTGCTCTGCTGCGTCTTTTGTGTCAAGCTCCTCACCCAGGTAAGAGCGGTGCAAACATAAATGATAGGCACCATAAATTCTTTTATTTTAAAAAATATTTTCAGTGTCAGAAGTTTCCTAAAGATAGGTGCGTTTTGTTTCCGGGTGAAAGCAAATTTTGAAATGTGAACACGCTTAGAAAAATTGAAATATTGAGTTTTTACTCGTTCAACTCTTGGTTTGCCCTCCCACGGACTACGACGATTTTTAGACATTGATGCGAGAAATGTGTTTTCTTTCTCTAACATTCACTCAGGTCCGTTTTATTTCCTTTTAACTTCTGACATCTTGAAATTTACAGAATTATATCGAGGCCTCCTGGTTTAGGGAACAGACAGGGGAGAAGGCAGGGAGGAAAGGGCAAGGCAAGTGCACCTCTGTGATTGTTGAATGTCAATGTCACTTTGCACACCGATGCCAGGCGAGTCCCCACCCGAGGGTGAAATGAGGAGCCCTGGCGCTGCTGAGCTCGTGCAGGGTGACCCTCAAAGGCCTCAATAATGGCAGATGCCTTTGTGCTCTGCCCAATTTCCCGCATGAGTGGCAGCCGGAGGAATTTCCCTGGGCTGGATGGGGACGCTTTGCTGCTCTCAGCAGGTTCCTGGTGCATCAGCTGCTCCTTGTTCCAGGACAGAGTCAGCTTCCCCGCTGCTGGCGTGTCCCTCCAGGGCTGCCTGCAGCCAAAGGGCATCTTCCCACCTCTTTGGCCCTTCCTGAACAGCGTGGGGGATGAGGTGGACAGAAGAGCTGTTAGTCAAGCAAAACTTTCCATGGTGGAAAGAAGGGAATGGAGTGTGTGCCAGGATGCAGCTCTCTGTGGATTTAGTGTTCTTGCATCTTTTTCCCAAGTGCCTCCCCCCAGCCACTGTTTGGGAAAGGATGTTGGGATGGAAGGACTGCTGGGCTAACCCAGTAGGTTTATTTTTAGGGTCACTGGAGCCTTTTTGTGAAGATGGTTAAGTGTTTTGTTGAATCTCTTAGAAACAAAAAAAAAAGATTAAAAGTGTGTGTGAGAATTTGGCAAATATGAAACACCCAAAGTATTTTCACATATTAAAAAAAAAAATTTAAAAACCAGTGCTTGTTAAAAACTTGTCTTGAATGTATTAATATCAAGGCTTTTATCCTCACATTTTACACTGAGATAGTCATAAGCTGCAAACACCCACCTTGACCTGCACATTTGGGACTTTTCTTCTAAAAAAAGCTTATCATTCCTTGGCTAAATTACCAAAGAATCTAAATCTGTCCGTGTGAGAAAGCTTTTTCCTTCCAGCTCTTTTCTAGCTGAGTACAATACACACAGAACTGTAGCAGTTTATCAAAGAGCAAACATGTCATGTGGTGGAATATGGATTGACAGGCAGGAGCTGGGTTAATTTACTGTAACCTTCCTTAAAAACTTGTGTTGAGGAAGCAAAAAGCCATTATCACACGGCTGACCTTTGCCAGGAAAATATTAATCTTTCCCCAACTCGGTTTGTTAGTACATGTATATCAAACCAACTGCTCTCAGAAATGTCAGCATCTAAAATAGGCAGCAACATGCTGCACATCAGAAACATTCCCAGGGAGGAGAGGGTCTTCCTGAGGATGCAAAGGGAACCAGGGATTGGAGCTGCATCCATATGGAGGTAAATTTAATAGGCATCCATAGGGGTTCCTCCCAGTACCAGCTTATTCTTAGCTAGTTGTTTAATTAAATAGTTCTTAAATAAAATAATTGCAATAATTGGTTTCCCCCAAGACAGACGAGTTATTTTAAGATTAACATGAGTTATGGCTTAACAGGACCACAATTTCCAGCTAAATAAATTAATAAGGGAATTAAGATATTTGTTGTGCAGAAATTACATTGTTTTGTTTGCTGTTTTGTTTTTTCTTCTTTTGGTTATTGCCATGCATGGGTTATCCTAGAATAATAGAATCCCAGAATTTTTTGGGTTGGAAGGGACCTTAAAGCCCATCCAGTCCCACCCCCTGCCATGGACAGGGACACCTTCCACCATCCCAGGTTGCTCCAAGCCCTGTCCAGCCTGGCCTTGGACACTTCCAGGGATCCAGGGGCAGCCACAGCTTCTCTGGGCAACCTGTGCCAGGGCCTCCCTGCCCTCCCAGGGAACAATTCCTTCCCAATATTCCATCTGACCCTGCCCTCTGGCTGTGGGAAGCCATTCCCCCTTGTCCTGTCCCTCCAGTTCCTGATGAATTGTCCTTCTTTGGTTTCCCTGTATCCCCTTCAGACCTTGGAAGATGCTGTGGGGTCTCCCCACACCCTTCTCCTCTCCAGGCTGAGCAGCCCCAGCTCTCCCAGCCTGGCTCCACAGGGAAGGTGCTCCAGTCCCATCAAACTTGGTGACCCTCAGAGTCAAAGCTGATTTAACTGTTGAACAGAATTTTCTCAGCTAAGATATAAATATGAGCCACTCTTACCTATTTGGGACTCGAAAGAGTATGAAGGTGATATTATCTACTGTCTGTGAAACAGTTAAGTCCCAGGATTAATTTTTTTGTTTACCAGGAAGCACGGATCTGCAGAATTGTAGATAGATTGTGATATAAATACGGTTAATTTGCTGGGCTGTGGATGTGCATATCCGAAGGTTTTGGCTTCTTGGGTAGGTACAACACACCACCTCCCGTGGCTCAGGTGGAAGGCAGGTTCTGGATGTGCACACCCCGTTCCCTGCTGGATCCCTGCCCTCTGGAGAATGTCTCTTGCTCACAAAGTGCAGACAGTGCTGCCAGCAGTGCAGGGTGGCATGTGAAAGGACGTGGTTCTGGTTAAAAGCCATAAAATATACAGCTATTAGGAACATCCTGACACCGAGGCCAACAGACAGAGATCTTTTGATCCAGGATCAGCAGACCAGATTTAAAACTGCATTAAACTTTTATTAGAACATATCCATATTGGAATATATCAAGTAGAATTCTCTATGGGCTACTTCATGAAAAACCAGAATATTTGAAAATGTCGTGGCTTGCTACAAAGTTAGAGGAGGCTGTTCTACAAGCATCACTGTGCTGAACACTGGCATTGGGGGACTTGCAGTTTGAGTTTGATTGGGGGTTTTTTTTGAGGAGTGGCTTTTTCTGGGCTGTTTTCTTTATGGTTTTGTTTGTTTGTTTTCTTTTGGGATTATGCTGCTTTTCTTTAGGAAAAATGAGATGTGAGGGGGAGGAGGTTGTTACTTCTCTCCAGAAGCTCCTGAGCGTGTTCACTGTGGCAGAGGTGCACAGATCATACTGTGGATTCGGGAGCTGTGAGGAACCAGGGTGCTGCACAGGAGGTGAAAGGTTTTCCTGAGGACCAGAGGAGAATGCACAGGGTTTGCTTTTGTTCTTGGTCTTTGAGTGGGAAAAAAAAACCGAAGCCTGAAAAGGAAAGACGTTCAAGTTCACCGTGGATCGAGGAGATTGGTGTATGAAGCCCTGTTATTCCTTTTGGCATCATTTGCTGTCATGTTTTTATTACAATAAAAAGCTAAAGGGTTTATTTCTAAAGTGGAAGACTCAAAAATTTGAGTCTTTACTGCTTGAAGATCAAGGTATCTGCACCACAGAGCTCTGCCCGGCTTGGGGTCACGGGTATCAGTGTGTAAAAGTCAGGCTGTGCAAAGGCCACAAGGCAAGTTTCTTCTGTAAAAATGAGATCTGGAAAGTTAGGAGGAAAACAAGGCTTTTCCCTGAAAGCAAGTTTTCACCAGAAGAAGGAACAGATCAGAATTTTAATTAGTACATGTAGCCTATATGTGAAATTTGAGAAAGTGCAAATTTTTCCTATGTTCATGATTGCACTTTTCCTTCTTCTCCTTGGGTCCCCCATCATTCTCATAGTTCTGGGATGGAAGGATTGAAGATAAAGAAGTCATGTGTCAGTTCAAAATTCTCCAGGTGAATGCTGACTTTCATTTCTAAATTTAGTGCATATTTTTTTCTCATGCAGTGTGGGGAGAACAGAAATGCCTCTTGTGAAGGCTCTTCTTGGTGCAGGATGGGAACACATGTCCCAGAAAAGACCTTAGAGAAAACTCTTACACACAGCTACAGCAAAGACAGTCATGAACTTCCACTTTCCAAAAAAATCCAAACAAATGAAACCACAAACCAACGCTACACGTGGGATTTCAGCACTCAGTTGGCAATGGATATGTACGTGGTTTTTCTCTCTGTGTTTTTCTGGCTCTTCAGTAAAGAGAGAGAGGTGTGCAGGTGAAAAGCTGTGGTTAGAACTTAGTGATTTTACCTGGGCAATCTCAATATAATTTCCACGTGTTTTAATTTAATTTTGGAACAAAATAAGACACTTAAAAATATAAATGAAGAGAGGGGAACAAGCTAACGTTGGTTTAGAATTAAATCAAATAAACTTTATACGAACTGTAAGGGCAGAATGTCTCTCCTCAGGAAAACAGATGAACCCTTCCATTTTGGTAGCCCAGCTTGTTTTGTGTGTTTGTGTGTGCATGTAGATATTGTAAAGCACAAAAAACCAAATATCTTCCTCTTTTTTTGAGAGCTTTTTTTTTCCTAGAGCTGATCATCACAGCCATGGATGGAAGATTCTGAGAATAAACAGCAGGTATGCAAGGTACTTTTAATTTATCAGTGTAGCACATGATGGAAAATACTGCCACTGCCTGTGCTAGTGCATTAGTGTAAAGATGGAATCATTTAAAGAGTTAAATTCATCTAAACATTTGATATCCTGTTTGTTCTAACGTAATTATTATGTTAATTTTGGTATGCTCTGCATATTAAGCTGAGTACATTCTGAGGTACTAATGACCGTCGTGTCAGCTTTTTATTAAACAGGAAATAAACACGCTGCAGCAGCTAATTAGTTTGTTATTCATATCAAAGAAAATGAGACTGTTCCTCTGCTTTATAATTGAAAGTATTTGTACTGTTTGACAAATTGCCATTTCTCGAATCAAGCAAGTGGGGGAAAGGAGAGAGGCTGCAGCTCCATGGGAAAGACTTGTGGCTTGCAATATGTTGTATTAATGTGCTGCAGGAATAATCACTGAATAATAAGGCATTAATATCTTGCCAATACTTGGTGATGTTGGTCACCTCAGAAGTCTTTCCATGTACTTTGGACTCTGCTCCTAAATCCTTCTTTGCTCCAGTTCGTGGTGTTCTCAATCTGATGGATTTGTTCTCAAGTGATGAAGTTTTTCTGGGGACACACTTTGCCCTTGTCCAGCCCTTGTCCCCTGCTGCTGCCCTGGGATCACCAATCAACCCCTCCTATGGAGGCTTTAAACTTTCTTGTCTTTGGAGCCTTGATATCTCACGGTCCAAATAAATTTGCTGTCACTAGAGAGTGAGAGCTGATAAAATACTGCCTTTAGTTATTGATGACATCATTGTGCTGGGTGAAATGAGAGACTGAATCACTGCTCTGTGTCAGATATTGCACAAAAGGTCAGGAATTGTCCAAGGCCGGGCTGGACAGGGCTTGGATCACCCTGGGATAGTGGAAGGTGTCCCTGTCCCTGGTACCACAGAGTACCTGAACTCATGCACGAATCATCCCTCTAAAGCTGTGGAGAGGGAGGGGGGTAATGAGCTCATTTGGGTGGAAATCAGCTTATTGCTGTGCCAGCTCGTGCTAGTCCGTGACAGTCCTTGCCAACAAACAAGGCCTGAGTGCCCACCCCCAGCCACCACTGCAAACCAAGGCTGGTGCCAGTCCCTGTCACCTGCACCCAGCGCTGCGAACGGGGGCGGTGAGCAGCCAGCCAAACCTAGAGCAGCGTGCAAAGACAAAAATCCCGTCAATGTTTCGTTTCTTAAGACATATAAAACCAGAGAAGGGTCCTGGTGGGAAGGAATGCAGGATGGAATGGCACAGAACTGCTGAGGAAGTTGGAGGGAGCAGTGTTTTGTAATACGATGACAGAAGTAAATAAAAGAAGGACGAGGCTGTAAATAACTGCACCAGTCACAGGGGTGAGATCAATGCTGGAAGCAGTGCTTCATCCAGAGCATTCCTGACCAAATGTGATAGCTCTTGCTCTGTCCAGGAATCCCTAAACCCTGAGAAGAGTGATTTAACTATGACTAGCATATTAGAATTATTTCTGTATTTCTAGCAACGGCAATATCATGAGAATAACAAATTTTTGGTCCTATATTTCAATGTGTCTATCTATATACCTACAAAGAAATGCAAGCAATGTATATTTTCATAGTTCACCTAAATTTTATTACACAGATGAACCGGTTCTCTGGCATTCAGGGCTCTGGGAAGCTGTGCTGCAGTTCTGTTGCACCCAGGCTCACAAGTATTTACAGCAGTAAATCCAGCAGCATTCATTCACCTGGCAGCTGAATTTAATGCAACAGCATTCCCATATCTGCCCGCTTCCAGGGCCAGGAAAGGGGGTTTGTCTTGTCCATGATCATTTCTTGCTCATCCTTATTAACAAATAGGTTGGACTCTATGACCTCAAAGGTCTTTTCTAACCTAGTTGGTTCTGTGATTCTGAGAAATAAAAGTCAGATCAAACAAACAAACAAAAAAGCTCTCTGGTTCAATGCTTTTTGTTATTATTTATCATGTGTTCTTAGTATGTGATTATATTAATTAAAATCTGTGTAGAACACAACAGCTGTTTAACAGCACATGAGTCTAAATGAATTTAGGCTTGTAACTCCTTCCTGGGTTTGGCTGCTGTGAGAGCCTCTGCTATCAAGACAAATAGCTTCATCCATCAGTTCACAGGTCTCAGAGCACAAGCTGGTGTCTGGAAATGGAATTCAGGAAATACAAGGTTTCTCTGCCATCAGCCACTGGAAAAGAATCCCCAAAGGAACAGATGTTAACTAACATTTTCCAGTGGATCTTTGCAGCTCATTGAGTTGGATGACAGAGACTGTCCTTTGGGGAGGAAGGGGGAGAAGACGTGGAAAAAATTGTACATAAAATAATGTTATTTATGATTATTCTGTTTCCATGGCCCATTCCAAGGCAGCATGTACAGTTAAATCAGGTATAATATTGCATTGTCGTAGAATCAAACTGATCAAGAAAGCACATTGAGGTTAAAACCTGACCCATGTTGTGATTATGAGAATAACATGATAGTGATATAATAGAAAATTAGTAACGTTTGCAGTCTCAGCCATGTAAGGATCTGGAGCTGTGCCCTGTACCACAATCTCCTGCTGTTAATTCTTTCCTTCCTTTCATCACCAATCCCCACTGGAGTCAGAGGCCAATTAGTGGGAGCAATAACAGATTTATGAATTTTTGACTATATTGGTTACTCCAAATTAATAAATGAACAGAAAAAAAACCCCACCATTATGGCAGAAGTCTGCGTAAAAGGTTCTGAAGCAATTTTAGAGTGAATGTACAGAGATTTCATTGTGTATTAAGTGCACAATGACAATGCCTGGCAGCTCTCAAGGCTGATGGCTTCTTTATTCAGATGCGCCATCCTTTATGCTTGGATAGTGCCAAGGAATTTCTCAGAGGAATCATTGGGAATTTTTTCATTGACATTCACAGCCAGTCAATGGGGTCAATATTATTTAGTGGCAAGTCCTGGAATTTAATGCTTATCAAATGTATTCTTTAGTAAAACACTGGTTTATGAGCTGGGGGTTTGCAGGCACAAATAATCATGGAACAAATTTCTCCTGCAATGACCTCAGCAGGATTCCATGCCCTTCACCATTTGGGATTCTTTGTCTTTCTTTCTCTCTCTCTCCTTTTTTTTTTTTTTAACTCTTCTGGTTTGGAATCCTTTATTTTTGCTGTGTTTTTTGCAGTGACACGCTACAGATGTCACAGAGAACCACGAATAACAATTGTTCACCCACTCCCCAAGGTGACAAAGGTGAGCTGCCAACACCTTCATTTTACCATGTGTGGTCTCAGGTACTCCCCAGCAGAACTGTGACAAGAACATCACTGAAAAATTTTCCATCACAGTGGAAAATGGAGTTTAAATATCCTATTATAGGGCATAATTTATAATATACAGCATAAGGCTCCTAACTAGGATCCCACAGCCTTCTCAATTTTTATGTTGCTTCCTCATGTTCTTTGCATTTTCACAAGGTGCACAGACATTTACAGCCGTGAAGCCAAGCAACCTCTTAGAAAGATTTAACAGTTTTATTTTAGGCTCATTACTTATTTAAATCATTAAATAATTCTCGATGTAAATATTTCTATTTTTTTTTTTTTATTATTTTGCAAAGATATTTGGATTTTCATGCACCAAATCTGAGTTCCAGCACGTATGGAGACTTCACAGAGCAAGAGAACAATTTTACTGATGGGTGTCACCCCCACGCTGGAGACACAAATGCACAAGACTTTCCTCTTGCAGAAGTTTTTCCTCTTGCTCTTTCAGCTGTTGAAATGGAGACTAAAGCGAAAGATTTGCACTCAGTGCAGCTCTGGCCAAAATCCAGGAGCAGGATCCACATCCATGAGTGCTTGAGCACGTGTGGAGCCCTGCAGAAATCAGCAACAGCTCAGCAGGACCCACCTGTCCTGGGAAGGGATTGCCAAGTCTGGCCCCAAAAACTGAAAAAAAAAACCCCAAAAAGATTTATAATTGACGTTTTCCTACAGTTTTTTTGCTTCTTTCCTCATGACATTGCAGGGAGAACCTGCCTTTCCGTGTGTGAGGTGTTCACAGCCACAGAATTATGAGCACCACTTTTCCATTTCAGACCAATCCATTCTGTGACTCAGCAGGATCTGTCCAGACTGGGAGCCAGACCCATAAATCAGTTGTTCTACACATGTCATATGGAAAGTAAATACATTTCTCCAAGAGGGAAAACTGGGAAAACAAGAGTGGTAATCTATTTATATTTGCTGTATTTTGATGTTTACATATTTGATCAATTAGAGGTGTTTGTGGTTTTTTTTTTTCATTTTATTCCTTGGTTTTCTTAATTTAAAGTAGCAACATAACTCAAAAACTGGGCCTTTTTTACATAACTTTATGTTGTCTATCAAATATAATTCAGGGGGTTTTTTCTGGCATTTTATTTTTTTAATGCTCTTGTGATAATGCCAATGGCCAATGTAGGTATTGCACTACATAATTTAAAAAGAACTCATTAACATAAGTAAGACTTGGCCCCAGCTCTAATATGTAAGACATGTAGCACTCAACAAATCTCTCTGGGCACACACTCCAGTTTATACCTCATGGCCAGTGGTGGTAGATTGGTAAATTAAAGAATCTTTGTTGCTGAGGTGATCATAAAGACCTTTTTTTCTTTTTTCTTGAAAAATGCTGAATTCCTCTAATGGAGTGAGTGTCAGTTGACTTTTACATGAGCAGATAGTGCCAGGACAAAGGGGAATGGCTTCCCACTGCCAGAGGGCAGGGTTAGATGGGATATTGGGAAGGAATTGTTCCCTGGGAGGGTGGGGAGGCCCTGGCACAGGTTGCCCAGAGAAGCTGTGGCTGCCCCTGGATCCTGGAAGTGTCCAAGGCCAGGTTGTGTGGGGCTTGGAGCACCCTGGGCTAGTGGAAGGTGTCCCTGTGGTGCAATTATATGGTCTTTAAGGTCTCTTCCAACCCAAACCATTCCATGATTTGATGATTAACTACAAAAAACCACCCTGATAGTAAATCTAAAGTCAAATTTTTAAAAAACACCTGCTGGATTTCAGGCACAGGGTGGGATTTTGGGGTGTCCTGTGCAGGGCCAGGAGTTGGACTCGATGATCCTGGTGTGTCCCTTCCAACTCAGGATAGTCCATGTTTCCACGATATTTCCAGTGGATGAGGAAGGAAGCAAAGACAGACTTTCAAAACTCTAAATAATTATGAGATAAATATGTTTAGCTAAACCTCTCTTATTTAGAGATTTCATAAAACTTGGACACAGACTTGTAAACTCTAATATATCCTGAATATCATGCACAGGGGGATGTAAATGCCATATTTAATTTTCCTTTCCTAGATTGGAATTAGACTGGTTATAATTGGGAAAAATCAAACCTTCTTGTTATGTTCTACATTCCCTTAACTCCCTTTCTGTATTTTAGGAGCAGGATGTGGGGTGGGCAGAAGTTAATTCGAAATTAGCTTTGGATTTAGAAAAAAAGGATCAAAATAAAAACTCACTGCAGAGGAATTAGACATTTTTTAGGCTGCATCTTCACCTGGAGTGAATATTTGTGAGTAACAGCAGTGGGAAATCTGAGCTGTGAGAAGATCTGCATCCTTTATCTTTGCTTAAGGTTAGCCTGTTACATTTACTATTCCGTAATATGCCAAAAATACAACTTTTTATTATACTTTATTGAAATTTCTGGATGTCCTCATAAAAGCCTAAATGTTAGAGGAACAATATTAATAAGTCATCCAGTTCTCTTTGCATTCACACATATTTCTTGGCAGTAAAAGAATATTACATTGCACCAGCTGTGCAGAACAGGATTTGGAGTCTGTTCTGGGTCAGTTAAAATGTGTGTGTAACAAAATCTGAGTCTGGCATATGATGGGGGATCTTAAGTCTTATTATATATTCTCCAAAGACTTCGGGAGCATCGTTGTCTTTGGGTTTTTTGTTTGTTTCAGGGTTTTTTTGTTGTGGTTTTTTTTTTTTAAATTTTTAATCTGTGCCCTCATTTAGAAAACATGGGAAGACTTCAGAAAAAAAATCATGATTTGCAGCTCTCTTGCAGTTAAAATGTATGAAAAGATACAATAATCACATATTCCAGTAAACTAATTTTATATAGCTAATGTTAATGTTATAAAGCTTGGTTTCATATTCTTACAAATACATTATATTGCTTAGATAAAAGTGGTAAGTTTGATAAATGGGTACAGTTTGAATCCTTTAGGACTAATCTCATTCACAGGGAGAACAAACATTGTCCGATTTCACAGCACAATCAACATTCCACCACCTTCACCAGGAAACATCCTCAGTGCTGTGCAGACACTGTCATAATATGATTCACAATTTTAAGGGTCTTTTGAAACCAAATCCAGGGACATTTCCCACATGCATCCCTTTTGGATGTTGTTCCCAGCCGGACTGATTCCCGCCTGGATGGATCTTTCTTTCTTGAACCAGAGCAGCGGTGCACCAGGATGCAGGAACAAAATGTGCTTTGTTTATGTCAGACCTGTTTGGGATGGCAGCAAGAGGGACCGGGACAAGCTCCAGAACCTCATGAGGTCACAAAGCCAAGTTCTGGAGATGCCCCTGGGTCAGGGCAACCCCCGGGATCAATCCAGGCTGGGGATGAGCAGAGGGAACAGCCCTGGGAGGAGGACTTGGGGGATTTTTTTAAATTAGTATTTTCTTCTTCACTGCTGAACTTGCTGTTGTTTTTTGAGAGGTTTTTTTTTGTGAGTTCTTATCCGATCTAGATGTTCAGCTGGCCTTATTGCACTTTTACTCTCTGATATTCCTTAATCAGGTTTGCTTTTCAGACCTTCACGTTGGATTTTCACATCACACATAGTAAATACTTGATTTATAAGGTGTGGGTCCCTATTACCAACCTTAAAATGAAACTTTAAGTGTTTATCCTTTAGAGGAGAAATCTCATCTCAGTGAAACTTATTTTTCTTAATTTGCACCCTTTTGAGGTAACTGTGTCCAAACTGTGTCTACAATTCCTTGCTCAGCACAGCAGGTACGAGCAGTCTCACTTCTACCCAAAAATATTCAGGCATGTGTTTCAGCCCACTGGAGGTGGGGTTGGTTTTCCATGCTTTCTCTGGATCTGGAATATAACTTTCTCCTGCTGCATGAAGTGCTCACATGTAAAATCCATTCATGTGGATGATGCACAGAGTGACCTTCCAGATTCTAAAAGTGCCATTGTCATCTAATTTCTCGTGCTTTCTTGCTATTAAATACATTAAATTCATTCTTTTAAGTAATTTCTGTCGGAAGCAGGTAAGAGACTTAACCTTTCATATGGTCTTAAACTCAGCGTGTTCATATATTAACAATGGAATTGTTATATGTAACAGTCAAAACTTTTTCCATACGCAAATGAATATGAACATCTTTTTCTCACTCATAGGAAGTGAGTTCATCTTATTTTTCATTTTAATATTTTCATTATTTCACTTGTCTTGATTTTAAACAGACCTAAACAGAAAACTGCAACCTTTATTAATTTAGGTAAATAAGATCCTCCTGTGCTTTTTACCTCATGCTTGTCATGCCACATTCTGATGATGTCCATGTCTTTATTGTGATTCTCGAGCCTTTTCATCTTATTTTCTCCCCCCACCCTGCTGAGGAGGGTGAATGAGTGGCTGGGTGGGTGTTTGGCAGCTGGACAAGGCCAACCCACCACAAACTCAATTTGATTTGTTACCAGTGGACTGTTATTGATGTTTGTTGGCACACACATCAACTGCCTCCCATTCCAGGTGGCCTAGAACCACAACTTTTTTGGGATTTCCAGAACTCTAGAAAGTGTTTGGGCATTTTATTAATGACAGACCATAAATCCTTTCAACATAACAAATATTGGTTTCCTCCAAAGCGTATTTCAGGACAGTTTTAACCTTGGGGTAGACATGATACCTCAAAGATGTCTGCCTTAAATTCACTGCATAAAAACGATTTTTCTCATCTCTGCGCAGGATTTTTTGCTGATCTTTGGTTTTGTCACCTGAGGGGTCTGAGGCTCTTTAGCAGGAGTTAAATAAATGTTTTCATATAAATGGTTAAATTCTGACTCAGCATCCCGTTAATCAACAGAAGATCAATAGAACATGAACTCTTAAGTGGTTTATAGTAGAAAAGAAGAATGGAGACGAATTCTTTTTCTAAAATATCCATATTTATTTAGTAAGGCTATTCAACTGTTAGGGGTTTTGCTCATTATATTTAATGGCAGTAACATTCATCACTTTGTGTTAATTAGATCAGATGTGTGTGGTGATAAGGAGAGATTTGAGTATAATCAAAATGAATTAACTGCTCTACTTAAAGACAAATATTTGCAGAGGCAATAGGGAAAACACATGCCATGTGCTATGAACAAAAAGAGCCTGTAAATAAAATATAAATAAAAAGGAAAATCTTATTTTGACTGTTTGTTCAAAGCAGCTTTCTTGTGCTTGCTTTTGGAAATTGTGTGATACAGAATACACCATATATATTCAGAGAAGGGAGGCTGAATTAGGACGCTCTAAGTTTTGGAATGTCACAGTATCTGTGCTCTTTCACCCTTCCATGCAGTTGGTGAATGCTGGAATGGATCTTGTCTCTGATGTTTAAGCCCAGGATATTCCCAGCTCCCACTCCTCTGCTGAGGATGCCCGTGAATGCCTCTCACAGCTGGAACCCTGCACAGCCGGACCAGATCCCACAGAGCGTTTTTCCCAAAGTGGTCCAGTTCAGGATGCTCGACTCGGCTCACAGGGCTGAGCCCCACACAGGCAACGGCCGTGGGATATTTGCACCTTTTAACCCTTCCAAGGAAAACCAGGGATCAGGGAAAAATTCAGGGATCAGGGAAAGCAACCCCCAGGGATTGCTCATCTCCCCACTGCTCATCTCCCCACGCCTCCCTTCAGCATTTCAGGGCTCTCTACATCCCTGGCTGGTTGTTTTCCAGCTAAACCACTGTGATCTTTAATCTGGTAACATCAGCATCCACACAGTTTATCACATTGGTTGATTCAGAAGATGTTTCAGCGTTTTGGTCGTTTGTAGGAGGATATCTAAGGAATTGTAGCTCTGAGCTGAGGAGGGAGTCAGAAATAAAACACACACACACACACGTGCCTCAGAAGCAGCTGAAGAAATGAATTTGTAGAGCATAAGCAAAGTTTTGTCTTGGGAAGTGGCAATGTTTTCCAGAATGTATGCAAGCAGTTATTATAATGTGTGTGTGTTTCTGACAACGGGTAGATTAAGGCAGTAATTCCTGGGATTGTCACCAGCACCAGCAGAGTGCCAAGACTTTGTTTTCTACACGGTTTTGTTGCCCAATGCAACGATCACGGCTGCAACATCTCCTCACAGAGGAGAAATAATACAGTTCTCCTTGCACATTTTCCTCAGGGCTTGGAAGACACAGTGTGGAAATGGACCTCAGCAGAGATAAACTCCATGGCTGCTGGTTTTCCTTCTCTTCAGTACACTGGGAGCTGACATTTTGTAATGAAATTATATTGTGTTTATTATATTTTAGACAGGAAAGATGAGAGAAGAAATAAAGTCTGATTGATGGGAGGACAAAGTTTTGACCCTCCTCAGAGAGGAGCAGTGACTCAAATGAGAGAAGTCCTGGCTGGGATTTCACAGTATTTCCCTCTTATAGAAGCTGGAGGACAAAATTAAATCCAACCCTACCAAAGAGGCAGAAGCAGAATAATGATTGTTGTCTTACATCCTCTGCAGCATTTAAACAAGATCTCAGCTTCTGCACTTCCCAGAGCCCAGGAATATGTAGCCCACCTACTACTGCTCTATGATAAACAAGAAAGGTGTGTTTCAAAGTAGTCTCCAAGATTTTACCCTTTTTATATCAAAAGAGTGGAAAGGAGTCTTACCATTTCGATTTTAATGTGGGCGTTTAAACTAGAGGGGAGGGAACATTTTTAAAAGGTTCATTCCAAATGGGCACAGAAACACCATTTTGCATGTAAGTAAAGGGGTGCAAACCACCAAATATCGTCATGGAAATTTGTTTTTTGAAAGATGGAGAATCCTTTCTAACACAGCCAACCCTTGAAAAATTTACAACACGCAGCAGAAATACAGGAGTGCAAAATGTTCTCCCTTAGTTGACAAGCAATCCCTCCAAGCTCACTGGTGCCCGTGCTGTGATCATCCAAGGTGTTGGACAAACATGCAGGTGACAATCGGATGCCAAAAGAGGCTGGAATGGGACGGCTGCAGTTGCTCTCATCCCGGTTGCCTCCCTTGCTCTCCTGATGGATTATCAATTCCCTCCTCAGCTGGGGGAGATTATTTCATGATCCAGCTCTTGAACTCGCACAGATTTTACTCTGCTCTATTAAATGAAGGAGCATTAAAATCCCCGTTGAAATCTGGGCAGTTATACAAGAAGGCAGAGAAGATTTTTTTGAAACTTCACTTCAAAGGCAGTGACAGGTGAGGAAACACGATGGATGTGCAAGATTCCTGAGGAGAAACAAGCAGCCATCTATTTCCCGAGTTTCAGTATTTGCTGTTTGAGGAAATAGGGGCTCCTTTTGCTGTCAGGTGAGGAATGATTCGAACACTCTCAGGTGTTTTTGGAGGTTCAGGGCCAGGAGGGAGGTTCCCCTAAGATAAGATGTTCCCCCTAGGGCCGTGACGAGGTCTGTAAAGGTTCTTTATTGTACAAGAGAGATTCCCAGGGTATTTCCCAGGGGTGCCTTTGGTATTGTACACAAAGGGGATGCAGGCCGAGATAAATTCACCTGTGCAAATGAGGAAGGGAGGTGAGAATTGCTCCTTTTCTTACCTTGTGCTGAACCACTTCATTGGCAAACTCCCTCCCCTCTCCAATCAGTGTAAATTATTCCTGCCAAGTTTTAGGTAAAATGTGGTGTTTTCTATATTTTTTTTCTTCCTTTTAAGACTTTCATTGTTCATAGTGTTATTAAGTCCTTCTTCACTCTTTTATTTATTCCAGAAAGATCAGCCAGCCTAACAAAGAAAGCATTTCACTTTCAACATGGTTTTCTTGGTTTCTCAACCAACAAGGAGACCAGAGAAAATGGTCATCAAATCTGAAATAAATCCACCTTCATTAGTAAGTACTGCACAGCATTCTGCATCACTAAATATTTATCGTTGCCCAAACAAGATTCTGCTGGGGTAAAGCAGAGATTTTTATTCCTGTGAGCATCCACCAAAGGAGCGAAGTGATTTGTTAAAGTCAAGTCAGCCAAAAGAACACCTGCAAGAGGACAATAATTAGATTTGTGGAGAAAACAAAGATGAGGGAGTTTTGGTCCCTCGTATAGTCCTGCATCTGTGCTTCTTTCTTCTCTTGAAGGCTTGGTGTGTTCCCTGGATGAGTTATTGCACCTCCAATGGCCAGACCAAGGTGCCAGTGCTCTTGGAATAACCAGTTGGGTCAGGCTGCTGCTGGATTTGGCCAGGGACCCCGGTGTTTGTTGCAGGAGGGCTCTGAACGGCTCCAAGGGAAAACAGGAAATGTGGAGCTTCTGTTTGTCTTCTTCTTTCCCCCTTTTTCTTTCACACAAACGTCTAACAGGTATGGCCTGAGGAGACAGCAAAGGATGTACAACACTGGCTTCTTTTTTCACACATTGAAAAAACCAACCCTTGTACTGCCACTTATTATAAATTTCCATATCAGCCAACAAAGGTGGGATATATTAGAAATTATTTCCTGGCTGTGTCACAGCACATTTTAATTTTTATCCTGGTTACTTGTGTTGGGTTTTTTTTCATGACTATTTTTGGTCCTCGATATAGGCCTGTAAACTGCTTTAATCTTTCCTTCAGGAATAATTTAATCTTGGGGAATATGTTCTCTGACATCATTCATGACTTTTTAATGTTCTCGGTCAGCCCATGGAAGAGCTTTGGCATTTAGAAGATCTTTAAGTTGTTAATTACTGTGTTTCCAGATTCCTCCATGAATGTAATCTCTATAAAATATCACATACTGTAAAAAAGGCAGAAAACTTATTTTCAAATTAGGACCTTTAATATACCAGTAAATTTTGATGACAGTGCTGTAAAAAGCCAAACTTTCCTGCGCAATAACTTCTCTCACACGTGTCCTCCTGAGCTGCTGATGAGACAGCCCCAAAAGAATAATGAGAGTAGAGCATTACTAAAATGCTCCTTGACAAAGGGTTCTCTCAGCTGCTGCATCCTCACTGTTTGCAACCACATTCTGTGAAAAAAAAAAGTACCAGACACCGAAAATATTAATGATGCTGTACTCTGCCCCTGGGTGTTCAAACAGTCTCAGCATCTGGAGGATGCTGTTTGGTTTTGTTTGGGTTTTTTTTCCTACTAAAGAAATATCTTTCTGATTTTATTATTGTAATTTTATACACTTACAGTATTAATTAGTGCATCAAGCTGGCAGGAAAGAAGAGCTCAAATGCTGGAATGTATTTATAGCTGAAATCAAAAGACAGATTAAGGAATAAGCACAGCTACAGATCTGCTTTTGTACAGCTGTTATGGAATCCCAGAATGTCTGGGTTGGAAGGGACATAAAAGATCATTTAATTCCCACCCCCTGCCATGGGCAGGGACACCTTCCACTAGCCCAGGCTGCTCCAAGCCCCATCCAGCCTGGCCTTGGACACTTCCAGGGATCCAGGGGCAGCCACAGCTTCTCTGGGCAACCTGTGCCAGGGCCTCCCCACCCTCCCAGGGAACAATTCCTTCCTTCTGACCTGAATTTCCCTTCTGGCAGTGCGAAGCCATTTCCCCTTGTCCTGTCACTCCAGTTCCTGATGAATTGTCCCCCTCCCTCTTCCCTGTAGCCCTTTCTGTTATATAAAGGGCTTCAGTCTTCAAACTGTTATCAATCCGATGCCTTCCTCCGGAAGGTGGAAATTATTGATCTGGATCACCAGAAGATTTTGATTTTGTGGAACGGAAGTAATCTCATGGAACAGAGATGTTCATAAATTAGATGTCACCTGGGATATAGGTGTCCTTGGAAGAGTCCTTGAGGCTGCCTTTGGAGCTGAGCAGTAGGAACTTCTCTGCAGCGTGACTTGTGTGATCCTAAGACATTCCCTGCAGGATCCCATGGATCATGTGGAAGGGGCCCATTTCTCTTCTTTAAAGAGTCTAACTCTGAAGTCTCTGACTTTAAAGCAGTGGAGAAGAGTAGCTGAGCCATGGATGTGTAAATGGTTAAATTGAAATGTGTCACAGTTAAATTCCAGCTGTTGGGGTTTGGGAGTTGATAGAACTTAGTTTTTCTGTTTTACTTGCTTGTGAAATTTGTCTGTGGGAAAATTAAAACCTCTTGGATAACGGAGATATATTGTTCCTCCAATTAGGAGCAACACTAATAGGTGCAATAGGAACACAAGTGGGGAAAACCAGGAATTTCATAGCAGTAAACAAGCACGAGCGAGGCCGTGTTGATCCTACCAGCCCCCCGGAGAGGTTTTGCAGGAATGGGAGGCAAGAGATGAGCCAAGTGAAGGAGCAGGAGAGCTGGACAGGTCTCTCCAGACAGAGGAGGCCCAGCTCATTCGGCAGAGGCACTCCTGTCAGGATTTCTTTGCGTTTAACAGGAGTGAATAACAACAGGCTGCTCATGGATTTGCATCCTCGGGACAGTGGTTGAGGTGTTGAGCCCTGACTCACAGTGCTCGGTCTCACAAACCTGGCTTATCCAAGGAGCACAAAGGCAGTGTAATTGCCGCTCTTTACATTTGCAGCACCATGATTTGTTTTAGTTAGGGCTCTCTTTTGAGTACTTAAGCCTTGCATATACATTTTTAATTTCAATTGCTTCAGTGCATTGTGTTATGTACCTCCTAAAGATGTGATATAACAAAGGATCACAGTCTTGTGTTACAGATGCACAAAATATAATTACACATTACCTAGCACTTTCTTTTCCTATAAAATGACTGAACTTGGAGAAAACAGCATTAGCAGCAATAGAAAGAAATATTATGAGGATTTATTGAACTTTTTCTGTGCATGTTTGAGTTGTTATTTCTATTGATTGTTACTTAAGTGCTATTAATCACTGATGTTCTAACACTGCATTTTAGCTTGAGACAAACAGAATTTACTTTATCCTTAGATCCAGCCCTGATATTTGTATTCATGAAGTAATAATAAATAAAATGTACGTGCTTCTCAGGAGCAGCCCTGAGTGGGAGAGGGGTTAAGATTTATCCAGAACAGTAAAGTTTAAAAACTCTTCTAAAATTTGTTCTGTAATTGAGATTGCTCTTCACCTCCGAAGTCAAATATTAGCCAGTTCTTATTGCAGAATATTCCTGGGGAACAAATGAGGCCCTGTCAGTTCATCCAGGATATGCAGCACTTCAGAATTCAATCCTTCCCCTTCCTGCTTTTGCAGTATCTGATTTAAAATCCTTGTTTGTACTTAAAAAAAAGATTGTTTAGGAAAAAAACACCTATTTTGTCTAGAGGTAACGTTTGCTGGATATGAGCAACAAAACAGGATGGGTATGGTTGTTTTCTATAAACAAAGAAAATATGTAAATAATGAGAGAGAAATCATGGAGTTAAAGAAGCAAAATAGCAAAATGTGAACTTCTGGAAACTCACTGATTTTATGCATTGAGCTTTGAGTAAAGTAACTTCAGAATACAGAGTAAAACTCTTCCCAAGCAGCCTGCTGGGATCTGGTTTAGTGACAACAATGAGGGGTCATTCAAATTTGAGTCATCGTTGGCTCCAGTGCAACATCTGTGTGCTTCCTGCAGGGTGGATACAGCTCTGAAGGACTCAGAGGGTTAAATTCTGGAAAATAAAAAGCCATACCCATATCAGACATTGTGCTTGCAAAATCAGCAAGTACTTTTTACGTGTTTTGTGCTACAGAAAGATTAGATTTTTTTCACCCCTCTTGTCACAAGAAAGAAGAAATGGAAATTAAATGAGATTTCTAATATATAAATAATGTATCTGGTTATAATTGCAGGTTGTTCATAGCACTATAAAAAACAGAGATTGTTCAGGTCATGCTTTTGTTTGATTTATGCTCCCTGATATTTGAGACTTTCGATTCTTAAAGTCAAGAATTCTGCCCTGCTCTTCAGAGTAGGACAATGCATTGTTATGAACAATTTAATTTGAATATGTAGAGATCTAAAACTTAATTTAAACGTAGCCGTATGCAGCTTCAAATATGATATTTCTTTTTTTCTCCCAGTTCTGGTCAATAATGAATGAGTTTTAGAATTTAAATCAAGACACAGTGGAGTTCTTGTGATATATTATTGATAAAGCACACTTAGTGTAACAACATTTTCCAAGGGAAAACACATTATTTGTTGGCTCTGTTAATGCAAACTTTAACATAAGTCTATATTAAGCTTATAAAAATAATTTCCAGTACGTTGGAGGAAGTTTTGTAAGCAGCCTTTTAAATAATTAGATGAAAAAAATGCAACTTATTACCTTAATAAATAAAATATTATTCTTTGAGTAGGTCTTCAATTCACTTTCCCATATGGCTCAAGAAAAAAATCCATGATTATAAAGATGTATTTCAGAATATAACAACCAGAAATATTTAATAGAATTTTTAGGAATTTTTTTTTTTCCTTTCCTAATAGCTCATTGAAGCTACACAGAAGAAATAAGAATTTCCAGCTGGAGGAAAAGGAGTTTCTTGTTCTACTGTCCTACCCTTTCTAGTAGTGTTGAAATTCAAAAGTACTTTCAGAACTCCCCCATTGACACCTGAACTCCTGAAGCAGAGGTATGTTCCTGTGGGAAATGTACATATTTTTTAAATATACAAACATTAATATTCTTGGGGAAATATACCTTGGTAACACAAGTGCTCTGGTTTACCGAGTTTTAACATAATTAAATTACTTTGGGAGGAGTTATTACTGCATTAAGAGATTTGTGGGTTTTAATTTGCCTTGGCTTGGGTAATGCTGACAACCTGAGCTCCTAACTGAGGATATCATTTGGAATTGGAAGTTAATATTTTTGAGAGAAAATCAGGACTGAGATGTGAGTATATTAATTGAATATACCTAGTCCTGGGAGGTTAAGCCAAGAGGAAAATTTAAAGATAGATGAAAGGGGGTGCACCAAGACACATTTGCTTTCCTTGAACAGTTTGGAAATAGGGAACACATCCAGTAGTTTGGATTCAATCCAGGAAAAAATATATTTAATTATGTTATGACAGCTTGTGGGTATTGGCATTCACAATTCTGATTATGCAGAAATTTATGTAAATGAGTAACACAAAGAAATGAAGAGAATAATGTAAAAAACCCTCTACTTGTGGGTATGGGATTAGGCACAAAAACT
The DNA here is from genome assembly GCA_013397565.1 of Ptilonorhynchus violaceus. Lineage (NCBI taxonomy): Eukaryota > Metazoa > Chordata > Aves > Passeriformes > Ptilonorhynchidae > Ptilonorhynchus > Ptilonorhynchus violaceus. The sequence goes on from VZRJ01004500.1 coordinate 521,366, forward strand.
TTGGAGCTGGTAGGAACAGTGAACTTTTTTCTTTTATTTTTCCTTTCCCCATTAAATTAATTTTTATTTTCTGTCTTTGTGATCAAATAGTCTTTTAATCTTTTTAACATCAGGTTTTATTGGACAACTTGTAACATAAGCTTTTCTTGTGTGTGGACTGATTAGTTTAATAGTCTGCCTTGGTACAGAGAGAGCTACAGAGAACCTTCAGGCTTGGGTCAACCTGGAGCTCCATGGAGAGCTCCAATATAAACCTGTGATTCCCTTTGGCTTCTTTCAACAGCCACAATTTTCCTTTGGTTTGGATTTTACATGTATATATAACTAGAAATTGAATATTTTTTAAAGAATTATGCTGGGATTGCTCCACTGGTCTAGCAATGTGATGCTCCATAGTCAGGACTGTCCATGGAGCAGGGAAAAGCACAGGATGTCACTCACTGGCCTTGGAATTTTTAAACATCGATAGTAATTTAAACGTGCTTGGAAAGAGCTTCCCTGCCCGCTAATTTATTTTTTTAAGCACTTATTTATATGGATGGCTGGTTTAATCCTTTGTGGCTGTGCGTCGCTAGCAGGAAGAAGCAGCGTTTCCAGCACTAATCCAAGCGTTTTCAAATGCCACGGGTTTGAGTTATGAAGTTGTCTTTGGGATATCCGTGTTCCTCCGGTTTCCATCAGCTGGAGTCACCGGGTGTGTCTCCAGTTCGCCGGGACTGCGGCGGGAGTCGCGTTTCCAATCTGAACGGATAAATCCGCCGCCGTTCATATCAAATCACACCTCATTATATTTACAGGGATAATCAGCCATGGATGGGTGGCTGGAGCAGCCTGGGAAGCGTGCTGGCTTTCAGCATGCTTGGCAGCGTTACAATGGGAATGAACGGCATCACAAGGGGGATTTTGCACTGCTCGGGAAATCTTCCTGACATGAGGAAAAAAGTTAATTCCAGCCCTGCCTCATTAAACAGATGTGCCCACAGTTAAGGAAGTGTCACCTCAGTGTGTTTTGCTTTCTGCTGTGTGCTGCTGCTGAAGATCCTGACACACAAAACAGAAGGAATTGGGTTTGTGCTGGGAGGCAGAGGCAGAGGCAATGGGTTGGAACGGGCTTTGTGAGTGACCTTTGTGGGGACGGCCCTGGGCACCTCCATGTGGTGGCTGTCACCACAATTGGTGCCTGCACACTCAGGGTGGTTCCACCAGCCCCACACAGGAATTGTTTTGCGTGTGTCATACATGCCATGGATCATACACTCAACCTCTGCATTGTGGCAAGGAGCAATAGCCTGGGATTAGGGAATTATCCAGAGGGGCCTCTGGCCGCTCTGTGCTGGTCACTGCTGTTGTACCTCCTGAAGGCCCAAACAAAAATCCACTTCTTGTTGTGCTGTCCCAAGACTGAGATTAGGATTTCCCACATGAGGGAATGAACTGCAGTTTGGGGTCTGGGAGTGTTCTACAGCTCCACAAAGGAAGCTGTCCAAGGAACTGGCTTCCCTGGGAGACGATCCATGGGCAGCCCACAGCCCATTTCACTGTTCTTATCCTGTGTCACCTGGTAAAGCTCGAGCAAAGCAGACATTAGCCACTAAGCCTAGGTTTTGGTAAGCTCTGCTGTGACAACAGGATGGGAGAGCATCTCAAATCCATGCTGTTGCATGAAGTCCTAAATAACGAAGAATAAGGTCATGATCAGGATCATGATAACCGTATGCAAGGTCTGTGAACACTCCTAACTTCTTCAATTTAGGTCCTGCTTACTGCTCACTGAAACCCCCAGGAGTCCCTGGATTTGGACTAACTCTTGTCAGCTCCTTCGTTACCATCCTTGAAAAAAAAAAATTGTTTCTCTAATCTTTCACTTAAGAAATTTAGGTGTTTTGTGCAAAATCCTTACAAAGCCATTGATTTTTTTTTTTCCATAGAAAATTGTGATAGTGTCATATAAGCATACGAAACTCAGGAGTCATAAGTGGAGTAGCAAATTCCAGGAAACTTGTACACCGAAGATATTGAGAATATTGGTGGTACAAGTAGTTCTGATGAAAATTGAAAAGAAAAGAAGAAAACAGCAGCAGTCTGTGTCCTGTCCATTTTTGCAATAAGTACAGTGGATGAGGGTTAAATGACAATTAGGGCGGGGAGGGCTTGTCTGCTGTCTAGTTAAAATAAAAATGATTGAGGGGTCACTTATGTATATGACCAGAACTTTTGCCAGTGGTTTATGGTCAAACATTTAGTGCCATGTTCTGAGCTCACTGGAAATGTGGCTCTAAAGGAGATCTCAGTACTCTGGAAAATGTGTGATGTGCCTGGTGCTGTGTAGGAAGTCTGTGTTTACATCCAGTTTTTTTAGAAATCCAAAGAAATATTTATAGCATAGAATCCCTACTGGGTTCTTGCAGTTCAGGAAAAGAATAGCAGTGTTTAACTGAATTTCATCACTGATACCATTACTTTTGGCAAAATACATAAATAGTGATTCATAAAGGCAACACCTTCTCTTACTTTTCCTGTCTTCTCTTCCTTGAGAATGAAACACTGCTGAAGAATTGGAATATGCTACTGCTGCAGATATGGTTTGGCTAAATCCCAGTGGAATAAATCAGCTTTTGAGCAAATAGAGGAAGAATGAGACAGAAATGATGATGTACTACTAAAAGCAATGCCTGGTGGTTTGGATAAACAAAAGTTAGGACTGTTAATAGCCAAGGGAGCAACTGTAATTTAGGCTTTGAAAAGATGATAAACCAGAGGAAAGTTATTTAAAAGCAAACAAACAAATCTGGTAACAGAATATCTGAGAAGTGTTTTAAACTGCTTATCGCTCAGCTGTGCAGAATAGATGTCTAATCTCTCCCACTGCCACGGCTACAGATTTAGAGGATTTTGCACAAACCTTTCCTGAGTCTTTAAAGACATCTAATTTAGTGAATGAAAAAGTATTTGTGCCAGGAGAAAAGTAAATAATTTTAGCCAAGTTTTCCAAATCAGGGTTATTGGTTGGTAGGCATCAGGGCAGGACTGTTAGAACAGGTCCTGCTTGTGCCCTTCATCCCAATCCCTTCATTCAAGGCCTCATGGAATTTAACAAACGCAGCCTCGCATGTGGGATAGAATCATGGAATGGTTTGGGTTAGGAGGGACCTTAAAGCCCATCCAGTCCCACCTCCTGCCATGGGTAGGGACACCTTCCACTAGCCCAGGCTGCTCCAAACCCCATCCAGCCTGGCCCTGGACACTGCCAGGGATCCAGGGGCAGCCACAGCAAAGAAAATTCCAGTTGGACACAGAAAAAAGACTTGTCACCACGAGAGCTGCTTGGCCTTGGAGCAGGACCCAGACAGCTCAGGCAAATCTCCAGCCACGGAGCTTTTCAAAACTTGTCTGGAGAAGGCCCTGGATGTCACAATCCTGCTTTGAAGCTGCCTCTGCTTTGAGTGGGAGGTTGGACTGGATGATTTCTGGAGCCTTCTTGCAGCATAAATTATCCTCTGGTTCTGAGTGGGCAACATCAGTGACTCAGCGGGCTTCGATTTCAAAAGGAGTCTCCACGTTCAGAGGCTGCTGAGGGCTGGTTGGATCCCTCTCTCTCTCTCAGCAGACAGGCAACGAGGTTTATGGCAAATCTCATTTAAATTATGGGTTGCATCTATCCCAGCGTGGTCGATGCCGTTAAATCTAATTAGTGTAATTTTGCTGGGGAGTTTTAAGACACTGTGGCAAATGAGATTTTTTTTTTTCAAACGCCCTCTAGAAATCTCACATTTATTTCCATCACGGTGCAGGTTATAAAAAGCGACAGGTAGTGAAAAACAAATAAGCCTTGCACTTATTTTTCAGTGCATCAGCTTATTCGGGCTAATGAACTATTAAGGCTTATTTGTAGTATAGTTTTATTGTCGTTGTCCACCTTTTTGAAATCTCCCATGAGCTTGTATCCAGGACTGCTTTCTCTCTTCCCTAAGACTTTAAAAAGTTGTTTAGATGGACCTGTAAGGAACATTTGTTATACAAGTAGCAATTATTTGACTCCTCTTTTAATGATGTCATTGCTTGTATGATGTGCTATGATAGAACTCCAGGCAACCACATTAATGTCTCTTGCTCCTGCTTTTTTGGCTGTTTTGGGTTTTTTTTTACACTGACAATCTTAAAATGTGGAACCAGCAGACCAATAGGTGCAGTGTAGATGTAATGGATACTCACACCAGGTATTCCACAATAAGAGACTAATATTCCTTTTTTTGGTAACAGCTTGCATTTCTCATTAATATTCTACTATTATATCTGTAAATTATTCCAGTTCAGTGTTCAAATGCCAGTCATTCCTTTGAGTTAATTTCGAATAATTATATATAACTTGTGGTGAAAAAAGGGAGAGTTCTATCTATAAATCAGATCCAGACACAACGGCCTAACAATACTTCTAGTAAATTCTGACTTTCTCCACTCAATGTGCAGTGCTCACATTGCTGTTCAGAAGTGTAACCATTTCTGTTGATATTGCACAAAATATAATATTTGTTTTCTGTCTCCACCATCTGAAGATGATATTTCTCTTGCTGTGCCTGAATATTTTAGACACAGATTTTTCACGAAAATCAGGACAATACAGTTGCAAGAGAAGATCATTTTCTTAGTGCATTAAATAAATAAAACAAGTGCCAAACCATATCCAAGCTCAGGACTCGTGACTAGAGTCAAACTTAAATTATGTCATTGTGATCTCTATCAAAATAAATATTTAATAAGCAAAGCTAAGTCAAGCATTTCTAAATACATCTGCGGGCTTTTTGTTTCCTCTGGGAAAAGAGAAAAGTGTTTGGCAAGAGTTCTCAAACAGATCACCAAGCAGTGTCTTATTTAGGGCCAGTGGCACCCTAAGGGTCTTGGCCAAAATTATTGAAGCTGATCCTGGGGGAGCAGGAGGACAGGTCAGTCCTTCTTGGGCCCTGCTTGATGGGGGAGTTTTCCTTAGGGACTGGGAGGAAAACTATCAGTGATGAAAACACTTTTGCTGTTGGTTTGGGGGGTTTTAGCTTCTCTTCATAATTTTGTAGTTGCTGGAATCCACAGAGTACATGTGAATCTCAAATTGCACTGGGGCAGGGGGAAGGAAAAAGAGGAAATGTTATAGGGGTTTGAAACATTATTTTTAACTTTTTTTTTTAAGCTAAAGGACATCCCCCAAATTTTCCTTTTACATTTCAAGTTTAATTCCATCATAATGATGAGGGTGGAGATTAATTTATAATCTTTTAATTTGTAGAAATGATGGCAGTAAAAGAGATCATAACGCCCTTGTCTCGAATGAGGCCACTTGTGCATGAGGTCATTGCCCGCTGACATCATCCATGGTCATAAGGAGACTCTTTAGAGAAGCTTTACAAAGTTCACAACAAAGAACTTTTAAAAAAACCCACACTCTTCTGTATAGTAAAATGTTTTCTACTTCTTTCCTATGAGTTTTTTAATCGGAGAGATGGACAATGTTTATAAATCACTGGTAAAAGGAAGCATTTTTGTGAGGCATGTGAATGAAGGTGGAGCACAAATAGTCATGAATCACTATCGAACACTCTTTAATTTGGGTTTCAAATTCTGCTCGTGCAACAGGAATACTCTGAGACATCCTGTGCAAGTGGATATGTTGAAACACTGGCAAATCAGAACAACACGAAATGTAGCTGCTATTTTTTGGCAGGATACACCTTCATTTTCTATTGTTCCTTCCCTGATAGTAATAAACAGAGAGGAAAAAACCCCTTTAGGAGTGACAAGACTGCATGGAAATTAGGATTAATATAGTTGATTTACATAATGTTAGCATTTTAAAGTAAATGTGGGCTGTGTATTCTCTTCTAGAAAGCAGCCAAAAATAGAGGCCTTCCTATTGTACCCTTTTACATTAATTATGTGGCTACTTTGACATGAATTGCTTTCCCCAGTACTTAATACGTCAGGGTGTATTTATGTCTGAAACTCCTTACTGTGTCTTTGCAGTTAAAAAGTCTCTTTAAAGAAAAAAAAAGCAAGCAGTATTATTAATTAAATTTTATTTGGGATCTTTATTGTGCTGTTCACACCCCTCTTAATCCTTTCAGTGCAGAGTCTTATTGTCTAGACTGAAATGGAATGAGAAACTTGGAGTAGTTTGGATGTAAAAGGAGCTTTTTTTGGCCATACTGTGCACCCTGGAGAGGGAGGAATCGCTCTGATGCTCTTCCCCTTCCTCTGGATTGACTTGCACCTGGAGGAGGTGTTCCTTGTCCACCGAGGAGATGAGGAACACACCAGGATCGCAGCAGGAATACATCAGGATTGCAGCAGTTGTCTCCTTAGCCCCAAAGTTCATCCCCACCATTTTCCCAAAGGCTCCTCCGTCGGCGCAATGGAAATGTGGAACTTCAAGGTTAGGAGAAGGAGGAAGTCTTTTAGTTTAAATTTTAATATTCAACTAAGAGAAGAACTAATGACACTGAAGACATATATAATGCAGGGAGACATTGGAAAAGCTCCTTCGCACGTGTCCATTAATGCTCTGCTTTATGACTGCGGAAGAAATTTGTCACAGAAACATTGCCACGGAGACAGAAACCCTCAGCACCCTTCTATCCTTCTTTCAAAGGCTGGGGCTCATATCTCAGTAAATGATCAGCTCTGGCAATTTTTATATGGCGAATCAACATGTTTAGCAAATGAATGATCTTCGAATTATTCCAAATATTACAGAATTAATATTGCCTGGTTTGCCTTTTTTTTTACATATATATTCAGAGTTGTCCAAGGAATTTATTTGGCTCTTTTAAAAAATTAATTTGTGTTGGATTTATGTAGACTTCTGAACAAGTGAGGACACAAGCCTAGAATGTTTGCAGGAACAGCAATTTTAGATAAAAACCGAGAATGGAAGAAGAATATGAATTTTAAGTTGTAGCGAGCAGAGGGGAAAATTAGATATCCTCAGCAGAAACAAGATTCTAATTGATTTAGAGACAGAAATATAGTATGAACAAATGCTTAATCAAATTAGCTCACATTTATAACTGCAGAAATGAAATAATAAAAGGGACTCTTTAAATAACACTGGCTTAAGGACCACAAATTTGCTGCAGAAAGAAGGCACATTAAGAGACAATAAATTAGAGAATACTGTGATCTAATCGTGTATTCTGCAAGTGTGGGGAAATTTGTCACCTAAACTTCCTTTAAAACTAATTCACTTGAGCATACCTACAGTAAGGCAGCAGGGAACAGTAAGGGAAAATAAAACAGGCTTGTTTGCCTTCACTTAAGGTAAATTAAGGATTATAGTTTTTTATCATTCATACTTACAGAAAACAGCATAAGTGAAGGAATGATTGATTTGAGTTGGCTCAAATCAAAACCAGGAAGGTGACCTGTGCAAGGCTTTTAAATTATGCTTTTAATTTGGACTTGAAGCCAAGTTTCACAGAACTTTAGCTGTGGGGTTACCCTGTCAGGAAATGAAAGAAATGTGACCATGAACAGAATAAAGAGATCACTGTACTTAAATGATCTCACCTCTATCCTGTTAGAGCATTTTCCCAATCAATTTAATCAAGACAGGAGTAGTTTTAAGAATTTTTGAATAAGTATTCTACTTAGCTAATCCCAACAAAATATTCCTACAATATCTGTCTAATTATAAAATTAGAAGCCAGCTACGAAATTCAAATGACAGTCTTTTTTTCATTTAACTCTGCTATTGATAGTTATTGCAATGTTAACTGTGTGCATTAAAAGAAAATTAAAAGTCTTTACCTGACCCAAGGTGAGGCCCAGTTTATTGTCAGTGGTGAATTAGTTATTATTCTGTGAATTTTATGAAATTTATTTAATTTTCAAATTTGCTGCAGAATTAAGCATCAACTAAATAATTTATTAACCTGAAGGCACGGGAAACTCATTTTTTTCCAAGCTCACAATGTCTAAATGATTGCTGTTGGTGGCAGAGAATAGGAGGAAAGAAACAATTCCATGCCTTTTTAAGGCTACTTGTTCTATTGCTTTTTATCTTACAAGTTAATGCAAGCAAAGCATTCCCGTAACCCTATTTTTTGTCTATAAAATTTATAGGATTTAATTGCCTACATGTACGTGCATGATGATTATTACTGTTTTAATAAATATATATCAGTATATAAGATGACAGAGTCCCTTGGAGTACATTAAGTTTATAACATTTCAAATTGTCATTACAATAACTGTCAAAATAACAGCTTCACATTTCTGTTCTGTTCTCATTACCACCTTCAGTGAGAGCTGGAATTTTAGAGCCTCATATATTCAAAGAATTAGGAGAATACACTCCACACTGTGACCTTTTCAGTATTCCACGAACGCGCCGCTGAAAATTTTACTTATCTGCCTTGTTTACTGCCCTTCTCCTCCCCTGGTTGTTAATTGTGTGGGGAAGAGTGGAAATGGGTGACCTTTCCAGGGTTTTGTATTTCCATTGGCCAAAAGATACATCAAACTTGCCTAGCACTGTGTACTGAACAACACAGTTGTGGTGTTCTCTTTTTTTTAAACCAGGTAATACATACAATCTTTGCAGCTCTACGAAACCGAAGGGCACGCATAGAATGGCATTTTGTTTCAAAAAATGTTCCCATTGTTGATAAGAAGAAGAATATCTGTAATACATCATTTTCAGAAGGTCCAGCTTCCTGAATCATAGGTATTTATAGATATTTCTGACACTTAACTGGGAGATTTTCAACACCAAACCTCTTTGGAATTGATGTGTATTTTGCTGCCTGGATAACACTTTTATTTATCAGTACTTGTGGTAATGTCCTTCTTTTTGTTTCTAATATTGAAATGAGAACGGAGAACCATCCTCAGTGCACATCTCTGATACAGCAGGGCAGTACTGAGAGCAGCAGGGAGATGTTTTCCACCCCAGTAATCCTTCAGGGTGAGTGACTCGGAAGCATTCTTTAAATGCTAAGGGTCTGTTAGCCTTAAAGAAAAGGAAAGAATTGAATTTAATCTGCTTGTTCTCCTTGTGCTGTGCACACTGATGGTACTGGGTGTGTGGAACCTCAGCCCAGACTGGTGGGCTTTGTGTTTGTTCTTTCATTTCAATTTTTCAGTGTTAAAAGGAGTGGGAAGTGCATGGAGAAAAAAACTCTTTCAGAAAAGGGGTGAAGGGAAGAAAAACTTTCACCTTGCAAGGGGGCAGGGAATGCTTTCCTGAACCACACCTTGGCAACCTTATGTGGTGGGAGAGCGTCTATGGCAAAGGCGATTAAACTGGTGTAAAGAAATCACACATTTATGATTCATTATCGCCCCTGTGGGACCCCTCCTGGAGCACCACGGACAGTTCTGGTACTCCCAGAATGAGAAGGATGTGGAATTGTTGGAGCAAGTCCAGATGAGGCCACCGGAGCTCCTGCTCTGAGGGAAGAGCAGTGACAGTGCCCAAGCACTCCTGGGGCTGCCATCGAGGCAGGTGCCGTGTGAGACCCCCCACAATCCTCCTGCCACCCACCCATCCAGCCAGCTTCAGCTTCCAGGCTGTTCCACGCATTCCTTATCCATCTCCAAGCAGCACCTGCAGCCCCGGTGTGTTTAAATAAAGAGGGTGTTTAGGATGGGCAGCAGTGGTAGGAATCCATCAAGAGGAGAGATTCCCGCCTATTCCCGACGATGAAAATTGTGTTTGAAGTTTTGAAAGTCTTTCTTTAGAGCCAGACTCGAGCAGTGCCTTTTGTTAGAACTTAATACGTTTCTTTCCAAGCATCACCCGAGCTACACATGTGTGTGTACTACAAAAACCTACACAGGTTCCCTATTTTAATACTGGTTTTAAAAGACTATAATTCCATGCATCTTCTTTGTGATACTTTGAGGGCTTAATTGCTATGTCATGGTAATGCTTATCAGAAAGCACTGAAAAGCTTTAATTACTTTGTACTTTGGTTAGTTGTGAATGCATGCAAAATTTAACTATTTCCCCAGAAGCAAATAAAGTCCACATTTATTATGTTACATAAAAGTTACGGAATGATTTAGAATAATTAAGCTAAAGGCTGTCTTGCTTGGGATTTAGCTCATCTAAATGATGCATAAAATTAATCTCAGAAAAATATTTCATATTAAACTGCTCCATGAGAAAGAAGCATTAGGATCTTCTCAGAAGGATTTTTTTATAGGAAATGTATTTTATGGCAGTAAACTGCAGTATATTATGTAAAGCAACAGTGTTGTAGTGGGGCCTTAATTTCTCAAATTAATCAAAGAAAATCATCATCAAAAAGAAAGAGAAATTCAGAAGTGTAAAAGAAGACAGAATTTAAAGCAGAGGAAGAGGGTGTGATGAAAACATTAGGAAATTTGAATAGAAATTTGGGAAATTGGGGAAAGATTCAGGTAATAAAAAAAGGCAAGATAAAAAAATCAGAGAACCAAGTTCTAAAAATTAGTTTTGACTTATTTGCAATCAAGTTATGCTATTGCAACCTTATTTAACACCTATTGTCTGGACAAAGCAGCTTAAACATCTGACCAGTGTTGGTGTTGTACCATTGACTGTCAGAGGATCAAACAGTGCCAACTATTTTCCAGGACAATTTATTGATTATTAACAGTGAGAATTGCTTACATGAGTGATATGAGGACAGAGGAAATATTCTGCATGTCAGAGCTACATTAGGAATCCCACAGTTTAATAGTTAAAGCCACATATTAAACACTTTGGTCAGTTTTATGGACAAAACCATGGAAGTGGATGAGCGAAAAACCAGGAAATGAAAGGGAGCAAAGTAGTTTCAGGATTATGTGTTACAAATCAGTGAATGACTGGTAAGGTCAGCACTTCAGTGTCTTAGTGATTCTCTACATTTCAGCTTTTGATATATTGAAACGATAATCATGTAGTGATGGAATAGTTTGGCTTGGAAGGGACCTTAAAGCCCATCCAGTGCCACCCCCTGCCATGGGCAGGGACACCTTCCACTAGCCCAGGGTGTTCCAAGCCACATCCAACCTGGCCTTGGACACTTCCAGATATCCAGTGGCAGCCACAGCTTTTCTGGGCACCCTGTGCCAGGGCCTCCCTACCCTCACAGGGGACAATTTCTTCCCAATATCCCATCCAACCCTGCCCTCTGGCAGTGGGAAGCCATTCCCCCTTGTCCTGTCCCTCCAGGCCAGCAGTAAAGAGTCTCTTCCCATCTTCCTTGTCATCTCCCTTCAGGTACCGAAGGGATACGAGGCAAGGATATAATTTAAGATATCTCACTGCAGTGGCTTTCCAGGAGTGCTCTGGGAAGCTCAGGTGGCAATGACAGACACACTGAAAGCTCTCACAGTTGCTGACATTTTCTAGAGCCCAGGAGTGTGACTGTGCCAAGGGATAGATGGAGTTTCAATACATAAGGAATACTTTTGTATTCCAAGATTTTCTAAAGATAGCCTTCCTTACCACTGCATGGAGAGGGATGAAGCTCTACGAAGTTTCACAAACTGAAGGTTTAATAAACTACATAAAGCAAAAGGATTCTTAATATATGCAATTCTGTGGTCACAAGAGAGCATTTGCCACCTCTTCCCACCCCCAAAAAAGTTATTGGGAAACCAAACCAACGCACTGAGGATGCTGAAGCTTCAGTTCTGCACTGTGCTGACTGGAAGGCAGCACCTCATTGCAGTGTCCCATCAGCTTCCCGAGCTCCTGGCTCCAAAGGCAGTGTGGGATGTGAGAGGACACAAAGTTCACCACACCCCGGAAAGGAGAAGTTCCCAGCTCTCATTTCTGCATAAGGGAAAATGATACCCTGAGTCACAAAACCTCCTGGTGCAGGAAGTAGAAATTATTTACAGCTTTCTCTCTCCTTTATCTCTGTTGAAATACAAACAACTACACATTTTTAAGTCCAGGCCCCATGAATAAATCTGATTTTCGTGGCAAATGGAGAAAAATTTGATTTCAGGAAAAATCTGAGTTTCAGAATTCTGCCTGAAATTTGGACAGTGAAATGCCTTCTTGTTTCCTACCATCACAGATTTTGAAGGCTTGGGGGAAATAACGCACTTTTTATTTAAAACTTAAATGGCAAATGGCCAGCTCTGAAAATTTACTCCATCATGTGGTATGAAAATTAGTTTCAAAACATTCTGACAATTTCATGGAAGAAATCTTTAGTAGCACAGTGTGTGCTCTTACTTGGTGTAAGTGACAATGCTCAGTGAAAAACAAGCAAATATTAGTGTACTCAGTCATTCTGACTTTATCTAGTACTATTTACAAAAAAGCAATATTAAATGATAACATTATTTAGTTAATGAAAGCTCCACAAAGAAGCTGCAATTCTCTCGTAACATCAATATACTGGCAGCGAGGAAACCTCTGCTTTCTCAGTTGGATGTCAGTAATTAATATCTTGCTGTCTAATTAGCTCCTTTCCTTCTCGTTGGAGTGTTGATTTCTGAACCAAATGCCCGTGTTGCCAGCATGTGCTGTTTTCCAGCTGAACACAACATCTGGCTGCCCACCAATTAATGTAATATAGGGAGAAACTCTGCTGGGTTTATTATGAGCACCAGAAACTCTATGAGATACAAGCATTCAAGAGATGTTGGTTTATCATTGTCTTCAGAAAGAAACAAGATCAAGGTTGCCCCCTCTGAAATTTAGGTGGATGTCAGTGGGACAACGGCTTATTTTAAGATTTTTAAAAATTTTTAATAATGTTAAATTTGTTTTGTCTAGGAAACTTTGAAGTAAAAATATTCTCTTCTGAGAAACTGTATCCACAATTAAAATAAAATTCCTCAGAATACACAGTAAAAATAATACAGTTGAGTTTTAGAAGACCATTTCCTTATGGGGCAGATGTAACCCCAAACCATCTTCAAAAAGGTTAGGGTACATTGGAGGAGAGGGAATATGGAGTTCCTACAAGTACTGCACTTCTTTAGACATTTCTGTCATTGTTTAGCTGTCTCTCCTTGCACTTTGCTCCTCCCAGGCCTCCAGGCAGCTGTATCCCAGGAGACACCTCTGTCCCTGGGGTCCTCCCTCCTTGGTCCATGCAGGAGAGCAGAGATGGGCAGAGCAGCACCAGGTCTGTGTATGGGGTAATCAACTTTCCCTATTTTCTATCCAGTTTTTCCCCTTTTTAGCACAGACATCCTGAATGGCAGTAGGTGGAAGATGGCCAGCTAATCCATGGAAGTTATCCCCAGCTGCCATGAATACAGGGATGAGCAATTTCTAGCTCTGGAGGTTTTCAGGGGTTGTGAGAATTGCTCACCTCGGGATTGGGGAAATGGTAACAGTGCTGGGAAATCTTTTTTGTGAAAAGAAATAAATAATAGGACCCATAAAAATCCCAAAATCCCTTGTTTCACTGATGCCAAGACCGTTTTACACGTTAAGATCCTCCCCTACATTAGGTTGCATACAGTGTAAGGCAGCAATGGAAACCTTCAGTGTGACCCAAGGATAAAGGGTTGTTTTGTAAGAATCCCAGAATGGTTTCGGTTGGAAGGACCTAAAGCTCATCCCATTCTAACCCCTGCCATGGGCAGGGACACCTTCCACTATCCCAGGCTGCTCCGAGCCCCACACAACCTGGCCTTGGACACTGCCAGGGATCCAGGGGCAGCCACAGCTTCTCTGGGCAACCTGTGCCAGGGCCTCCCCACCCTCCCAGGGAACAATTCCTTCCCAATATCCCATCTGACCCTGCCCTCTGGCAGTGGGAACCCATTCCCCTCTGTCCTGGCACTTCATGCCCTCATAAATCACCTCTCTAAGAAAGTTTCATCTTCAAGCCTGAGGAACTGGTCTTGGATGCACCTTCCAGTGCTCCTGAGGATAATGTGATGTGCAGGACACGAAGGTGCAGTGTATGAGAAGTTATTAAAGCTGCTTTTTTTTCGTATTTTTTTTTTTTCAGGAAAATTGCCTGGATCTCCAAATGCTGTTGTAAATATCACTTTACATAAGCACATTAATGATCAAATATTAGATTACCCTTTCATGATATTTTCTCAGCTTTAATTTTTATTTAATTGAAACTATTAGCAGGGCTGTAACATTTAGAAAAATGGCTGCTGTAAGGTCAGGTGCTGTTTATCCAAAAGTACATATTTGTCCAGCCAGCTAATATTTTTAAGACATTGTAATATTAGCCATCCTATATACATTTTCTCAGACATTGTGCTGGGGTGGGGGGTAAGCTTTTAAAAAAATATTGCAAAGAATTATTACAAAGAGGTTTTTAATAATGAAATTTGCAGGGCCATAATGTTGTCTGATATAATTCCATCAGCTTTCCAGCTGGAAGACAAGCTTTGAATAATATTTAATATAAAGTTCATGCATTTTTTTGGTAAATATTTTGTGCCTCAGTTTTCCTCTCCTCATCAAATGGGCAGTTCTTATGTAGCTACTGAGTCTCTTTGCTTTCTTTTCTGACTATGGACTTTTTTATTAGAGTCCTGAGTTAATTTCAAAATATTTAAAGCAGTCATTCTGAAAAGTATCAGCCTTTAATTATATAAAGTACAATGCTGTTGAAACATTTTATTCTCATCCTTCACATGTAAGAAAAAAATATATGTGAAATGTAGTTTTGAATTTTTTACCTTAGAATTTTCCATATTTTAACGTCTTTAATGTCATAAATGTCTTTTTTTTTTTTTTTTTTTCTTTTTGCCAATACAGCCAATATAGGATCCAGCCACCTCTCTGTTCTGTAAGGTAGATAACCATCCTCAGTTTGGAAAGTCTGACAGATCAGAAGATTTAATCAGAAGTCCTACTGTTTCCCCAGCTATTTACATGAAGCTCCTTGTTGAGGTCCTATAGGATGAGACTTCTTCTGCCACACTGAGAACACTGTGGACAATACATTTTTTAAAGAAATACTTTTGTACTAATATATCATAACTGGAAAAGGATTTATTAGGTTATTTTGACTTTATCCTGACATTAGAAGATTATTGTCTGAAATTTATCATCCTCTATAGTCCATTAATCTTGTCACTTTTCTAATTTTTCTTTTCCTTTGAATGTCAGATCTCTCAAATCCTGTTTATTCTTCTGTTGCTCATAAACCATTTTCCTCAGAGGTTTATAGAGACTACATTGATGATATTGGGAGGGAAACTATTCCTTATGAATGAGTGTGGTAAAGGTCGTGTAAATCTGAAAGAGGCTCTCAGGATTCTTTCCATTATTGGTAATAAGTGAATGGGAATTCTACATTCCCTACTTCCACCTAGTGTGGGAATGTCTTTATGCTGATATAGACATATTTATAACTTTAATTGCTGCCATTATATAGAAATAAACTGTTATTTCCAAAAAGTAACAGACTTGGGAAACAACATAAATTCAGTTTAAAAAAGTTAGAATTTATTAAATGTTAAAAAGTCCCTCCGAAATATTCTTATTTCATTTTTGTCTCTTCAATTATTCAGGAAATCCTGTAGACACGATTTTGCTGGAGCTCCACGAGCTGTAACTTGTCTGCTTTTGGTGCCTTCTCCTTGAGGGATATTCTGCTCAGGGACTCCAAATGATAAATGTAGCTTTTAGAAGGACTGTCTTACACATATTTTCCCTTAATTTAAATAATTCCTAGCATAAGAAGATGGGTCTCTTGAGGAAAGTCCTCATACTTCCAGCAGTTGGTATTTCTGCTTCCTGCTGAAATGAGCTGATGCCTTTGCTTTTAAGCATGTACCAATAATCTGAGTAGAATCAGCTCCTACAGGCACATACTTTAAATATCATCATAATGTTTCCTCTCTGCCTCTCAATTCATTTATGCAAAGTGAGAGAGAAGATTTTTTTCCTCCTTTACCCTGTCTACTGGATTACTTATCCCAAGATAACTGATTAAAATCTGGGAAAAACATGGAAATGACCATTCATTTATCTTATTTGTAATGCTCGTCTAAAACAATTAATTTCTCTTTTTAGTTGGAGTGCTTTGAATTGAAGCAGCTACTGAGATTGATGTGAGACTTTGATATTGTCATCAAAATTCTTTTCTGAAGGCTGATTTCCATGATTATAAAATTTTCTGGATTGTGTTCCTGTTTGTAAACCCCCAAAAATCTTGAACTACAAGATGTGCCTTTGTGTTGAATTGTCTTTGTTATGCTGTAAGTAATTGTGGAGGATATGTGTGTGTTCATAACACTGAAACTGAAGAAAATTGGCCAGACAATGTTTTTATTTCCCAAGTGGTTGTTTTAAATTTCTTCTGATCTACAAGAGAAATTGATAAACAGCAATAGTGAGTAATATTCACAACAGATCATCTGAAGTAACATGGATACACTCGGGTTAATTAAGATGAAACCAAAAGGAATTGTGTTTGGGGGTTTGGGGAGGGCAGGGGATAGCTAGGGAAATGCAGGACCTTTAACTGACATCCCAAACAAGAAATCTCTGAACACTGGGTTCAAAATTCTTCCATCTGACCCTGCTGACCTTGATTGATGGAGACCCTTGTATTCACTTAAAAGTCTTCTCAGACCATCACAAAAGCCAGGCCCTACTGAAAGTTATTTTTTACTGATTTTTGAAAGCCTCTGATTTTTTTGAGCTCAGTCAACACTGCAGCCAGCAGTAGTTGGGGTTTGGAGGTTTTTTTTCCCTTCAATTTGCAGTATTTCTCATGCAATTACCAGCAAATCAGAAATATGTAGAGACATGTAAGCACTTTATAGGTGATTTTTTTGAGCTTAAATAAACAATTTCCACATCTATGCTCTCACATGTCGTGCCCCAGCCCTCAGCACACTGGGCTGTGCCTCTGACCCTTCTGATTTATAGAAGCCTGAATTTCCTTTTCTGTGCTCAGCAGCCTCTGCAGCTCAGCCAGCCCCACGGCAGGGAGGACGTGCAAGAAGAGGCAGCCAAAGGGCTTGTGATAAATGGTTGGCACATGCAGGTTTAGTTGAGAGAAAATGAGAGTGGCTGATATTGTCAGGTAGCTTTAAATCTGCTTAATTACCTGAGAAATGAAGGGTGGCAACCGTGATGGTAACTTTCTAAAAAGCGAGATCTGAGGATCTTTGAACTTCTAAATCTGTTATTTCTACCAGGCAAATTAATACAGGGATAGAAATAGTGGACACATGGGTAGGTATGATATAACTCGGAAAAAAACTGCACAGATCTGTAAAGAAAGTTTCTTCTGTGTTTTCTGAAGGGAAATGCAACCGAAATTTTAATGCAAAGTGCGTTGATACCTGTAATAGCTTTACCTTTACTAATAAAACCAATCTTTTAAATATTTTGAAGTGGGTTATTAATTGCCATAGAAGCAACACAGAAATTGCCAGGTACCAATTCGTTGAGTGTCATTTTGATGCATGGAGTGGGATATGGGAGGATTCCAGCTGTTTCTGCTGCTTTTTATTTATGATTTCAGTAATTTCCCAACACTAATTGTCATTTATATAATCTGGAAATTTTCAAGAACTTGCAGCAGTGAATCTGTTGATAAAAGTAACACCCAGTTGTGTAGGGCACTTTTTCAGGGACAGATTTTGAGCCAGTTAGTCCCTATAAACCTGTGGTACTTGTAACGTGCTCCTTAATCCCTATTGACATGAAAGAAATTAGAATATGGATTTGTATATTGGATTTGTCAACTGGGGGAAAAACAAGGACTGGCACAAGCTGGATAGAGATGCCAAAACAACAGAAAGTTTCCTGATCTGAAGTTTACTGGTTCTATTTTTTACCAGCTCCTGTGCTATGAGGTTTATGTTCAGCGAACAGGGTAGATGGATACAATCCCCATGAAAGCTAAAGAGCATCCAGGCTCTCTTCCAGTGATTGCTGGAGCCAAACTTCACTTGGTTTTGTTAAATCTGCTTTTTCTGACCAGTCTTGACTTCTTTCTGTGGAGATCAGTGGGATTGCTCCTAATTTATAAGAGTAATGGTGAGAAGGTCAGATGGAGTTACAATGGAGAGTAGTGTTCCAGTTTTCACAGAATCCCAGAATCACTGAGGCTGGAAAAGCGCTCCCAGCCCATGGAGTCCCAGCTGTGCCCGATGCCCACCTTGTCCCCAGCCCAGAGCACTGAGTGCCACGTCCAGCCCTTCCTTGGACACCTCCAGGGATGGGCAGTCCAAACCTCCCTGGGCAGGCCCTGCCAAGGCCTGACCACCCTTTCCATGCAGAAATTCCTCCTGGTGTCCAACCTGAGCCTCCCCTGGCACAGCCTGAGGCCGTTCCCTCTCCTCCTGTCCCTGTTCCCTGGGAGCAGAGCCCGACCCCCCCTGGCTGCCCCCTCCTGTCAGGAGCTGTGCAGAGCCAGAAGGTCCCCCCTGAGCCTCCTTTTCTCCAGGGTGAGCCCCTTTCCCAGCTCCCTCAGCCGCTCCTGGGGCTCCAGCCCCTTCCCCAGCTCCGTTCCCTGCCCTGGACACGCTCCAGCCCCTCAAGGTTCCTCTGGCCAGGAGGGCCCGGAACTGGACACAGCCCTTGAGGTCCCTCAGCAGGGCCAGCACAGAGGGACAATCCCTGCCCTGCTCGGGATGCCACTGGCCAAATTGAATGTCATTGGTTTTGTTTGGTTGTTTATTATTAATGTGGTTTTCTTATGTTATGCATTATGCATCAGTTTATTATCTAATGTATTATGAAAAGGAATATGCTAATTTTCCTTTAAAAAGGTCTGTGGTGAGAATCAGGGAAGAAGGCAACCTTTGCCCTTCACAGGAAGTCTACCCTTCACTTTCCCCTTGTAGTCATGTTAAAAAGACTGATTTTCTCATTGGCTGTTATAAGATTTTGGGAAATGGATTCATCTTGCAGATATCTGTGCAAGGTGCTGGGTCTGTTGAGTGGCTCTGCACAATCTGAAATCCAGGGGTGAACCGGGGAGAGATCTCGTTCCACATCAGTTGCTCAGCGGTAAGTCCCTGTTTTCCCCTGCAGTCAGTGTTGAGTAATTTATGACAGTTTATCCCCCTGGCAAGAGCAGGATGCCTCACCTCAGGTGTTTGCCACTGCTCTCATGTCCCAGGAAGGTGTTTTCAGGTTGGTGACACAGGGGGTTCCCGATGGAGCTCGAGAGCATCCTCTGGCTGCTGCTGGTGCTTCTTTGGCCCTTTAAATCAGTTCTGCTTCCAGGTACATTGATGTTTGCCCATTGATCTTCCCCTCAGCTTCCTGCTGCACTGCACAAAACTCCTCTTGGAGTGCTTACAGGTACTTATTGATCACGTCTTTTCCTCCAAGATGGTAAATTTAAGATGCTTTAGGCAAAAACAAAATACACTTTATGTGTTCAAGGCTTATGAAATTCTATTAGTTTTTGGTTTACTGTGGATGCTTCGTAACGCAGAGCACAGAGTAAACTTGTCCCTTAACAGAACTTTACCAAATTAATTCTGTGTGACTGCAGTGAACCAAAGAGGCTTGGTGGGTTTTTTTGTTAGTTTGTTTTAATTACCACAGTTCTTCACCTGTGGGAGTGAACATGTGGATCTCTGCCTAAACCACACATATCAAATCTTGTAAAAGTCACTTCCCAAATTTCGAAGTTGTGTTGTAGAACTGAAGGGACTCCTTGTAGCACTTTCTTTTTTTCTCTTGACTTGATTTTATCTCTGTTTTTTAAAGTATTTTAGTGGACCTTCATAAAGTCATAGAATGGTTTGGGTTGGGAGGACAACATTAAAGACAAAAATCTTGCAGAGACAAAATTGGAACAAATGATAAATCCTAAAGGACATTTTTTGGTATCTGGAAATTTGGTGGACATTTATAACAAAACATGCAAATAATTTTAAGATGTGACTCATTCCTACATGATATTGAACAAAACTAACCTGGAATTTATTAGCTTGGACATCCAATTTAATAAAATAAGTAATAATTACAAAGTCTGTTATGTTCTCCAAGCATCCTAATACTGAAATAAAAAGAAATTTCTTAAATTTTATTTAGGATTAATGCAAGTGTATAATCACACAATAGTGCAAGAACACACTATGATATTGTTAACAAAAGTATTTGCACGAGTATTGACACCGTTTCATATGGACTTTGAGAGAAAATTTGTTTACCTGATTAAAGAGCCAAGAAATGTAAATGTAATGTAAATCCCTGCCCCTTGTGAACGTGCAGCTTTAATTTCCTCCTCATCCTTCTCTGCCTCACATTTTTGATGAGAACTGGCATTGTGTCTTAGCAGCATTCAACAGTGTCCGTGCGTGAGGCAGAGAGCTGAACCTCCGACTGAATGTGGCGTGTAAGGTGTCCCAAGGAAGGTAAAGCAATCCAACTCAGGATCGCCATGGTCCCATTCTTGGATGGCCTTGTCTGTCTTCTCTTTCCCTTGAACCACTCTGAAGCCTTTGCTGTTGGGCTGGTTTGAGGTCCTGCTGTAAAACTCATTTTGCTGGATTAGTTTTGAAAAGGATCAGCTTCCTGAGTCAGCTCAGCCAAAGACCTCGAGAGGAGCCCCAGCTGAGAGGGGCCCTCATCCCTGGGTGTCCCTGTGCGCAAACCTCATCCCTGGGTGTCCCTGTGCCCAAACCTCATCCCTGGGTGTCCCTGTGCCCAAACCCCATCCCTGGGTGTCCCTGTGTGCAGGGAGGGCTCCGAGCAGGGCCCGGGCTCTGCTCCTGGGGCCCAGCAATGGCCCCAGAGGAACGGGCAGGGACTGAGCCCAGGGAGTTCCCCCTGCACAGGAGGCAGAACTTCTGCCCTGGGCAGGGCCCGAGCCCCGGACAGATTGTGCAGAGAGGCTGGGGAGTCTCCTCCCTGGGGATATTCCAGAGCTGTTGGACACAATCCTGTGCCCTGTGCTCTGGGATGGCCCTGCTGGAGCAGGGAGGTGGCACCAGAGGAGCCTCTGTGGGATCTTCCAGCCTCACTCATCCTGGGATTCTGTGCCCCCAGCCCTGCTAAGAGGACAATGAGCTGGAGTGGGGGCAGACACAGCACAACGGGGCACCCTCAACCCTCACTGCTGAAATCCTGCAGCCTGTGGTCTTGCAAATGTTCCCGTGATGAGGAATGTTCTTAAATCCCACTGTTAGACTCCAAAGCCATCAAAGATTTCTACAGAGTTTTAGTCCTTTGATGGACATGGGATGCAGTTAACACACTTCAGCAAGAGATACACAATTTGAGAAGCTGCAACCAGTTTGAGGGCAAAGCAATGACGTGAGCATTTCTGTTTGGTGAGTGACAGATGAACTTTAGATTGATTAGGTTTATCCAATCAAGTGTCTGAGCATGATGTACCATAAAGGCAAATCAGTGGAGAATTCTACCATAAAAATGCTGTCTGGATTTCTCAAATATTTATTTGGTTTTAAGCTTCTATGGTATTCTTTTTTTCTCGTCTTCCTCAAAAAGTATTTTTTTTTTCTCCATCTTTGAAAACCAGAATGTTAAATACAGTTCAGAAATGTCTTCATAGAGCTGTATAATTAAGTTCCACTTTTCTCTATAATGCAGAGTTACATTTTTATTTTGCCTTTCATTTACCCAAAACGTTTTACAAAACATGCAGTATGCATATGCTTTCCAGCCTTTTATTTAAATTATAAAAACTGGTCTGGAGTTCTTCCAGAGGAAAAGCATTACAAACCTTATAGCTGTACATATTTTATTTTTATATATGTAAGATGTATAGCTTCATATATGATCAAGGATGGCAGATATGGAAGAGCTGAGATGGGGAGTGATTAAGGAGAGTTTCTTATGGAAAGATGACAGTGGTGTGAGAGATTTCCTGTCTCAGTGGGGTATGAGTGTGCAACAGAGCCAAAGCCACGAGGTTACACTGCCCCCATAATCCCAAGTTTGTTTTCTCTCCCAGATGAGGATTTAAATGCCTTGGCTATCCCTGCACTGATCCAATTTTGCTGCGGGGTAGCTGCAAGCACTGGGAGCTGCACACCTTGTGAACTTGAACTGGTTCAGGTGCCTGCCTGTGGGAGACAATATTCCCGGCAAGAATGGTTCAATATTCCCAGTTTACAGCCACATGGAATAGGCTCTTTGTGTCCCCTCCAGATGCACTGTGTTACTCCAGGCTGTGCATGCCTCAGCTCTCCTTACATTTTTTAGGTGGAAAACGGAACAAATTTTATGTTGAACAAATCACACCTACGCTCTTCCATTTTTCTCTCCTCCTACACAAGAACCTCTTGTTTTCCCAAGTTTTTTTTTTCTAGGTATTTTTAGTCAACATTACAGCGGAGCGATTGTTCAGTAAATAACAGTGTTTGTCAGTTTGTGCTGACATTCTTTGATGTGCACACACCCATAAAGATCCCTTGCTAGAAAATCTCCCATTTTCCAAAAGGCATTGTCCAGCAAGGTTCATTGATCAACCCTGATAAATCCATCTCAGTAAGAGGCTAAAATTTTAATGCAGTAGTTCATAATGTTCTCAGAATGAAACTAAGAAATAGAAAACAGTGCTCGTGGCATAAATCTCCAGAAGGCTTTTCATCTTTTTAAACAACTTTTCATAGTCTACCACTGCATTCTGCTCAGCTTCTGAGCACTTGGACCCCCGCTGAACTGAGGATTCAACCAGTTTAGACAGAGCAAAGTTCCATCAGCCAACAATGCCTATGAGAGGAATGTCTGATAATTTCCTTTTTTAGCCTTGGCTTCCCATAAATCCAACCTTTGATCCCCACCGTGTCCCCATCCCAGAGCACTGAGTGCTTCGTCCAGGCCTTCCTTGGACATCTCCAGGGATGGGGAGTCCAACACCTCTCTGAGAAGGCTCAATTCACTTTTTAACGTCCCCTCTGTGACAATAGATATTGGTAAGAGTGAAAACTGCATCCAAACTGTAAGAAATCATGTCTATTGTTTTCCCAAATGTCCGTACTTCAAGGGATGTGCTGTAGTTCCCATGGGGAAAACTGGGGTTTGTTCCTATTCTGTTTTACTTTAAATATGCTGCTGCTTTGCAGTCTTGAAGGTTAAGGATTCAGCCTCCCCTCACCTTGTGGGGTTTTTTTTAAAGTTGCTGTTGGGCTGAGATCTGCTATGCCAAGTTTCAGCCTGAAGCAAAATTTTACGTCTGAGTTAAAAATACACAGATAAATCCAACTGGAATTGTCTCACATATTATAATATGCAAAAAAGGAACTTTGCCAGAGACAGAGACAGTCTTCTTAAGGTGAGCTTAAAGTCAGGCAGCTTTTACTTTTTATTTTTGTGCTGCTATCTACTCTCCCCTGAAGGAGCAGGAGTTATGCCTTAAGGTCAAACAGGTGCAGCACAGATCTATATTCTTTTATGTTTCCATTTATCTTTCTGCCTCTCTTCTATTGAAAGTTTCAGCTCTATTGCTCAGATTTTTGGGGCTTATAATGGGAGTTGTTTTCTATATTTTTAGTTTAGGGAAGGTCTTGTAGTAATTCTGATATTTATGAGGAAGGTAAAGGATACCTGCTGATTGTGCATAAATATTTTCAGTCTCTGGCTCATTCGGGAGGAACACTTCATTTTTCCAGCGTGTTGTCATTACCCTCAGTTCATTCTGTGACCTTACGGATACATGACACTAATCATGGCACCAAATTCTTTTGAAACACTGTCGAGTGCTGTGGATTTTTTCTCCTTTATTAATTTTTGTTTCTTTTCCCCTCCCTCCTTTAGAACTTGCAGACAGATGGTGCCCCCATTGCAGTCATCAGCAGAGATATTCATGTTCCAAGCACTGTAGCAATGAGTGTCCAGCCTTCTACACTGTGCTTGACATGTCCTGAAACAGGAGTTGGACAAATGGTAAAAAGAATTAAAATTCAAGACTATTTAGACATAGAAATATGTGAAATCCACACAATTATATGAAATTCATAGCTGGCAATAAGGCAGTGAGATAGTGGCAAATCAGGGCTTTTAGGATTTTTAATTAAGAGTTAGGCAGTTTCTGAGCTGATGGTGCAAAGCTGTTCGTCTCTTGCTGTCCTGACAAGGGGCAGATCTTGCACTGGGGTTACTGGGGTCAGTCTCCAACAGAAAAATGTAATTATTTGTGTTATAAACCTTGCACACTGTATGGAGACACTGGATGTGCCACCCCCAAGGCCAGCACCATCATACCCCCAATAGGGAGCTGTGAACTGAGGAGTGAAGCACCCCTTGTGCCCTGGAAATACACATCTCCACTGAAAGACATTAAATTTGCCACGAGTTTTAACTACTGGAGGAAGAGACTTTAAATATCTGACCAGCTTGCTCTGCCTTTCAGCAGAAGTTGTGCAGTCAGACATGAAATAATCTCAGCTATGAATCTCAGTGCTTTGAAAATGTTTAGCCTGATATAAAATTGTTTCTCATTGTGTCATAACAGCCTGGTCTGTTCACAACGTGGCAGCAGGAAGGTCTCTGAAGAATTTTGGTGCTCCTCTCATGGAGCAAGAGGGCAAAACCCTTATGGATCAGAGCAGGAGCAGGTGAGGTCCATGCTCTTTGTCTAAAATCAATTTTATAAAATCACAGAACGGATTGGGTTGGAAGGGAACTTAAAGCTCATCCCATTCCACCCCCTGCCATGGGCAGGGACACCTTCCACTAGCCCAGGCTGCTCCAAGCCCCACACAACCTGGCCTTGGACACTTCCAGGGATCCGGGGGCAGCCACAGCTTCTCTGGGCAACCTGTGCCAGGGCCTCCCCACCCTCCCAGGGAACAATTCCTTCCCAATATCCCACTCAAACACATGCTCTGGCAGTTTGACACTGGCCTTGGAGGTCCGTGATCGAACTGATTTCTGTAGCTTCACAATACCTACAGAACTGATTGCAGAAAATTATTTTGCTAATGAATTCACTTTGTGCAGTACTTCTAAGGATTTTCTGTTAATTGAAGTCCATTATCTGATCAAAACCCGTGTAGTTTTGGGGTCAAATAATTCTAATTAGCCCATGCAAAATGAGACTGGGGGAATAATGTATTTTCATAACTGTGCACTGCACTTGCTAGTTTTAAAATGCCAGAGGACTTGATGGTTCATTTGATTGGCAAGGGAGAAGGGGAAAAAAAAAGACCATTTCTTTCTGACAGTGCTTAAGATGTGGCTCAGAGTAACCTTCATCCTGCTCCAAAGGCTCTTACATCAACCTGCCCATGGTTGATGGATGATCAGCACAGCCAGGCAAGGGTTTCACTTCCCTTTCTCCTAAGTCAGCATTTACACCACAAAATGTGTGGCTGGAGGCACCTGGCACCGTTTCTGTTTGTTGAGGGCGCTGGGAGTTGCTCTGGCAGAGGAATCACCCTGAGCTCTGCCTCCCCTCTGCCCTCTCCGGGATTTGGGCACATCTGGCCAGGCTGGCACTGCTCCCTCCCAGGGGACAGCGTTCAAATTGCACTTCTCTCTTCCCACCTAACGAATTCCAGATACTTCGGAGATGTGGGCAAACCGTGCCTGGCAGTCTGAAGGAATGGATGGTGTTTATCTCCAATTCAATAGATAAGGGAGAAGCAGCACAGTGGTTCACATTCTCCAAACTGCTGAGTGCCTGACTTTCATTTCATTAATTAAAGTTTGGCAGCTGAATATCACTGGCTTGATCATTGCAAAGGAAAGGTTCCTGTGAGCTTTGTGAGGTGTTCTTGGGCTTTCTTTATGCAAACCCCTTCCATATTAGCTCAAATCCACGAAGCTGGAACAGTTTGTAAAAAATAGGAATAATGTGGACTAGCTTTGAACATAGAGAAATATTTCAAATATTTCAGTTAAGATGTAATGGAAATGGACAAAATAAGGGAAAAGTATAATTCAGAGATAAGAATGCTGCATTCACGTCAATGCAAGTTTGCAATTAATAAGTTGGAGTGTGTCCCATTTTTATGAACAGTATCGGGCACGTGGCATTGCAAAGAAATTCATGTGTAAAAATAAACAGGAAAATAGAAAGAGTTTGTCCATCGCTGTCAAATCATACTTTGATGGAATTTTAAAATTGTTGCTACTTACACAAACATACATAAAAGCCTATGCTTGTATTGAGCCTTAATTACTCAGAGTATTATCTTTTCATAATTAATTAAAAATCAAATTTCACAGAATTTTGGCCAAATTGGTGAGTGTAATTTTTCTGAAGGTCAATTAGCCTTATGAGTACTCAGGACACGACACACGTTGAGTATCTGTGGGTCCGAGGACAACCACCAAGTGTGAGTTCACCTTAACCATTGACTCCTCAGGCGTAAGAGCTGCTTTTCTATGTCGCTCTGCTTCACCAGGTTGATATCTGTTCAACACACCATAAATAACTCTGAAGAATGCAGACATTTTTAATCTAAAAAGTAGGAGACAGACTGGAGGGGAAAAAAATTCAAAAAGAGTAAAAAGGTGAGTGATGATGTTGGTGTTTGGTCATCACATCTTCAAAATATTGGGGGAATATTGTTCTTCACCATCTCTTCTGCACCCTGCTGAAGTAAAGAGTGTCTTCTGTCCTTGAAGGTTTTCTGTGCTGGAGAAAGGAGCTTTAAGTTTATGATTAGGACTTGAATTAATTATTTTACATCTTCTGCTCCTTCACATCAGCTGCTCCCTTATAAAAAACCTTAAATTGTTTGCCATAGGTTTTTATGAACTCTCCCCTTTGCCAAATACCGTGATGTTGATTAACGGAGTGAACTTAATCCATTAAGTTCAAAATGTACTGGAAACAGAAGGTGAAAAGGGCATTTTTACACAAATTAATCCCACAATGATTATTGATTATAAACGTTCTTCACTGTTTACTTTATTATTTTATATTCACAAGAAGTTGGTTATTCTTTCTGTTGTTAAAGAATAAATATTCATGTTCACAGCTTTGCTAAATGTAACATAGCTTTTAACTGCCCTGAGACAATGTTTTCTCAGTCATTTCATTAGCTATGTAAATCTTTCATGTTTAAAAGCGATAATACTTATTTACATTACAAATGAGTCACTAATTTGATAATGCTTGATAACAAAAGTTACACTGTATGATAATCATGTTTATCTTATGTTAGCAAATATAGAATGCCATTAGGAAAATCCAAATGCTTATTAAAATTCTTTCCTGTATTTCCTGTACTGACTGGGAGTTTTCCCACTAAAAGAAGATCTTTGTGTCGTTATAAAGAAGTTATGGGATTTGTCCTTTGTTACCTTCAATTTTAATTATTTCCAGTAGTTTTCTGATATTTAGAGCTGGGATATTCCTGCTTGTGATACAGAAAGGAATTCTCTCTCTCACTGTTTCACGAATTTTGTTCCCTTTCTTGGAGCGAAAGGCAATAAAAAATATTGTAATCACTGAGGTATTTGGATTTGACTTTGAATGCAATCAGGGAGCAGCTTTATTTAAAATTAATGAATACGGCACTTTTAACATAGTCACTGTTCAGAGGAGCATGGTGTGTCATAACCTCAACAGTGACTTCCATGAGGTGATCTCAAAAATCAGACACCGACAAATCCACTAAAAAGAAATGAGTTTTACTGATATTGGGACAATTGACAAATCCAGAAACCACGGTGTTTTATGAACTCTCTTCTTGGTTTAAATGTGGGCTATCACAATAAAAATGATGCTATTTAACCGAAAATTTATGCTGTAAAATACTGAGCTTCAGAGCATGAAGTGCCTCAGTGTAATATTTACAGATGCTCTGTTTTCCCAGCCACTTCCTTGGCTTCTTGGGAGCAGATCAAGTCACTGAGCTGTGGCAAACTGGGCATTTTCAGCTCTCCTGAGCTCAGTTGATGGTTCCCTATCCTGTCTGTCCCTAATGGGTTTGCAGTGTGTCCCAGAGCACCTCTGGATCCTGGGTGATTCATTGTCTTGTCGTTCCTTGAAAATTTTGGTGAATTCCTTTTCTTCCCACTTTTCATCAGGGTAAAATTTGCTTTTCATTATTCTGTGTCTTCTAAACAAGAGAAAGTTTTAGGTCCAATCTGTGCCTGACTAAGCTCAGCCCAATTTAGAAACAGGAGACCTCTCCAATCCTCCAGTACCAGGGACATTACTGACTCTACACAACTCCTTCCTCTTTTCTTTTCTTATTGCACCATAATGACTCAAATCTTAAGTTACAGAAGACTTTTTCTAAAAACAAGTTTTATTCTCTCCTCTTTTTTTTTGCCATTTTTTTTTTTCCCAAAACAATAGGGAACTCTTTCAATTGGAATCAAAAGAGAGATAAAATGAATATTTGACAAGCGTTCTGGGATTTTTAAATAAGTTGCATGTATCAAACACGTAAAGGTTCTGACGTGTGCTCCTATTGTCCACATATATTTTTAATGACAAGTTGTGTCAAGATGCATCTGCTTTAATCTCACATATTTTGGCAGTTCCTTAACTGGAAGACTCTTCACTACACCAGGTTGCCACAAAAGAATTTCCTTTCCTTTTCTTCCTCAACTGACAAAAACAGAAAGGCCTTTACATTTTTAATGACACAGAGGTTTTCTGTATTCAGGGGAAAAAAAGGGAAAAAACCACCTTTTTGAAGAATGAGGCTGCAGTACACATTTGTACACTCCTTCTGTCAGAGCTAAAGAAAAAAATGGTACAGACAAGACATCACCGCAGCCGCTGGAAGGTTTGCCACCTATCACAGAGTTTTGAAAACCTTGTCACAATCAACTTGCTTGTACTTGACATTAGTGGTTGATCCTCCATGAGAGAAATATCCTTTACATGAAAGGGTTTATTCCAAAATCAAATGAAAAATAGATGCTCTGAGAAAGAGGTGAGGCTCAGCCGTGAACCTGCTCTGCTTGTTGCCTCCTGTCAGGGGAGTGAGCATTGACTGTACAAAACTTTTGGGTTATGAACAAAAATTTTGCTGGGAAAGTACCAAAGGAAGGCTGGAAAAGGTCTTAAATCCATAAGACTTTTTTTTCAGTGACTCTTTCTAACTACAGCTCCTGTGCTTCCCTGTGTTAATAAGGAAACACACAAATTTAAGCCTGCGGTTGTTAAAGATATTTCAATTTTGCTTTCTTTTTGCAAAGTGTAACAGCTTGCATGGAAAATAATTCAAAAATAGTTTATAACTATGAACACAAACTATTTATTTTTAATTTAACATTTATTAAGTGAGAATGCAATGTAAAATGTTATGTGAATTAATGAAAACTATTTTATCTTCTGAAAATAAACCCTGTCACAGATCTTCTGCTTCAATATGAGTTATGATGACAGATTTTTTTTAATTCTTTCCCTTGAAAAATTCTTGACTATGTATTTGTTTCATAGTAAATAAGTAATTTTGAACTTAGATTTGCAGACTGATTCAAGGAAGCAGACCTCTGCATTTCTTTAACAATTTTTAAGGAAGCTGTGAGAACACAAGCTAAATCATTTCACTCTTTCAACCCTGCCTGTGTGTCTGCTCTGCTGAAATATTTACCAGCATTTACAAGATCTCTCACTCTCGTCTCCAAAACATTTTTGGCATTTGAAAAAAAAAAACCCTACAACCTGGTCTAGAATCTTGTACGTGACAGTCATAATGTGTAGTCATGCAGATGAACATGCAGGTTTCTCCCAAAATGCTTTTTGTGGATGCACTGACAGCTATTTTCCTGCAGCGAGCTCCTTTCCCCACTGCTCAGCCACACTCGACCTCAGATTCAGAGTCTAATTGAACGCTCCAAGCTTGAGTGATTTTGGAACCTGCTCCAGTCCCTGCTGAATCCGACAAGAATCTCTCCCAGTGTGCAGCCAATGATGGCTTTTTCTTTAATTAGTCCCACATTGTAGGGGATACCTCTTATCACATTCTACCTTTGCAGCTGCTACCCTGGTGTTTCTGGGACCGTATCAGTTTGTCACCGGGAAAAAGGGCTGGAGCTGCTTCCACAGGGGTCTGATAAAACAAAAGTAGAATAAGGAGGGGATTCTGCCCCTCTGCCCCCTCAGGTGAGACCCCACCTGCAGAGCTGCCCCAGCCCTGGGCCCAGCACAGGGAGGACGTGGAGCTGCTGGAGAGAGCCCAGAGGAGGCACCAGGATGAGCAGAGGGATGGAGCAGCTCTGCTGGGAGGAAAGGTTGGGAGAGCTGGGATTGTTCAGCCTGGACAGGGGAAGCTTTGGGGTGACCCCATTGTGGCCTTGCAGTGCCTGAAGGAGCCACAAGAAACATGGAGAGAGACTCTTTGCAAGGGATGGAGGGACAGGACAAGGGGAATGGCTTCCCACTGCCAGAGGGCAGGGTTAGATGGGATATTGGGAAGGAATTGTTCCCTGTGAGGGTGGGCAGGCCCTGGCACAGGTTGCCCAGAGAAGCTGTGGCTGCCTCTGGATCCCTGGAAGTGACTAAGGCCAGGTTAGCTGGGGCTTGGAGCAACCTGGGCTAGTGGAAGTTGTCCCTGCCCATGGCAGGGGATGGATGAGATGGTCCTTAAGATCCTTTCCAACCCTTTCTGTGATTCTATGGATTGACATTTTAGACATTTGCTGGCTGGAACATCAGAAATTAGGTAGCAATTATGGCTACTGTCATAAGCATCAGGTAGATGCTGGAACAAGTAATTCACTGTTAATTTCCAAGCTGTTGTTCAGAGTGACTCCATTTCCACATGTAGGGACATAATGTCCTGTCTCCCAGTACATCCAGGAGCTGTCGGATCCAAAAATCCCTTTTCCTTGGAATACAAATACTGTTCAGATGCACGTCTTGGCTGTCAAAGAGTACAAAAAGGGTATTGGCTGTGCCTGACTGGCTTTCTGTGCCAGTTCAGAATCTCTGCTTCCTCACGTATCTCAAGGGAAATTCACTGCTTCCCCAGAGAAAAATACAAAATTGTGTCCTTACATTCAGGCTCCAGTTTTTTTACACTTGACTTTTTGCTCATGGAAACTGGATAAAAATCAAGATTACAGATTCCTATGCTCAGTGCAGGTCAGTGTGCACCTGAATCCAGGAGCTGCTGGTCCTGTTTTGTTGGAGCTTTGTTCATTCTTATTGTCCACCCTCTTCACACCCCCATCAGGTTTCTTTCTGTGGCTGCAGACGGATTTTTTGATCCTGTCATGTTGCCTCCTCTACCACTCACTATCCAAAATAGGTGCAGACTGCACATTGGTCCCAGAATCCCAGAGTGGGTGAGGCTGGAAGATGCCACAGAGGCTCCTCTGGTGCCACTTCCCTGCGCCAGCAGGGCCATCCCAGAGCACAGGGCACAGGATTGTGTCCAACAGCTCTGGAATATCCCCAGGGAGGAGAC
The DNA here is from genome assembly GCA_013397565.1 of Ptilonorhynchus violaceus. NCBI lineage: Eukaryota > Metazoa > Chordata > Aves > Passeriformes > Ptilonorhynchidae > Ptilonorhynchus > Ptilonorhynchus violaceus. The sequence goes on from VZRJ01004500.1 coordinate 552,593, forward strand.
TCCCCAGCCTCTCTGCACAATCTGTCCGGGGCTCGGGCCCTGCCCAGGGCAGAAGTTCTGCCTCCTGTGCAGGGGGAACTCCCTGGGCTCAGTCCCTGCCCGTTCCTCTGGGGCCATTGCTGGGCCCTGCTCGGAGCCCTCCCTGCACACAGGGACACCCAGGGATGAGGTTTGG
>VZRJ01004500.1:552785-730737 GCA_013397565.1 Ptilonorhynchus violaceus
CACAGGGACACCCAGGGATGAGGTTTGGGCACAGGGACACCCAGGGATGAGGGCCCCTCTCTTCCTGAGGCTGAAGATTCTCCACTTGATGCTGAAGTGTCTTTTCCATAAGTGCCAGTCTGAAATCTCTATTTAAGCTCCAGAGGCTTTTCCTGAGGCCTTTGATTACCTCTCATTCGAGAATGTCTATATTCAAGAAAAACAATATAGAAAAGATCTAATCATATTTTAACAGGTCCTTTATGAAACCAAAGACTGAGATACAAAAGAAGGAACAGCTTTATTTTCCAACTACCTAAATAACCACTTGTATTGCGTTAACCAACACGAAGGGAAAACCCAAGCAGGCCATTCTGTGTCCTTCAATTTTGGACAGAGCTTCCAGCTCCAGCAGCTTTTTTCACCCCTTTTGCCCTGTTATCCTTAGCTCCATATAATACCTGTGTATGTATTATAAACGTTGGTGTTCCCTGCCAGTTCTGATCACCCACATCAGCCTGCCTTGGCATCCAGCTCCAGCAGTCAGTGCCATCAGCCAGCTATCCATGTGGGAATGTCCATGGCAGCTCCTGGCTCACCTTCAGCTGAGGGTGGTTATTGTTATAAACTGTCTATGTAGTCACTTTTCATGGTTTCAGCTCATATCAATCTCAGCTTCTCTTCTATATCGCCTTTCTGCGCACAGTCACAATATTCCTTGTCTCCATTAAATTAGTTTCTCCTCTGAATGTTGAATTCATTGTTTTGAAAATAACTGAAAATAGACTTTTTTTTTTAAAATCTTCTGAAAGCTCAGCACAGGGATAAAGTTGCACTTTTTCAAACCAAAGAGACTGCTGGCAGGAGAACTGTAAATGAGCCATAATACTTAAAAATCTCTCTTTTAGTTCTCATCTTCTGTTTAGACAGGAAAATAGAGTAAAGAGAATTGCAACGTGACATTTGTTGCATCAGAATGCAATGAGTAATTTTGCAGTGATACAGGTAAGTGTAGATACCAAAATGTCTGTTTCTTTAGCACTATAATTTATTTGAACTATTTTCCTTAGGAAATTATTTGCACAGGGAAACGCACATCTATCAGAATACCTGGTCCATAGGTGGAGCAGTGCATATACAGATTTAATCTAATATAGCACTGCACATCTACTCTTTTAAAATACAGCCCCAGCAGTTTGCTGGGGTCTGACTGCCCATTTCCCATGAAGCTTTTAGATTCAGGTTGTAGTGAAGACACTGTCAATTCAGTGTTAGTTACGTATATAAAAATCAATACTTTAGACAAACTATATTTTTCTTTTTTTCCCCCCCTTCAAAGGCTATGATTGGAAAAATAAATATTCTGGGAGGGGTTGGTTTTTTTTCTTTCCCTCCTATTCCTTTTGGGGGAGAAAAAAAAAAAAGAAAGCAATGTTTAAATTTTCCAGCTGATGCTTTATACTGTGATATTTTATGTTAGGTTGCCTCAGCCATGTCAAATGATATAAAGTTACATGCTGTAATTATGTGACTTGCATTGAGTTATCTCAATATGACATAGCAGGCAGGCGACCTGCTGGAAAAGACACACTTTCCTGGAAACTGCAGATAAATTTTCTGAGAGTGGAAAGCAGTTAGCAGTGGCTGCCCTGGGTAACAACGTCAGGCCTGACATTCTGCAGTATATTTATTATTGATTTGGTGGATGGCTTGGTGAATGTTTCTGATAACGGAAAATTCCTTAGACTGAAGAAAACCTCACAGAATAGTAAGATTTCCCGAAGGATCAAGTCAAACTGGGTGACTGAATAATATGGCGATAACATGGTGCTGATAATATGTTGATAAAATGAAATGTATAACCTTAATACTTTAATGTAGAAGGTAAATAATCTCTTCCAACATGGCTTAACTTTTGAATACATCTGTGAGTTCAGAATTGAACAATACTCCAGAGAACTTACTGAAGGTGTATCTAAATTCCCCATGGATCAGGCTTCTGTTTCCACTGCAACTGATGAATCCTCAATGACAGCTCAAAATTAACAAAAAGTGGGAATACTATAAAAGAAAAATCTCAAGGCATGCTGAGCATCCTCTAGGAAGCTTCTTGATTTTTTTCCCTAGCTCTGATTTTGCTGTGCTGTTCCATGTCACTCGCTTCCATGTCATCAGTATTATCACCAGAAAGGCTTTGTATTCTGCTGCCATATCATCCCTATTCCAGAAAACAAAAGGGATAAACTGACAAGGGGAACTCTAGTGAAAACGAATCAAGATTTGCAACCTACAGTCTGTTAACCATGTTGTCACCTTCACGTTGGAACGCAGAATGATTTATTCTTTGACAAATGCTGTCCTCCAAATATGTTCTTCTATATCTTCTACATCACCCTGATGAAAAAAATTGTGTTCTGCCCATTTTGTTTGTTCGTTGGAGGGTGTCCAAACTGGATGGGGGTGGAGGGGTTGGTTTGTTTTGTCATCAAGTGCTGCCCACGAGATATTTTTTTCTATTTGCTCTCAGTAGAAGAGAGCTGGCAAATAAGTGATGGGTTGTAACACAGTTCCAGTGGCCTCCTTAAAAAATCCTGAATTTTAGCAGTTATTTACACCCTCTGTTACATGTGATCTTTCAGTAGTTCATGTTCAGTTTCCCTCCTGGCCCTGGTTTGCTGTTGAACACCTATTTCAGATGATTATTTCTCTTATTTAATTCTTGTTGCAGGTACCTGCACTCGCATAGCTTCAGCCACTGCACTTTCTCTCTTGATTTCCAAGAGTCAGTGGGGAAAGGCGCTGCTCTCATTCCATTGCCTGGTTCCATTGCTCCCAGCCCATTCCACGGCACAAATCTGGGATCAGCAGCCCTTCAGAGGGGCCTCGGCAGCTCGGGGAGATGGGCAGGGGAACCGTCTGAGGTCCAACACGGGCAAAGCAGGTCCTGCTCCTGGGCAGGAACAACCCTAGCACAGCACAGGCTGGGGGCACCTGCTGGGGCAGGGAGGTGGCACCAGAGGAGCCTCTGTGGGATCTTCCAGCCTGACCCACCCTGAGATTTAAGGAGGAAGCTCTATGTATGGAAAAGTTTTCAAGACAGATAGCAAAAATACCTCAGAAGTTAATCTGGGCTCTTAAAACACAACTTTGAAAATATCTTTTCCCCATGGTTCGTATATGTGGTTAATCCAGAGGGCTTTAAAATGAAAGTCAGTTCAAACTAGCCTTCCAACCACCTTGTCCAAGCTTCCAGAAACTTTTGTTCAAAATTGTCTTCCAGGATTTTTATTTAGTGTTTTACCTACCTGTTAGTGACTGTCAGGGCTCTGCGAATCACAAATGTAAACGTGGCTTATTATGTCTTTCATTCTATCAACATTTTTGTGTTGATCATTAATACCAGGAATTTGCCACATGAGAATGAAGATTTATTGTACTTTGTCTCTTTGATTTGGAAATAAATCAATCTGAAATGCTGCCCTCCATATCCTGTTAGCAATGAAAACAAAGTTCAAAAGTTTAATTACCATAGTCCTGTTAAGTTTATTTGGACTCAAAGGAGACAAAATAGAAGAAAAGGTTGATGGAGTATCAGCTGATCTTCTCTTAGTAGAAGGTGAGAAAAATCAATGTAAGGAAGACATAGAAAGGAAATGGAAAGTGCTGAAAGATAAATGAAGGTCTTTCATCTAGCAGTGAATATACTATGACAAAAAAAAATGATCCAATGGAGATGAAAAATAAAGTGTTGGAAAGAGACATCTATAAGGTGTAAAATATCTGGAGCAAAGGTGAAGTAGGAAGATTAAAGAGTAAAGTCAGGCAAGTGTAAAAACACCTGATAAAAAAGTATAAAGATGGACAATAAAAAGAACAGTGCCGGAGGTTAAGATAAATAAAATATGTTGAATTGCCAAAAAGAACAAGATGATGCTGAAGGGGACTGTGAGACACTGTAAAAATAATTCACAAGTAAAAATAATACATAAACCCGAAATATCCAGTTTAAAAGTTTGAGTTTACAACTGAACACATGCAAATACAAAAATTCCCATTTTGCTTTGAGAGCGCCTGAGTTCTCCCAGCTGCTCAGGGAGCTGCTGTGAGATCTCTCCAAATAAACTTTTCCAGTTCTTTAGTTCACCCGTCCAGCAGGATGACATTCCCAAGCAGGATCGGAACGCAGCAGGAACGATGGAGTTGATGCCTTTGGGAGCTCATTTCCTTTGCCTCATCATCTGCAGCGAGCCATTAGAATCAGATGGAAGACTTAAACAGGTCGTTATTTTGGGGACAATTTGTGGTTAGAGGGGGTTTCCACTTTTTCTCTGACTTTGTTTCAAAGTTCAGCTGGTTTGTTTTGCTCTGAAATGGTTTTGAGTTGCTCATACCTGCAGTTACTGGGTAAGGCTTTCTAAGCACATCTCTCATAATTGAGACACTAAAACACATGAGGATAGATAAATAGGTAATTAAATCAAAATTAAGAGACCCACAAAAGAGTCAGCTGCATACAGAAATTATCTGATGTATTCTCCCTTTTTTTTCCTCACCATTTTGAAAATGTCATAGTTTTTGTAACCTGTTTTAAAGTATTTGCAAAGTTAATCATCAAAGTGTCATTGTTCATGTTTCTTTTTATTGGTTTCAAAAATCCAGGGCAAAACGTAATAGCAAATCATATGTTATAAATAGCCAACGTGGGAGGTTTTTTCCCCAAAGGGTCATGGTTTTATCCCAAAGGTCCAATGCACTCAGGAAGATTGGATATGGGATAAAAGAGAGAACAGAAATTTCAGAAGAATGTATGTATGGAGGGGGAGAGAGAAATATAACAGTTTATAGCAGACAGTGTCATTTATGCTGCATTTGTTGTTGAAATACATCATTTACCATTTTTTCTGCACAAAATCCAGGATGGCAGAATTCTCCCACATTTTTATGCAGTTACCGGTTTGAATTGTCTAGAATTAAAAAGAAGAAAGGCTTTGAGGGAAGATAATAATTGATAATATTTTTCAATAATGAGCTAATATAATTGTGTTTTTTACAGGCTGCACATAAAGCATGTCAAAAACACCATTTCTGGAGAGGGGAGTATTTAGCAACAGATGAATCTTGTATTATTTTTATTACAAAAAAAAAGGTTTTGTTAATTAAAATTTTACATAATTTAGTGTTAAGCCATTTCTAATGGCTTACATAGAATAATACCAGGAAGAGCTGGTAAAACGGCAAAGATCCGACATTCATGGCTGTGAATACAAATATTGTATTAATGTCGTTTTTAGGATAGGTTTAGGATAGCATAGGGGATGTTGGTTTGGTTTAAACAAAGTAGTTTAAATCAGATTTTTACTGTAAACTGCATGACCTTGTATAAGAGAAAATACAATAAGGGCAGCTTCCATTTAAATGCAGAGTTTGAAGGAAGAGTTTGAGTGTCATTGCTTCTGATTGCTCCTGTTATTTTTTATTAATGAAATTTCACCAGCTGGCACTGAATACAACTTTTCTATAGATTGAGCGGGTTCATCCGAGTTCATTCCCTGCCTCTGAAACATTTCGGGATACTACTTTGTGTAGATTCCTCTAAGTTGTCTAGCTCAGAAGAACACAGTTCTATCGAGAGAAATCAGTTGATGTCTGCAAGGGAGGCAGAAACACATCCAGAAACTTGTCCAGAATTCTCTCACCCATTCTACGCACGAACACAAATTGGAAATTCCACTCGCTCTCCCAGCGGGATGCCTGGGAGCCGCATGTCCAGCTCTATGGAATAGCCACTCGCTCTGCTGGTCTTCTTTTCACCTTTCCTCTCTTATTTTCTGCTTCTTAAATCACTCTATTGCAGACCAGTCCTGGGGCTTTTCCTGTGAGTTTCCCATTACATTTCAGGAGCCGGGTTAGTTGGTATAAATCATGGGTGGAAAATGTGAGCAGATTGGATACGGTCCCGTGTCGCTGTGCGTGGGATTTGCCGTGTCACTCAGCAGAGAATGGATATGGTGTATTTTATTTACTCTTCCCTAGGGCATAACAACTGGACTGTTACATCTGCATTCATCTCCAGCAAATTTACAGACAGTGGGAAAGGTCCTTACCCAGAGCTGGGCTCACTCCTTACAATAATATGGATTAGCCATGAAATTTGTCCCTGGAGGTGTCCAAGGAAGGACTGGATGTGACACTCAGTGCTCTGGGCTGGTTGACAAGGTGGGGATGGATCACAGGTTGGACTCGATGGTTTTGGAGGTCTTTTCCAACCTTAGTGCTTCTATGATCCTGGGATTCATCAGATCCAGGGATGTGGTTCGTGCCCATGTTGCTGTCTCTTCTCTTTTGCTCTATGTTAGCAATAAAGCAATAAAATTATTTATTGATATTGAACACACGTATAATACTCATAATCTGCAAAGCAGTATAAAGTAATTAACTTATTTAATTCTCTCTACTTCTCCCCGAGGATGAGTGAAGATTTCTCTGGCAAGGGACTTCAGATCTAGGTAGGTTACTTGGAATTTAGAGTAGCAGCTCTATCAACAACTGTGAATTTTGATGCTGTCACCATAAACAAAGGAATTCGTCCTATTCTTGCCCAAAACAGAGCTGCTGTAATTGAGAACAAACATCTGGAAATGTTTCCAAACAATGAGGACAGACATTGGTTATTCATGTTCCCTGGGGCCAAAATTTTAGGTTTTTCTTCTCTTCTTTGGTAAAGAAGAGTTGATCTTTTCATTTGGGAGGCGGAGTTTCCACAAACTCCAGTTTCAAAGGTCAAGGAATTAATGGATGAAGGAAAACACCCTCTGTTTTCTATGAGTCTGTCCTAAGTGAAATAGGCTTGCTGATAGTTTCACTTAAACTGCATCTGTTCAGTGAAAGAAAGAGGAGTTCAACCATCTCACTTGGTCATATTTCATTAACACAGAAGTCCAAACCTTGTTTACATAGAAATCTGTATGAATTATAATATTGGATTGAGTGTAAAGATTTCTATATAACTTGCAGAAGGACTGAATTGAGTCTTAAATTCAAGCTCAGAGGAAAAAAATTAAAAGTATGACTTTATGCTATAATTAAGGTCATAATTAAAAAACAGGCACATTGTTCTGGTATGCACGGGAAGCCTGTTTTGCTTTGAAATCAAATTAATTGTCCCCAGCTATCCCTGTTATGTGATCACTTGATAAGTCCGTTTGTTTTGATTACCACTCTGAAGGTAATTAAAAGATAATCACTGTGCCACAAACACAAGCACCCAATCCAGCCAAGTAAGAAGCAGAAGAACACACTGAATGACATCTTTATACTTTTATATGAGCAACTTCCAGAGTCCTGCCCTCACCCCAAAATTGTTCTAAACCACTTAACTTCTTTTGGCCTCCTTATTGTGATGGAATTGGGTGTCTGGTGTAGAAAACCAGAGCATTTCCAGTGCTCTGCAGCTCTGATCTTCTGTGCTCAGGTGAGACCCCACCTGCAGAGCTGCCCCAGCCCTGGGCCCAGCACAGGAAGGATGTGGAGCTGCTGGAGAGGAGAAGCTTTGGGGTGACCTCATTGTGGCCTTGCAGTGCCTGAAGGAGCCACAGGAAAGATGGAGAGAGACTCTTTCCAAGGGATGGAGGGACAGGACAAGGGGGAATGGCTTCCCACTGCCAGAGGGCAGGGTTAGATGGGATATTGGGAAGGAATTGTTCCCTGGGAGGGTGGGCAGGCCCTGGCACAGGTTGCCCAGAGAAGCTGTGGCTGCCCCTGGATCCCTGAAAGTGTCCAAGGCCAGGTTGGATGGGGCTTGGAGCAACCTGGGATGGTGGAAGGTGGAAGGGCTGGGACTGGATAATCTATAAGGTCCCTTCCAACCCAAACCATTCCATGATTCCTATGTAAGTGCCATAGTTGAGCTGAAATATTTTGAAGCTCAGGAATCAGCCATACTTGTCAAAACACTGACTCTGGAGAGTGCTCATGAGGTGCAAAGGACAAGACAAAAAAAGAGCCAAATAATTCTCTGTGTTTTCTATCCCACAGGTGGGCTGAGGTCAAGTTTTCCTTCTTGGGAAGCATTGCAGAGCTCCATGGTGTCCAGCAGATAACTGGATCCTGCAGGTCCCTGCAGCTGAAAAGAGGCAGCTCGAGCTCTGTGTGCATCCACACAGGCTCATTTTACCGGTGGCATTCTGCCCAATTCCCTTATTACATCATTGTTTAATCCACTCTGCAGCCTTTCACTGCAATTCAGGCTATAAAATCTTTTGGGAATGGGCAGTTGTTTGAGCTGTCCGCTGAGACTCCTTTACAGGTGACTGAAATATAAACACCAATAGGCCCACATTGTTCTCACAGGCCAAGGTTACAGCGATCTGAAAGAAACAGTGGAATCGGTGTATAAAATACAACTACATAAATCAGTAAGAGCCATATACTGTAGGGAATTACCTTAAATGGGCGGGGAAATTGGAGGTGAATATCTTTTCCCTTTTATATGGAGGATGTTGTCTCTGAGAGAGTTAAAGGGTAAAAGATTAATCATGGACCATTGAGTAGAGAGGGAAATAGGAATGTTGCTGACATTAGAAATTTCTAATTCCCTCTCAGCCTGGAATGATCATTCATTCAGCATTGTTCAACACTGAAATTTTTAGGGATAAACAGTAAATCTTTCAAAAAAGAACTCTTTTAATATATCTGAAGGTTGGGAGGCAACAAAGCATCACCAGGTGCCTGAATTTCCCTGTTGCAAGGATTTTATTGAATTTATTCATGCTCTAATATTGATAGTACAGCATCCCAGCTATCTGTGTGTGCTTGCAAATAGGCAGGGGATCACAAAGCTTATTATGTTTGTTCACTTGAAAAATATGACATGCTTTATCTTAACTCTCAGTAGTTAAGATTTAATGAAGGAACTACATCCCTTTTTTCCTCCTGGACCACTGTTACTGATGTCCCCTGTTATGTGTATTCTTTCTCTTCCTGTACCTCATTAAACAGAGGGAGAGGAAATCTCATGGGATTTCAAAACATATTTGAAATTCTTTAAAACTTTTGGCTGTCCATGTAGTTTTCTTATGCCAGTTCAAGGTCAAAGAATGATCTCCCAAAACCAAAGATCATCTATTACTCAGCACCTCAGTAGAATATTCCAAACCTTTGGTAATAATTTTTTATCTTGGTGAATGCCCAAGTAAGTTACTGAGACATTCCAGAGAAATTAGAAACTCTTTTTTCCAATGAGCTCCGTGCATTTAGACCCCATGACATCCACAAAAGTACCAGGACCTCACGCTGGTGACGGTTCTGTTCCACATGAGAGGAATGCTGTTGCAGGGGTAATGTTCTCCTTGGAAATATTTAATCCAGAATAAGATTGTTCCTGTCTGGTTTATTCCCAAATAGATCTTTCAGCACAGAGAATCATCCCAGGGCAGCTTTTCCGAAATGGATTAAAACACACATCAGAAACGCTCCTGCCAGGTGCAAGGAGCTCCTTGTTCTTGCTCCACTGACCAACCCCATTAAAGCAAAGATAAAAGCTTTCACCCTGGATCTGACATTCCCTGTTTCCCACTGCAGAACTGCAGGTCCCTGAGTGGGAGCCAAGAGCCAGCAGCGAGCTCTGCCATGGAGCGTTCCCCACGCTCCAGCTGGGATCACCAGCCGGGCTGGGGGAGCTGGGGGAGATACAAAAGTCACAAGAAACTCTTTCATTTCATTTGAAATATTTGAAATATCACAACCGTCTAGAGCTGCTTTGCTAATTAGTGGTCCATAACTTTGTTTTTCTGGCAGGTTCACAAAGGTGCCAGCTCTGGAGGATTCACTCTAGGAAAGACCTTCGCTGGAGAAATTGAATTTGAAAACAGGCTATTATGGCCAAATAATGGGTAAATATTTGCTCCTACTTACTCAGATGTATTAGCGTGTAATCTGGGCTTAACTCATTCATGTAGGAAAATTGATAAATGGCTTTTTAGCTCCTTTTGCATACCTGTGACTTTGAGAGTGTAAAGTTTTGTCCTTTATGAGCTCTAGATACAGATGAATGTAATAATTTTTCATGTGATTTCAGTGGAACTAGGATTTATACCCCAGGAAATTTTCACCATTGCAATATTTAATTAAACTGAACCATTGTGGAGATGCATGCATTGTCTATAAAAGATGAACATAAACTAATTCCAGAGCTGTGGCTTAACTGATGCATTTTCGTGTAGGAGGAATACAGAAAAGGAACCCCAGCTTTGCCCAAAATGCATTGTATTACTTCAGACTTAGAAGATGCTTGACCCAGACTCCCATGGCTAAAGGGGTTAAATTTTTGTGGATTTTTTTTGGTGTTTGAATGGTAGCACGAAGGAGAGCTCTTTCCAAGGGCTGCAGCTACCCAGAGTTTCCTGGCTCTGGACCCAACTTTGAATCCAGCCCACAGAGTGCTCCAAGACAGACTCTTTTATAAACAGTATTGGCACGAGGAGCAGCAGCATGGAACACCTTGTACCTGGCAGTGCTGAAGGCAGGGAAAGGTGCTACAGCTCTTTTAGTCTTCCCAGAAAATAAGCAAACTCATGGCTTCCCGCTGAAAGAATAGGTCTAGATTAGATGTTGGGAAGGAATTGTTCCCTGGGAGAGTGGGGAGGCCCTGGCACAGGTTGCCCAGAGAAGTTGGGGCTGCCCCTGGATTCCTGGCAGTGTCCAAGGCCAGGTTGGATGGGGCTTGGAGCAGCCTGGGCTAGTGGAAGGTGTCCCTGCCCATGGCAGGGGTGGAATAAGAGGAGCTTTAAGGTGTCTTCCAACCCCAACCATTCTGTGATTCTGTGTGTGTTTTTATGGGATTCCAGAACACTGTGAGGACACTGAGAGTGCCCTCTCTCTTCCTCTCTGTCTTACTCTCCCCTTTTCCTTCATCTTTGGGCCTTTTCTACCAAAGTGAATAGATTTCTCTTTGTAGATTTGGAAATGTGAACAAAAAGCCATGACTGTCCTGAGGATATTTGCACTTGCAGTTTTCAGAATTCTCTTGGTACTGAGTACCAGGCTGAATGACTCTGTGCAGTCTCATCATCCCTTAGACCCATTTACTACAGGCCATTATTTTCTTCCCTCCTTTTTTCCCCATCTGAGGCTGCAGAGCTTGTTTGTTGTTTGTTTTTTAATTGCAAGAACATTTCTAGAGTGTCTTTATGTCCTTTTCTGGAGCAGCTGGCCTGCAGCCAGGTACTATTTCCTGCCTCATGCCTGTTAACTTCAGCAACCAGCTAAAGTTTCTGAGCACAGATAATCCGCTTTTTGTCAGTCCTGTTCTGTGTGCAGCTTGCAGTAAAAGAAAATTTCCAAGGAGTTATAAATTGAAGGAATATTATAACCACGTATCCAATAATTATTAATATCTTTCTCAGTGCATTGCAAGGTGGGAAAACAGTGACCTGTGCAGGTAAAAATGCTGCAGGTGCATTATGGACAGCAGCACAAAGCAATAGGTAAAAAAGGACTATATTGAGTTTGACACAAAATTTGCTCCTGTAAAATTCCCCAAGTTCTGAATTTTGGAATTGAATTTAAATCCTTCATATGGACACAGGGACAAACTCTCCTTGCAGCGTGGAAATGACAAAAGGCTAACGATGCAGTAAACAACCTTGATTCTCCCTCTCTGTACAACCTTTTAATGACTGTCATTGCTTTAGCTCCAAGAGGTTGGTGATCTAATTAGGGCAAATTGAATAAGACTGCTTTTATGCTAAAGCGTGAGAAAGTTAATTGAAATCAATCCATGTTCAGTGAAAATGCTGGAGACATCACTGATAATTTAAAGCAATTAAAAGATGTTGTCCTGAAGCAAGGCAGAAACATTAAGTCTAAGAGCCTGTTAAAGAAAACTACCTAAAATATTTAAATGATATTATTCAGCTAAGATGGACTAGGGATAGCTGAGGCAATTAGAAAGCCTGGAGCATAAACTCAGTCATGTGTAATCTTCTTTGAGCTATTTCAAGCCATTTGTTTCTTGTAAAGTCATGGATATTTTTTTAAATCCCATTTGTGACATTGTGTGAACAATGGTGTGCTACACTTGCCAACCTCCATTTCTCAGTGATGGGCCATTGTGCTTTCAGAAAACTTAAATGCATTTTCCAGCCACGTTGTAATTTTTTTTTTTTTTTTTAATAGGATGCAAAACATTGATTTGGTAGATCTGAAGGTTAAAATGCAATTTTTTGGCTTTATCAAATTCCTAAACACGGCAGGGTAAATAGGATGGTTTCTCTTTCTGAAGTCCCAATATCCATCACGAAATCACAGAATCATTAAGGTTGGAAAAGACCTCCAAGATCATCAAGTCCAAGCTGTGTGACTTGCAGAGGGGGTGAGAACTCAGAGCTGCACAGTTCTGAGACACCCTCATTTACAAGTTCCTTCTGGGACGAGTAATTAGACACAAGGTAAAGAATAGAATTAAAAATATATATATATTTGAAATATTATCTGCAAAGTTGATGTTGTCCACATTTAGCCTCTGGAGCAGACATGATGGACCTGCCTCTGTAAGTTCCCAGCTCTGGCATGGCTCGTGCAGCTCACTGGGGAGGTTTAACTGCAATGACACATGCTGGGAACTCTGTACAAACACGAGACTCTCTGAAAGATTAATTCTGTGAAATACACCATAGGCACAGGCTGAAGCAGCTAAAATTAATCTGCCAAATACTAGTAATTATCTTTTGTGGTCTGTCACATCTTGTACTTGCAGATTGGTAGAAATCTTGGGCTTGGCAGTTTCCTCTTTAGCCAGAGTTAAACATGAAGGTTTAAAAGGACTGATTGGGAGTCAACAGCACAACGGAGGTGTCTTTGCCAGGGGTTCTTAAAACAAGCATTTAGGATCATTTTACTGGTGACATGTGTGTGTTCCACTCCCAGAGCCTGATTATCCTGGTTCCTGAGGGGTTTTTAGCACATCCCGTGATCCTGACCATCAGTTCCTTGCATTCTCCCTCCCCTGAGGGCCATGGGGCACACCAGGCTCTCATCCACACTCCAAAGTCTCATGGAGATCAGGAATGGCCAGCACCTGGTGGAGGCCAGGGTGGGTGCTGAGCAACTTTCCTCCCCCACCACACACCTGGGGGATGGGGGAAGAGGAGGAGTTTAAATCCCACAGAAAAGGAAAGGAACACAAGGTCTGAAGAACTCTGCCCTCTTGCAGAGTAGGTATCAGATAATTTATATTGATTGTGTTTGTTCTTTGTTTTAATGTGTACTGGTGTCCTACTGCAGTAGCAAAGGCTTCCACTGTCCTGTTGGAGTGAACGGCCCTACTCATGTTTGTGATATTTGTCTTTTTTCCTTCACCATCTTGTCCTGTGCAAGGTAAGACTCTTGGGTTGATACAGGTTTTTTGCTTCTTTTTCCCCTTTTAAAACTTTTTTTTAGAAGAAATTATACTCCTGTTCTTACAACAGCAGGAAAAAAAAACACATTAGAACCTCAAGATTCTAAACTCAGAGCACAATGTATTACTTTTGGACCAATTTAAAGATTTTTTGCTTGGTTTTTTTTTTTTCTTGAATTGTAAATGTTTTGACTGTGCAATAGTGAAAAATACCTTTCAACTGGATGTGGAAGGAATAATATTCTTAGTAACAAATTGGAAGCAAGTTATTTTAATATCATTTGTTGATCTTCTATGACCTGTGAGCTGTATTCCTGCAGAAAATTGTGCCAACCTTTGGTCACTCTTTATTGATCTTAAATGCTGAAGTTTCTGGGTTTTTTTCAGACAAAAACCATTATTCTCCTTTAGATTATGAGTATTGTGTTATCTCAAAGGGTAAGTCTGCTATTGGTCTGTACTGTGGTGCCTACTGGTTCTAGCTGATTAACATTTTATGTGAAAAAAGTGATGATCAGAGACAAAAAAAAAAAATATTCACTGAACAGGGTAGAGAGAAGGTAGAATTAATCTTTTATGCCAAGAAATGTATTGATTTGCTTGGATCATTCAGGAATTATGAATAATGTCAGGAAACGAGACTGGGAAGCACCTGGTATTTGGTGCTTTAATAATGAAATCTTCCTCGCAAAATATTTTGGGGAAAAAAAGTTCTCCAGATTTATATGCACAGAGCAGCTATAGATCTTTGAAATTCCTCCTTTTTTAAATGTGCATCTTCTAGTAGCTCCAGAAACAAACCAGTAAAATTTTTTACTCTTTCTAGACCTAAATTGAAAAAGGAAACTTAGGCTAAACCAGCATTTTAAGCATTGTACAGGAGGCTTAGCTGAGCTCTGTGGATGACTTGTCCTTTCTGAATTTTTGGCTGAATTGGTTTTCCCCCGGGGCCTCCTCCCAGTTCTGTAGATCACCTCTAAGGAGCTGAGTTTTCATGCACTCTCATATTGCACTCCAAACTCACTGTGAAGGTGCCATGCCTTATTTCCTCTGCGAGACGTTTAATCAAAAATGACCCCCAATTTCAAGCATGAATGCCCAACATCTCATTATTAACCACTGCCTGGGACGGTTTAGAGCGCTCTAACCTCAGCTGGGATGTGGTGACAGGATTCAGGAGACCCCTGGTGTTTTGCAGTTTAGGTCGTCTTTTAACTGTCCTTGTTATTTAGTGGGGAAAATATCCTGGTAGGTTTTTGTTTCAGCAGTGAAATTGTTGATCTGTGTGACCTCGGTCTAATTCGAGACCTGAAGAAATCAAGTAAGAGGCAGCCCCAAGAATGGGTTCTTGAGTTAATTCGCCTTCCTTGCTCCTTGACTTCTCAAGGGTTTCGCTACAAGGGCACTTTCCAGTGAGTTCATGAATTTTTCAGACACCTTTCATCACTGACCTTTCACTTCAATTTGAAGAGAATGGCAAGGTCTGGGCACAATGACATTGTTACCATTGCCTTTTAATTTGTCTCGTGTCAACCAAACACAAGTACCCAGCCTTTGTAATCATGTTGATCCAGCAAGTCCCACCAGTCTGGGCAGAACAGTTCCCCCCATTTTAATCTTTATAAATCTGGTGTTACTTTGTGAAATAAAGCTTGGAAAAGGGGCAGGGAAAATGATGAATAGAGCTAAAAGTTTATTTTTTTCCCACAGTCTGCTTGTCTCAAAGTCACTCAGGGATTGTTTGTTTTTCATTTTTTGAAAGCATAAGCTTTGGAGATCCATTAATTTTTTGGAAGAATGGAGGTTATAACTGGATGTTATCTGGCTACAAATGATATGCAGGCTGTGATTTTTAGTGTGCCCCTGGCTTGGGCTTCAAACCAGGAGTGTTGCAGGTCCTCTGGGACAACCTGTGGATGGGATTGGCTGGGAGAGAAAGGGCTTGGACTTGTTCAAGTCCTTCTCTGGCTCAGGAGAGTGGTGGCTTTCCTGAGGGTTCTTCTAGGCATAGCTGGGAATGAAACCTCATCTCTGGAAGTGTCCAAGGCCAGGTTGGACAGGGCTTGGAGCAACCTGGGACAGTGGAAGGTGTCCCTGCCCATGGCAGGGGGTGGCACTGGATGAGATTTAAGGTCCCTTCCAACCCAAACCATTCAGGGATTTTATGAGTGTGCCTTGTTCAGGTGCTTTGTTCATAATAAAACCAGAGAAAATCCTTCCCTGTAATGGTAGGATGGGCTGAATTGATAAAATACTGGAAATGAGGGAATATTACACAGATAAAATATGTGTGGCCATTTCTGAGAGCTGCAAATTTTGTACCTCATCATTTAGTCCCGGGCCTTTGTAATACTGGTGCTAATGAAGTGAGGCTCCAGTTCACCTCATCCTGCTACAGCAATAATCATGTCCAGTTAAAGGTCACAATCAGTGATTTGGGTCTCAGCTCCATAATGGCTAATTCCAGCAACACTATTTCAAGACAGTGATATTGTTTAAAATTTGTAATGCACTTCCTATTCTGGCAAGGAAGCTTTTGTGTCTCTATGCTGAGCAGTTTGCTTTTACGAAGATAATGATTATTTTTCTACAGATCCCCTCTTTTTCTGCATTTACATCTGCAGAAAAAGTGCAGCGAGCTGTTGTAAGCTCTGAGTCATCGTTTCCAGGTTGCAAAGTGGGGCAGTTTGGTGATATCCACACAGAAACCTGTAATGAATCAATTAGATTTAAAAAGGAGAGGAAAAAAAAAGCACAAGGCACCTGCTTTGGCCCTTGGCTGCGATGCCTTTGCAGTGTTTTGTTGCTGCATGTAATGTATCCATAGAACTCTGACATGCAAATTAGAGCTGCTGAATCCCAGCTAAAGTTCATTAGATATTTTTATCACTTCTGGGTTTTCAGATCTGCCCCGCTATGCTTAATGAACTAGCAAAAAAATCCCACTGCTGACGTCAGAATCTCCTTTTTGGTTAGCTTTTTTTGTTCCTTTAACAATATTTTATGTGTATTTCGAATATTTTGCAATTTTTACTGTATTTTAAGTGGTACAGAGTTTCTCTTTCACTCATTGTCAATCAAGTAGATCTCACCTCCTTATTTTATCCTAATTTAGCATGTTTTTTGAATGTTCTGGGACTTACTATTAAAATAATACTGAAAGAAGGGTTGCTGCACACAACCCTTGGGATTAAAACCAACTCTCCAGCCATCAGCACAACTCCTGAGAGAAAAACCTTCCCACCTGGTGATCCAGCTTTGGCCTGGCCTGGGGCCTTGCCTCAGGAAATTCTGAGGTCAGCTTTCCCTTAGAAGCAAATGTAGGAAATTACATGTCCACATTCAGGTTGAGGAAATTATTAAACACAATGTCCTTATCCATTGTCATCTCCCCCTCCTCAGCTTTGGGAAGCCAAATCTCCAATTCTGCTATACCATAAACTGAATTTTTTTTTTTCTTGTTGAAAAGCAAATTATTTTTTCCCCTCTGTAAATACAGCAACTTGAGATTTGTTATGGGTTTCCGACACTGTTAAATAGACAAAAATGTACTTTATGAGTATTTTCAGATTGGACAAGGGTTTGAGTTTTGAGTCTGGATATGAGGCTAAATTTGCACTTCTCTGAATGATGGGAGCCCAGGGAATTGGGGCTGATGGGAACTGCTCTTCAATCTGCTGCCACCATTCAATTTTCATGTGTGTTTTTTGAATGTAGAACAGGATAACAACATTTTTCTTCCAAAGTGTATGATGTGAGGAGATGGAAAAAAAAAAATCAATGTATGCATATTTTTTCTTTCTAAAGTAGAATCATGAAAGTTTGAAAGTTCCTAAGCCACTTAACCTGAATGGTTAATTTTTTTTTAAATTACCAATAATAACAAAAAGCATCTTTGCTGACTACCTGAGATTTTTTTCACTGGCATTTTGTTTTGCTTTAAATATTTCTTCTGTTTTACATTATACTGTTTGCCCACCTAGGGAGTTTGCATGGAATTTCTATCTTTCAGCACCTAATTTTTGCCTATTAGGCTTAAACAAGATAAAACCATTCTCTGGGTAAGTCCTCTGGGCAAAAGCTGCACGTAAGTGGTACTGGCAATTATGGTAAATGCTGAACCCAGCATCTCTAAGTGCTTGCTGCACAAATGATCTATAAAATATTTCATGTTAATGTTAATCACATGGTCTGTGTTGTTTACCTGGAGCTCTTTCCATGAAAACAGCCACACAGAACTGATTAAAAAAAAAAAAACTAGTAATCAGAGTCCCTGCACTTTAAATGTTGCTTGGCTTTTGTTATATCAAGGACTATATCGATGTAGAAATATTTAAATGAAACAATAAGATGCTGTTTGGTTGTAGGTGACTGTATATAGGAGAAAAAATCATTTGAATCAGTTCTAGGCTGATTTTAAAATTGAGTTTTTCACTCACCATAAATTCCAGTTGTGCTGGTTTGCAGATCAGGCTGTGCAAGAGCATTCTGAAGAATAATTAATTGATGATGTATGTCTAGGACATCATTGCACACAGTCATTCAGTCCCCCCAGGCTGACACAATAATGCCTATTTTATATATAAAATCAGCCTGCTCTTTTCTCCTGGGATCATTGTTCAGTGACACCGAGCATTTGATTTGTTTCTTTTAGGAAGTGGCCCTTTACCTGTTGCTGGTAATTTAGCAATGGAGTATAAACTAAATTTTATTTAGAGGTGTCTTTCCACAGTGTCTCAGCAATCATGCAGAGATGAAAATGAAGCAGGCTCTGATTTATCCTGGCACTTATTAATGAACAAAATAATTGCTTGTGTGTTCTTGTGGAGTCTTTAACTTCCACATTCAAAACTGCTCCACGCTGGCTGAGCTGCCAGAGCCCGAAAGGCAGGCAGCTCCTTTAATAGGAAAACTTCAAGCAGCTTATTCTTGCTTTGTAAAGGGGAAAAATCTTAACTCCCCCTTCTCTAGATGAGCTAAAGGCCTTTTGCTATCAGTTTGTGTTGCTTTAGAGTTCATTCCTAACACGCCTTTGTCCTTGCAGTGTGTAGCCACCAGCTGTCAGAAAGCATTGCTGCAGCCTGTGAATTTAATCAATTCCGTGTGTCTGCTGAAAGTAATAAAACATCATTGAAATTCTGGTTTGGGAAAGTTAATGCACTAAGTGCTCCCCGTGTGACTGCAGACAGCTAAACTGTAAGATATGGACTTTCTATTGTAAAGCTCTTAAAAAAAAAAATTACACTGATATCCTTGGTTGCACTTTAACTTATGGATTAATAGAGCTTTAAATTTGAAACCAGCTCATCACCCTGCACTAAATGAAACAAGGCTCTTTTGGACAGCTTTTAACAAAGGGTCAAGATAATATTAAAGGTAGATAAAATCAGAAAATTTCAGAACTCATCTGCATGGGCAGCCCAAGGCCTCCATCTCTAGGATTCCACTGCCCTCTTCATCTCTTGGGCAGCAAAGTCTCCGTGCAGGTTTTCTGTAGCAGTTCTGGACTGTCTTCTCCCTTTTTAATTCTGTGTCTGCTCTCAACCTGAAGCCTGGAGGGTGTCTCAGCTGGTGGATCACTGCATTGTGTTCTTATTGCATGTTATCTTTGCTATTCTGTTGTTACTCTGATTTTTTAGTTCCATTGTACAATTCACATCATGACATAGTGACTTAAAGAGGGTTTGGGTCATTTGTTTGGGAGGTGGTAAATAGGAGTGGTTTCATTCAACAGCATTAATCATGCAGGCTGGAAGTGCCACAAGGGGAAATCTGGTAAACTTAAAGGCAAGAGGAAATTTTTAATTACTTTAAGCTCATACTAATGTCAGGAAAAAAAAAAGGAAATGATTGTTAACGATCCCTTGATTTTGAAAACCAGAGACAAAACAAATGTGTAACTTCTGGGAGAATGTACTCACCAAACAGCAATAACATAACAAAGCTTGCAGGAATTGGGGATGGGAATTTGCTGGCAATTGGTTGAAAAATCCCTGCACTGCAAGGATTTAGTTAAGGAGATGTGAAAATAAATCACTGAGGCAGTGTCCAGCAAGGTGTATTGACCTTCACACCAGTCCACACACTGCAAATTACAACAGTATCAGTGGGAAGAGAAGAAATAGAGGCTAAAATACAGAAGGAATGCAAATGTGGGCACTGGAAAGCCATCCATTACAGCGTGTGAGTGGCAATCAATAACCTCTTAACTAGGCAAGGGAGAGAAAATAACTGCACATGGTGTGTTGTCAGAGGGTGCAGGACCTAAGGCACTTTGAGAAAGTGAGAACAGTTGCAGTGTGCTACAGATTTGCTAATAATGAGGCAGGGCACTGAAAACCTCTGTGAGATGAATTTCTGAGCGCGCACAGAGGATGAGGAACGCGGGAGATGGAACTGGGAGCTCAGATTCTGTCTGCCTTTATCTCTGGCTGCCTGGAGAGCAAGGTCAGGATGGGGGGCAGAACACCTCAGTCTCATTGCAAACCTCTTAGAGAACCCCTGAGAGAGAACCCAGCATGGAAAAGGGACCGTGCAGAGTAAGGCAGGGAGGAGTGCTGGGAAACTGCACTCGCCACAGGCAGGTTTCTCACTTGGTGGTGGGTTTAGTTGGTTTAGTTGGTTTTCCTATATTTTTTCAGAGTCTGATGGGAAAGAGATCCTATAACATGACTGATTTCATGTAAGGAAACTGCAGCAGACACTGGCTCTGCTCCCCTGGGCAAGGCAGGGACACGTCCAGGTGGGGTGGAGGATCTTCAGAGAAGGAGACCCTACAGCTTTGTAGGACTGGTGCTGCCTCTGCCTCTGAGACTAAAATATTTCAATGTGCTGAGACTGTCAGTGCTCAGAAAATTAAAGGAACAATGATAATTGAGAAAAAATCTTGTTAACTTCTCACTAATCTCACAGTTATGTGCGAGTCAGCCTTGTTGGCAATTTTAGATTACAAACCTGACAGGAATTAAAAACCATCTTGTGTTCTTTTGGCATAATAGCACACTCAAAACAGCTGTAAGGTATATTTATCTCAAAGCCAGACTTTTTTTTTTTATATTTTGTCCATGTAAGATAGTGAATTGCAGCAGGTTGTGAGGATTTTTGCAACTCTTGGCCTTTTTTTCTATTTTCTTTGTTCTAGTTTTATGTATTCTGATAGATAAAACAAAATAGTAGTCCTTCACATACAAAATGAAAATCTAAAACTACATAAGGATCTCCTTCATCAGAGAATGAGAGAATAAACCATTTTGGAATGTCGCTTAATGCAGAGAGCACATGAAAGTGAGGAAATGAAAATGTTTTCAAATAGAATTTTCCTTCTTTCCCTTCTTTGTGTCCCAAACTGTCCTGACAGAAAACAGCTGAAAGGGGATCAAGGATCATTGCACTTTCCCAAAATGGTATCAACCTATGGCTACCCAAAGCTGGGGAGAAGTTTGCAGATTGGACAGGTCTTGGCTATGTTGAAATTAATATTTATTCATTCATACATATGCTGAAAATGTAGTGTTGGTCTTAGAAGTTATTGAGGCTGCAGTTCTCTGGTGTTCTCAGCTTGAAGCCTTTCACTAAAACATTTAGAAAATAACATAAACCAGGTAAACAGGAGAAATTGATTTTTTTTTTTTTTTGCTGCACACAAATAGTGGGTTTAGGGTAAGTCTAACCATAATAACTCGTGAGTGTTCTGCCTGTAACTCAGCCCTCTGCCTTGATCTTTTGTCCTGCTCTGGGATGTACAAGGTATCCAGACATTTCAAACAGGAGAGTTCTGTGTTTGCAGCTCTTTTAGCTCCAAGCTAAATTCTATTATCCATTGCTTTTTATCCAGCTGTATATTTGGGTCGCTTACAGATGCATACAGACCTGGAAATGTATGAAATATTGAAGATGCTTTGTTTATCTTTATGTTGTGATCACTCACAGCCAAACACTCACATCACCAATAGTTAGGAGAGTTCCAGCTGAATTCCTGATGCACTTTCCTTGACCTACTGTGCAGTGTGCCAGCTTTTCCCTGTGGCTGGATTAGTGTCCACCACACATTGGGATCATCGTGGGCTTGTCTTTGCTATCAAGAATGGCAACATAATCACAGAATCACTGAACGGTTTGGGTTGGAAGGGACCTTAAACATCACTTGGTTCCAACACCTTCCACCATCCCAGATTGCTCCAAGCCCAGTCCAACCTGGCCTTGGACACTTCCAGGGATGGGGCAGCCACAGCTGCTCTGGGTAACCTGGAAGTGCCTCAGACCCTGCCACAGAATACTTTTTTCCATGAAATCATTTATGTTTTTCTTTGAGTTGGGCTGTTTGTGTGTGTGTGTGTGTTTGTACCTCTCCTATAAAAAAAAGCTTAATTAAAGCAGCTTTAAATTTGTTTCTTTCAAAAGGATCTCACTAGATAAAGCAGTCAGTTCTGAAGACTGAGGAGTAAATGAGGAATCCTCCTCAGACAGTAATATAGCTAATTAAACCAAGCTAAACATAATTAGAGTCATATCTGGAGTAAAGGTAAGAGCTGGGGATAGAAGTGAAGTCACGGAGCTCAGACTGTGATATGGCTGCTGTAAGTTTGAGAATCCTGCAGAGTCATGGATTCCAGTCCCTGGGAACACCATCCTCTTTAGAGGCCTTGATGTAGGAAGCCTAAAAATCAAGTGTCCTGAGACAGTAGTTTTGGAAGACAGTGGCAGTTTTTCCCCATCCCTGTCTTTAGGCTCTGCAGAATCTCCCTCTTTGCTCTCTGATCCATTGTTTTCAGGAGTCACGACTGCCAAGAGCTTTCTGATGGAGTTAAATGAGCAGCTCCCAATGATCTATGGGAAGGTTTCATGGCAAGTGTTGGGAAAGATCCAAACCTCACAAAAGAGCTGAGGACCCAGCAATTTTTGTTTAGACTTCTGAATAAATGACCAGATTTGGAAGGGGGCACCGTGCCAGCTTTCCTCTGTGCCAGCTTCCCTTCATTTTTCCCCGACAGAACTGCAGCTTCCAGAGAGCTTTCATATATTTTGGAGAGGTTCATAAATGGCAATGCACGTTGTAAATGATCATATTCTAAGAAAGAGGGAGACAAGACCACAGTGGAGGTTATGACAGAAGGAAAAAAGAAAGCAGCAAATATTCTTGAAGCAATGTGACAAGATAATGCCATCTTTAAGCATTGTAAATTTGCAGATTTTTACCTCTTAATTCTATCCAAGTGCCAGGTCAGTGCTAACATTAATCAAAAATATTCCCCTGAAACTGTTTGCTAAACTTTTCTCTCTAACCTACTTTCAATTCCACAGGGTGAGGAGCTGAATGCAAAGCATTTCAATCTATTTATGGTCATTAAATGTCGAGAATTTTGAAAGCAGTCATGAAATGCTCAATACATTAAATGTTCTAGAGGAACTATTGCAGCTGATTATTTTATCAGGTTTGAATAGCTGAACAAGTTGCTATCTCCTGCAATGGCACCTGTTGGAATTGTGCTCACAAGTGGTTTGTGAGAAGTGATGTGGAACTGTGAGGAGCAGCACACAATTCTGTTGTTCGCTTTTAGTTTAGATTTGATACTAAACCTCCAAGGACAGCAAAGTCTTTTTAACTGCAGTAATACTGGTTTAGTTTAATTCCAAACAGATTTTTCCCTGTGGAAATTCTAGCAAGGGGATTTGGTAGCTTCCATTCTGCGGAGTGCAGCCCCAGAGAAGCTTATCAGCTTTCAGAGACATTCCCTCCTTAAGGGAGAGTTTGAAAAAACAAGGTGGCCACAGAATTAAGGAGGAAAATAATTTTTAGTCGTCTTTGATGTCTCTGTTTGTTCCCTTCCCCTCTTGCTGTGTGCTAAGTCTAATCTTTGTCTAGTTAGGAGCTACAGCTTGATAATGAAGCTGTCAGCCAGAGAAGTTTAACTTGCTTTAATTTCCCTTTCAGGATCTGGTAGCCCCATCTGAGAGCAAAGGAGCTCTGGAAAGTTCTGGCAGTTCTCTCCCTTGAGCACGTCACTGATGAAAATAACAGCAGGTCCATAACCTTGTGGTGGAACAGGATATTGTGTGATACATCTTAGAGGAAAATCCCTGATCGATATAGGGCTGATCAAGCTGTCCAGGAAGACCAGGCAAGATAAATTAGATGCTTAATTTTCACATCAGGAGCTTCAGACAGCCTAATTTTAAGGGGACGTTTTGATAAAGTAAAATAGTGCTGTGCACAATATTAGTAATTGCCAGTTCCACAAAGTTATTAATGATAGATGAGCTCTGGGCTTGGAATGTTTGCTTAAATTAGTGTTTGAAGGGTGTGCCATGAAATACAGACAACAAAACTCGGTAGAAAACTTATCACAGAATTTGCAATATTATTTGTAATTTGTATGATTTGTCTCTCTCACTCTCCATACTCCCAACTGTCCTATGTAGAAACAACTATAAACCAACAACACACATAATACAGATTAGTCACGCTGTGAATCCTCCTCCCAAAAAATAAGTTGATTTTAGGAAATCTGAAAGCAGAATAATGTATTCCTGTACATGCTACTGCCTAGCATGTCCAACATCCTCTGAGGGTTCCCACTTTTCCTGGTGTGGCCTGAACACAGCAGTGTTTAGGGACAGCTCTTGGGGTGAGTTTGTTCTTTCATCTCATCTCCTTGGTGCACTAAAGTCCTTCTATCCTTTTGAGATAAATTCTGTTTTTTCTACACCTTCTATCTTTTATTTGCCTTGGGAGCAAGCAGAAACCTAAGCAGATCATCAAAAATGGGTATTGTGCAGGTATTTTAATGATCTCCTTGATTTGGGTTTATCTACCCCTCTCCCACCTACAAATACAAAAGAATCAAGGCTGCTTTCTCTAGCCCTGCTTCCAGAGCCTGCTTCCAACCTCTGCTCCAAAGGTTTTCAAAGATTGTTGCCAGGCACAGAATTGGACATGTGAGTCTCTGTGTGTGTGTGTTTGTGTGTAAACATAATTCAGAGCTGGTTTAGTTCTTCCAATAACCCTTAGAAAAAATGCTCTTGTACATTTTTTTTTTAACAGACAGATTTTCAGATATTTTTCCAGATTTTTTTCCAGCTTTTTCTCAGTTTGCACTTTCCATCACACATGAAACCTTCTGTGTACAGTTCTTATCATTGTGAATTTTAATAGCAGTGGAGCTGATAGACTGCCAGATTTATGCTTGCTTTGTGTTTCACTTGTGTGTACACCTTTAACATATATAAATCCTATTATGAATACAAAATTATACGTGGATATATATTCTTAGGGATGTTACTGAATTTAAAATCTCAAAACTACCTCGAGAACCCTTAAAATCAAATCTTTGTGTGGCATTTCTTGCAAGGCTGAAGAAGTAAAACATCGGCCGTCTATAAAATTGTGCACATTCTTTTTTTCAGTCTCAAAAACACATTTTATTCTTTGCATCTCATTTACACATTGCTGAGAACTGTGACTGGCAAAGGGCAAGAGGAGCATTCTCCAGAGCATTTGAGTGTTCAGTGTCAGCTGGGATGGATATAGATACATGTGTGAATTTGGAAGTAAAATTTAAAAAATTATAAAGAGTAATAGAAAAGAAAGAACTTCCCAATGTTTTAGCTCGTTATATAATCTTCATTTCTTAACAAATACTCCTCTGTAATGATTCTATTTTTTCTGTCAGTCAAACACTTCTAAACTTGCAGTGGATTTGTGGGGACAGACAAAAATCTAAATGCAGCCCATGGACTTGGGAACATCCCAACAGGTGAAATGGGACAGGGTATGAAGGTCAGGAGACCCCGGAGGAGCTGGGGTGAAAGGGAAATCCAGTGCCTGCACAAACCTCCTGTATTTCCCATTAGAACTGCTGCCCTTTGAATCTCCCTTTGCCCATCCGACTGGGGCTGGCCAGAAATGCTTCCTGCTGTCCCAGGTGTCACTCCCACTCTGATGGGGAAGCACAGATGGGCACAATTTAGTTGTTTTTTCCCCTCTCTTCTCCACGCTGTCCTGTTTTCTGTGCTCAGGTGAGACCCCACCTGCAGAGCTGCCCCCAGCCCTGGGCCCAGCACAGGGAGGATGTGGAGCTGCTGGAGAGAGCCCAGAGGAGGCTCCAGGATGAGCAGAGGGATGGAGCAGCTCTGCTGGGAGGAAAGGCTGGGAGAGCTGGGATTGTTCAGCCTGGAGAGGAGAAGCTTTGGGGTGACCTCACTGTGGCCTTGCAGTGCCTGAAGGAGCCACAAGAAACATGGAGAGAGACTCTTTGCAAGGGATGGAGGGACAGGACAAGGGGGAATGGCTTCCCACTGCCAGAGGGCAGGGTTAGATGGGATATTGGGAAGGAATTGTTCCCTGGGAGGGTGGGCAGGCCCTGGCACAGGTTGCCCAGAGAAGCTGTGGCTGCCCCTGGATCCCTGGGAGTGTCCAAGGCCAGGCTGGACTGGGCTTGGAGCAGCCTGGGATAGTGGAAGCTGTCCCTGCCCATGGCAGGGGTGGGACTGGATAATCTATAAGATCCCTTCCAACCCAAACTATTCTGGGATTCTATAATTCTGTGATTTTAATTGTCTGCCAGTGGCCCTTGTTTAATATTGATACCCAGAGGCCCCATTTGTTTCCTTCTTGAACAGAAATAAATTCCAGTTTTACAAGAGCCACTGTCTGTTTGCATCTCCTGTAGATGTAGGGAGGTGCTGTAGATATTTCAGAACCCTGAGGACATCTTTATATAATGATTGCTCTTGGGCTGAAGCAATTTAAAAATCCCACTGCATACACTTGATGTTTAGTAGAACGAATGAGGGCAAATGCAAAAGAATTGCAATAAATAAGCTAAACACTGGAGAATACTGGATCTAGTACACAATTAATAGAAGTGCAGCCATCACAGAAAGAATTCGCATTTATCAAGTACAGCTGTGCTTTGTTCTTTTAGCAAATCTTTGGGGCAAGTTTGTCTTGAAAGCTGCAGTTTTAAATTTGCAAATTTCCCATCTCACTTCAATTTCTGCCATCCCCATTAATACATTTAACTAAATGCTATTTTTAACTATAAAGCTAATAAGAATAACAACAACAGGAGTTTGCCTGAGCATCTCTTTCCAGGATGTTGTAGGTTAAGTGTCAACACGATCTTTGGTGTGTACAGGAATTAAACCCCTTTAGCTGTTGTTGATGTGGTCAAATCCACAGTTGCTCAGCTTTGGGGTTTTACTCCTTGTTTTCCACACTTACTGCTCAGCTCTGCTCACTGCTTTTTGAAAATTTCCCACTCTTTTTCCTCCTCTCCTTCTGGTCATCTTGGTTTAAGGCGATGAATACTTCTCCAATCACAATTTGTTTTTTTTTTTCTTTCCCACTCGAGACACGTTTTTGGGAGTTTGATTTGCAGCAGCTCTGGGCAGCTCAGGAGGCCCGTGGGGATGCAGTGTGAGTTGGATGTCTAACCTCAATTATCTCAGTGCTTTTGGGCCCCTAACTCCTTGCAGAGCTGCAGTGGCTGTGACAGAGGTCTGTCTGTCCCACGCTTCTGTGACCCCAGCCCTCCATCCATCATCTCCTGCTTCTCCCAGCAGGGCAGAGCCTGCTCGTGTGTTGAGGAGCTCTTACTCCTAGGAGAGGATATTAAATGTTCAGCTGCAGAGTCAGGATGAGAAATCTTGATAAGCGTAGTTGGGTAACCTTTAGTGTGATTTCAGTGCCAGGCTGTGTCAGGAGAAATCATATTTTTTTATGGAGACAGTGTGTTGAGCATCATTCTACCACTGACTGAGTTTTAACAGCGATTTTTCGTATCCTTTAGAAAACAGACAAGTTAAAAAGCAAAATTTTTTTCTTTGAGCTTTCGCAGTGGAAGAAGGAAAGCACATTAGTAAGGAGACAGCACATTGCAAATTAATGTAAACCTTATGGTTTCTCAGCAGTTTCTTGGAATTTTAGTGCTTTGAATGTATTTGTATCCACAGTTACTCTGAGATTTCTTGAAATATTTAATGCAGTGCTTTATTGCATCATTTATATATTTTTAGACATAATGTTTCTGAGTGGAATAGATTTTTCCTTATGACTACACCACTTCAGGTGAGAATATCAACATTTACTGGGAGGATTATATGAGCCATGATTTTTTTACAGGAATTTAAATTTACATATGAAGAAATATTGAAGTCATAAAGCAAAATAAGGTGATTATTAATTTAAGTCTGGTTCAATTTTTAAAATATAATTGCTCTTCAGGATAAAAATCTCTTTGCTGTCTATCACAGGCAAAACAATTTTTTTTTCTCCCCTAACCTTCTTTGATAACAGCTTTTAACCTGAAAGAGAGTAGATTTAGATGGGATATAAAGAAGAAATTTTCTACAGTTAAGGGTGGGGAGGCCCTGGCACAGGTTGCCCAGAGAAGCTGGGGCTGCCCTTGGATCCCTGGAAGTGTCCAAGGCCAGGCTGGATGGGGCTTGGAGCAGCCTGGGATAGTGGAAGGTGTGCAATGAAATGATCCCAACCCAAACCGTTCCATGAGATAAATACTCCTCCTTCAAGAGCATTATCTGTGGATAATGGCAGTTGTTTTAAATGGCCTGATGCTATCACAGCTAATTACAATTCTTTGCTCTTTAGTCACTGAGATCCAGCTGAAGCTGATTTATGAACGTTTTATGTGCATGTTGGTTGTAGCTCAGTGAGAAAAAAAGGAAGTAAAGAAAACAGAACAGAATCCTATTTTTTGCTGATTTGCCTTTCTTCCAGACACTCGTGCCATTAAGCACGGTCTAATGGGCAGGAGAGTATCCCATGTATTCATTAAACATCTCACAATTAATCAGTAAACTTGAAGAAGCTGCTGATTCTTTGTTGCCCTCGTTCATTGCTAAACCAGAGGAGATGATGTTGCTACAGCTGACGTGGAGTGGCAAATCCAGCCTTTCCTTCCTCATCCCTGCAGCCTCCGCCGGCCCCGCTCCAGGAGCTCCCTGGCCCTGCCGTGCTGAGGAGCCCCGAGCTGGACACGGCGCTCCGGAGGCGCCTCCCGGGCAGGATCACCCGGTTTATCAATCACTGCTCATTGTAGATCTTTCTCCTTGCCAGGGCTTATATAATTTTTAACCAACTCTTAACATTTTCTATCATTCATTTCCTATTTCAATGATGAGTTGCTAAGAAACTGTACTTGCTGAGTAGGAAGATGTCCACTGCACAGATTTTAGAGCCCTTCTTATTAAGAGCCACATCTAAAGCCCTTTGAAATTCATAGGGAGTCATAAAATCATAGAATCCCAGAATAATTTGGGTCGGAAGGGACCTTAAAGTCCAGTCCCACCCCCTGCCATGGGCAGGGACACCTTCCACTAGCCCAGGCTGCTCCAAGCCCCATCCAGCCTGGCCTTGGACACTGCCAGGGATCCAGGGGCAGCCACAGCTTCTCTGGGCAACCTGTGCCAGGGCCTCCCCACCCTCCCAGGGAACAATTCCTTCCCAATATCCCATCTAACCCTGCCCTCTGGCAGTGGGAAGCCATTCCCCCTTGTCCTGTCCCTCCATCCCTTGCAAAGAGTCTCTTTCCATCTTTCCAGTATGATCCCTTCAGGCACTGGAAATCCATGAGTTTTTCATCAGATCTTAAAGGAAAAAGGACTTGGCTTTCTACAGAGTAAAATTTTTTTTGGGAGAATGCACAGATCTGATCAACCAAGAATCTGGTGGTGTCTCTCTTTAGGTTGTTGATGTTGGATCTGTGCTCAGCTTAGTCACGAGTTTTGTGATGGGATTCAATGAGATAATTTCAGCTTTCTGCTGTGAAAGGGAACATGGTTTTTTTAGCAGAGGTTTCCCAGGTTTTCCAAGGCCAGGCTGTGTGCATCACTGATGAGGGAGCCTCTGGCAATGCAGATCCCATACTTTACCTCATCTGTCTGTTCCTGGCACTAAGGGCAGAGACTGGGGAGAGCAAAGAAGCTCAGGGAGGCTGGACTGAGCCCTCTGTTCCCGGATTTGGGCTCCTGTGAGTTCCCAGCTCTCAGACAAGGAGAAGCCTGTGCTGTCAGCAGGCTCCCAGCTACTGCAGCCTGCTCTCTCCCAGTTTGTGTGACTGCAGAAATTCACTAAAACTAAGTTACATTCAGAAAAAAATAAACTAAAACCTAGCCAGGGAGCTCAAAGTCCATATTTCACATGTGGAATCCCCAAAAATTCTGTTTGATGTGGATATAAGAAAAAGAGGTTTGCAATTTTTATTTCAGGGTAAGTGGTCAGTGTGTTAAAATTTGAGTCTCCTTTTTTTTCATCTTATAGTCATGGATCGAAATCATGAGTAACTGTTGTGCATGACAGTTACATATTAATACTGGCTTATCAGAATTTAAGTTATAATAGAGAAGTCAGAACAATCTATTTTAATCATTAAATCTGGGGTTTGCTTAGCACGTACTAAAACATTCTTATATTTAGATGACCTCCCATGACTGTTTTTTTTTAACAAGTCAGAATTTATAATTTTATCAAGACCAGATCAAGGTGCAACAATTAAAAAGAGCAGGTGATTTCCCCATGTCAGAACCAGCCAGGCTTTGTTTCTCTGCACTACTGAAACTTGAATACTATTCTGTGTGAATAGAGTATGGATTAATATTCTGTACACAGGGTGTTTGCTCACTTCCTACCTCTAAAGAGAAATGAAATTAAGGCACTGTATCAGACTGGCTTTATGATAACAGTATATGTGGTTTATAAACCACACAGTTCTCGAATGAATTCTCTCAGCATTCCTATGCAAGATGTTAATTTAATGGAACCACTTGAATCACGAGTGTGGTCTTTCCACGAGTGAGATAATTAGAGAGTTTGGAAACTAGGATTAATAAATCATTATGGCAAGTTTAGTTTCAATTAACATCATAAATGTTACTATTTTAGCAAGTAATTGACAGCTGATTAGCACGTTGCTGGGTGTAGCTGTTTAGATATTAATCAAAGTTCTAAACCTTGCTTACAAAATCACTTAAAGACATGTACATAATGCTCCTTTATTTACATGGTAACTAAGCTTATCTTTCACATGTGTTTGCTCAGGGCCACAACTTGTAGCAGATGCTGAGATTATTATTTATTAATTATAGTCAAAATTGCCAATATGATTCAAAAGTCCATGGGGCAGCACATCTGCCTTTTTGATACACACGGTGCAATCTCACCCATTGCAGAGGTTTCTCAGCTCTGTGGGTGTGAGCCCACAGAACTGCTCAGTTTCGTGTCTGAATCTGAGCAAAACAGCAGCTTCACTTTGAAAAAAAATGAATGAAACTAATTTGTTAGCAGCTTTACTTTGAAAAATGAATGAAACTAATTTGTAAAAAATACAGCGATGAGTCTCTCTGATGAAAAAGGTAATAAAAATGCAATGCATATTTTGTACTCAGATCCAGTTAGTTTGTGCTTGAGCAGACTAAATTAAATACTATAAATCCTGCCCAAGAAGCGTAAATACTGGGAGTTAAATCTGACTGTCTAAGAATTCAAGTTAAAAAGGAGAAGCTACCTTTAAATTTAATCTCTTATATTTGAAATCATTTGCAATGATTAAAGTCATGTTTGGTCATTGGCATAGACTTGTAATCATTAAATATATGTGAAATATGAAAAAAACCCCTTGCTTTAAAGACTGTCACAAAAATGTTTCCATACCAGAAGAAAAGATTGTTGTTTCTTATGTGTGATATGAATCAGAAAGGAAAATGTTGAACTACAGGGAAATGAGTGATTTATCCGATGGGATGATGAGTGAAGATATCAAATCTGTCTCGTTTGTTAGAGAGTTTGTTCCCTTGGGACATCCAGTGCAGCAAACAGGGTGGCAGAGCAGGCTTGAGAAGGGCACAGTGCAAAGGTGAGGATGCTGCTGTGTGCCCTCATCAGAAATGCACAGCAGGACTTCCAGCCATTCCTAGGGAAGATCCGCAGGCATCCGTGGGGAGGAGTTCACACAGGAACTTTCAATCTGACTTTTTGTTTGATATTGTTTAGTTTCTCTGTTCCCGTCCCTGACTGGCGTGAATGGCTCCACGCCAAAAGGCTTTGGCCTCCTTTGAGGAAGAAAAGGGGATGGTTCCTCCCTCTGCAAGAATTCCACTCAGGAGACTGATTCAAAGTGTCTTGGCAGCCCTTTGAAGCCACCGAAGAGTCAGAGGTTCCACATCCAGGGAAGGTAAAATGTAGAAGGTCGTTGGGAAGAACTTTGAAGTGCATTTAGAATCTGGAGAGTCTCATCAAGAGCCTGACGGGGTTTATTTTGTTGTGAAATTGGCACTGCCCAGGGCACGGCTGTGCTGGCCCTGCCAAGTGACTTTCCTCAGACATTGGGAAGTTCTGGCCCCTCTCAAATCCATCCTGGCAGGGCGTTCCCTGCACCCCATGGCACCTGGAAGGAATGAAAATAACTCAAGAGTCCTATAAAACAAAAATTCAGCCCCCTAAGAGCACACCCCAGGCTTACTGCCCAAATTATCACCTCAGAGCCATCACCTCCTCCCCAGCACAGAAACCCAATTTGCCCCATTTGAGTGATTTTCAGTGAAACACTTCCCACATGTCAGCTTTTATAGGCAGCATCTACAGCAAAACAGAACTCCAGTAGTTGAACAAATCTCTCATCTTTATTCTTTCACATAGAATAAACAACAAAAAAATATCATTTCAAAATTTGAATGAAATGGGAAATGGGGATTAACTAGGCAGTAAGTGAAAGCAAGCTACAGCCTCGAGCAAATCTGTAATTGGGTAAGTTACAAACACTTCAATAATGAGAAGGATAATAGAAATTCTGACAGGTCCTGTACTGGAGAGAGCTTGTGGGCACCACTGTAATAAATGAACAGAGATCTATTTGATTTTTTGTTAAAAGTGAGAAGCCCCAAGAGTTTTGTGTTACTTCATTTAGTGCTTGGTGAGGCTGTTTATACGAGCCTTTCCCCTCCATTTTAAATCACTTATTGCTGCTTTGGCAGTGTCTGTTAGATTCCATTAGATTCATTAGCTCTCCTAAAGAGCATTGCTCTGTGGAAACAGCTGAAACAGCTGCCCTGTGTAATTTTGTTATTGCTTTAATTTACTCAGAATTCTGTTTTAACACCCCAGCTGTCAAATACGAAGAGGAAAAAACAATCAATAGAAAAGCACTTTCTACCTCACTATTCTTACGTGTAGAGTTTGGGGGCAGACGGGTGAGAAAACAAAACAAATGTAAGAGTTGTTTTTTTTTTTTATTTTCCAAGAGGTTTCTTGGAGCTGCTGGAAGTAGACAGCACTTGTGAAAATGTCAGTGCTGGAGCACTTCGCTGTGGGGTGAGCTCTGCTCCCGTGCCAAAGTGCTCCTCTCACACCGTGAAACATCTGTCAGTCTCCAAGCCCAGCTGCCTCCTGTCCAGCACCACTTGTTCCCTCTTAGATCTTGGCCAAATAGGGGTCAGAAGATGCAGGCATGTGCTGTGCTGCTGTCCTCAAAGCCTTTTTTTTCCTCCAGGAGTCTGGGATGAGGTTTCCCTGAGCATCTCCGTGCGACTGCAGCCCCGCTGCTGGAAACGGGTGAGTCCATCTGTAAAGCTCCTTTGATTTGTTAACAGAACTCTTTATGTGCTGCAGTGTAAATTCTTGTTGCTTACAAGAACACAGAATCTCTTACTTTTTATAGTCCCACCCAGGCCATCCAGTGAGAAAATCAGGAATCTCCTGTTGTTGTTGAATACTGATTAGGAGCACAAAAGTGCAGGACAGGGTATGGCTATGACAACCGATCTGGCAGCAGTTCAGGCTCAGTATTTCTCACAGAAGTTCACTGGGTAATGCCAACCTAAAACTTGGGTCCTGGTTGCCAATAACTTTAAAATACAGCTACAGAAGGGTTAAATACACAAAGGAATGTTTGGGGTTTTTTTTCCAGGGGAAGAGAGGGGAGCAGGAGGGAAGAGATTTTTATTTTACATCTTTGGCTCTGTTGTGATGTCTTTAGTGAAATGAGGCAATCTTCTTAAAGGAGATTTTAAGAGGAGATCTAGTGTAGGATTTTCACACTGACAGAGAGTAGATTTAGATGGGATATTAGGAAGGAATTGTTCCCTGGGAGGGGGGGGAGGCCCTGGCACAGGTTGCCCAGAGAAGCTGTGGCTGCCCCTGGATCCCTGGAAGGGTCCAAGGCCAGGCTGGATGAGGCTTGGAGCAGCCTGGGCTAGTGGAAGGTGTCCCTGCCCATGGCAGGGGGTGGATTAGGTGATCTTTAAGGTCCCTTCCAACCCAACCCATTCCAGGATTCTGTGATTGCTCTGTTTAGGGCTTCTGCCTGAAAACTCAGCAAATCACCTGTGGCAGTTCAGGGCTGAGTTACTAAAGTTAAATCCATAACTCAACATGAAAATTTACACCAAAGAATGGGATTGACAATGTGATGAGTGGATGGTAAGTCCATGTCCAGGCTATTCTACAGTAGGGAAGAAACAAAATGCAATTAAATTTTCTTGCATCTCTTTCAAAGACAGACTTGATAAAGGACTTTGTGGTTTTGATGTTGTCCATGGCAAACTTTCCTAGACTTTGCACACAGAGAAGGTCCATTGCCTTCTTTCCAACAGTCAAATCAGCAGTCTTTTCTCGAACAAAACTGCCAATTTAAACACAACCATACAGGCCAGTTGTGTAGTCAGGAAGGAAATCTCTGGAATGCTAATCTAGAAAAAGTATTGTCAGTGCTCTTCCCCAGAGGATTTTACTCTCAAAGACCCCTGTCTCCGTTACCCGAGTTTTAACCTATCCATTCTCTATTTTACAATTCAAAATGAATTGATGGATTTTTGGAAACAGTCACGTGATTTGATGTCCCAAGGCCAGCGAATTAAGAATTCCACTGTAAATGCATCCCTCTCAAGGAAGTGCCTGTAAGAGCTGTTCCTGATATCGCAGCAATGCAGAGCACAGACAGACCTTTTACTTCTCATTGTTAATACGTCTTCAAATGTTAAACTTTAGATTTCTGCTGTCAAAGGCAAATGTTTGTTTATGTCCTCCTCAACAGCTGTCATGTTGGTGTCACTCTTTCCTTATTTTTTCCTTTAATTACCTTTCAAAATATTGTCTTGAAGACGAAAGGCCAGGTACCTTCTTTCAAAGGTCATGCTTAACTGGCAGTGATGCTCATTGCAGTTTTCTCAAAGTCAACTCACTTGTCTCAGCAGATGAATATGTTGTCATGGCACAGGTATGCAGCACATCAAGAATATATATTTTGTATGTTTTGTATTTCTCTGCTGTGCAAGTTTTTGACGTGTTGTCTTTTAACACCAATTCACAGTCAGAAGACCCGCTGAGTCCCAACGTATTCAGAATTAAGGTTAAGGTATTTCCAGCGTGGAAAATGCAATAATGGATGCGAACTTTAATCAAGTACATGCATGAATATAAATATATTTTGCCCTATTCATTTGTTTCTAAACACATAAGGGTGCCCAGCCTTTGGCTCAAGGCAAAGCCTATCTCAGGATTGTCTGTTTTATTATGGATATAATAATTTCTTCCCTGTGCTGTTTATTCCTCTGCTGCCTGCAAACAGCTAAACAAGCAGGCAATGGTGCAAAAGGAAGACATGCCACCGAGAATTAACTGCATGTGTTACAACACGGCCCAGTCTTTGCTCTTGGAATAGATGATTAGGGAATCAAGTGATAAACCAAATACTGATTGAACTGCTTTCCTCAGAAGTGCTGTTGCTGATAATCCCAGTGTTCTTTGCAGCATTAGTTGATCACACCCCTCGTTTGAAATGAACTCCTCTCAGATTGCCAAAGGACACCCTGAGCATGGAGAGTTCAGACATTTAACACCGCAACGGTTCGCTGCTCTGCATTAATTGGGGAATTTGGAGAGCGTTGATTATCAATTTATATTTGCTGCAAACTCGTCTGTTCCCAGCCCTCTGGGATTCGGGAAGTGTTGATCATGGTATTTTGTCATCGCCGGACCAACTGGGGAGAAACTAAAGCCAGAGAGACCTGCACCTGCTGAACTGGGATTGGCATTTGGCATCTGCAGCCCATCCTGCTCAAAAATGAGCCCCTGCACCAAAGGCAGGTGCATGAGAATCCTACCAGAACATGAAATTCCTGATGAATTCGTGGCCTCAGAGTCTTTCCTTACTTTATTACTACTCACCAGCCTGTTTGGGAAGGACACTGATTGCTTACATTATTTAAGATTTAAGCTATTTGTCAAATCATTTGATGCGTAGAATGGACCTGTACTATTGTGCAGATGTTTCTGGCCACAGCCAGAAATGGCTCAATAGAAATATTTCAGTTTAAAAGATTTTTGTTTAATATACAGTAATTAGATTTAATTCTTTAGATGGCTTCTTCATACAAGGTGTCGCCAAGGAGTCCCTTTATGGATAAAAAGCTGCGTTCAGAAAGTTCTTGAGCTTCCATTTCTGGGCACTTGAGACATCTGTAAGGGTGATGCTTGGAGGATCCTTTCACACAGCCCTTCTCTATTAAATGCTTTAATCACATCATTAGTTTTTCCCAAAAGACTTCAGCATTGTGCCACATATGGATAAACACTACCTTTGATGTTAAATAGGTCACCAAACTGGAGGATGAAATTCCCCTTGCTCACAAGTTCCAGGTAGCTTTGTAGGTTTTGTACTTTACTGGGGCAGAGCCCTCATATTGTCCGGTCATCTCTCTGAGAACAGCTTTCATTCCACTTCTTTGGTGAAAGAAATGTCCATTTAAAATAAGAGGCTATTTTGAATATTTTCCAACTGAATAGAATAAAACAGAAAGATGTGTCCACTTCAGATGTGTCTTATCACCAGCTCAGAGAGCAATGGCCTCATTAGCTACTCTTTGTCTGGTCATTTGTTGAAGAGCAGGAATTAGGTGTGTTCCAGAAGAACAACAGAGCCACCTAAAGACATCCACGTGTGAATATTTCAGAAGTGTCAGAAGTCCAATTCCTCTCCTCACTGGCAGAATGACATATTTTGGAAGGTGTTGTTTGGCTTGGAGGAGGCAGCAACCTGTCCCCCAGAAACACCTCTTCATTAGCCACCAGTCCTGTCACTCCAACTCCTTCTCAGGCGTGCTCAGAGACCCGTCAATAATGTTCTGGCAGCTTTCTGTAATAGATTTTGCTGTGTTGATCTAGGAAATACATGGAGGAAGTTCAGAGTTGTGGTTGCTATGTAGCATTTTCTTCTCAGGAACGTGAAAATTTAAACCATCGAATACAGCAAAAGTACTGTGTTGGGTGGGTGTGGCAAGGTTTTGGGGGGAGGAGGTGCAGGGAGGGGGATACAGGGGTGGCTTTTGTGAGAAACTTCCATAAGCTTCCCCCATGTCCAACAGAGCCAATTCCAGACTGCTCCAGGATGGACCCACCCCTGGCCAAGACTGAGCCCAGCAGCAACAGTGGGAGCATCTCTGGGGCAAAGTATTTAAGAATTGGGAAAAAAAACCTGCAGAATTGCAGCTGGGAGAGAGGAGTGAGGATATGTGAGAGGAGCAGCTCTGCAGACCCCAGGGCAGAGCAGAAGGAGGGGCAGGAGCGGCGCCAGAGCTGAGATTCCCCCGAGCCTGGGGTGCAGCCCACAGAGAGGCAGCGGTGCCCCTGCAGCCCATGGGGGCCCAGGATGGATCAGAGATCCCCCTGCAGCCCCTGGAGGGCCCCAACTGGAGCAGGGGGGGCCTGAAGGAGGCTGGGACCC
This sequence comes from Ptilonorhynchus violaceus, assembly GCA_013397565.1. NCBI lineage: Eukaryota > Metazoa > Chordata > Aves > Passeriformes > Ptilonorhynchidae > Ptilonorhynchus > Ptilonorhynchus violaceus. Next base: position 589,893 of record VZRJ01004500.1, read on the forward strand.
CGTGGGACACCCACACTGGAGCAGCTCCTGGCAGGACCTGTGGCCCTGTGGAGAGAGGAACCCACACTGGAACAGGTTTGCTGGCAGGACCTGGGACCCTGCAGGGGCCCCAGGCTGGAGCAGCTCCTGAAGGACTGACTGCAGCCCATGGGAAGGAGTCATGTTGAAATCCATGGAGGACCATCTCCTGTGGGAGGGACCCTTTGCTGGAGCGGGGGAAGAGCATGAGGAGTCCTGCCCATGTGGAGGAAGGAGCAGCTGAGACATGAGATGAACTGACCACAGCCCCCATTTCCTGTCCCCCTGTGGCACTGAGGGAAGTAGGTGGAGAAAATCAGGAGTAACATTAATCTTGGGAAGAAGGAAGGGGTGGGTGGAAGGTGTTTTAAGATTTGGCTTCATTTCTCATTATCCTACTCTGATTTGATTGATAATATTTTAATTTTCCCCAAGCTGAGTCTGGTTTGCCCANTGTGGGAGGGACCCTTTGCTGGAGCGGGGGAAGAGCATGAGGAGTCCTGCCCATGTGGAGGAAGGAGCAGCTGAGACATGAGATGAACTGACCACAGCCCCCATTTCCTGTCTCCCTGTGGCACTGAGGGAAGTAGGTGGAGAAAATCAGGAGTAACATTAATCTTGGGAAGAAGGAAGGGGTGGGTGGAAGGTGTTTTAAGATTTGGCTTCATTTCTCATTATCCTACTCTGATTTGATTGATAATATTTTAATTTTCCCCAAGCTGAGTCTGGTTTGCCCACAATGATAAATGGTGACTGATCTCTCCCTGTCCTTATCTCAACCCAGGAGCTTTTTCTTGCATTTCCTCTCCCCTGTCCAGCTGAGAAGTGACAGAGCAGCTTTGGTGGGCACCTGCGGTCCAGCCAGGGTCACCCTCCACATGCCCTCTCTGAGACACATGAATTAACAGTTTGGACACTCAGTCCTTGTTTCGCACTGAATTCTCCTGTTGTTTCCCAGGCTGTATCCATGCACTGGCCATCTCCAGGAAATTTCACCATTTCTTTCCAGAGATGAATGCTTTGTTTTTTTTATCTCATAGTTGTTCCCAGCAGCAAGAAGATCTCTTAAACATTCTGATCATCACTGCTGGTGCATTTTCTGCTGTGAATTCCCAGCTGTTGAGACCCCAAATGATGATGTTATTTGATTGTATTATCCATGATATTTTGGAAGGCAGTGACTACGATCAGTGAGTATGGGATGTATTTCACTCCTGTCTCACTGACAGTTATCATCATTACTTTTATGCCCACTCTTTTTCCTTCTGATTTTTTTCTGTTGCTGTTCTTAATGGCCACTATGAACTTGAAGCCAATCAACATTTTATGTCAGTCCAATTTGTCTCTTCTCAGTTCTCTATTAGGTCAGTGGTTTAAACCACTTTTTTCTTCTTTTCTGCTAAACTTGCATCTTTCTTCTGAAGAGCTTTGGATATTGTCTGTGAAAGGAGGAGCAGAAATTTGCAGCTCTTGTTAAGCATTCTCAAAGTGGAACGGAAATGTTCTTGTATGAGAAAGGTTGAGACAAGTTTTGGAGAAAAGAAGCAATCTGAGAATTTATGAATGATTCTTTGTAATATAACTGAAGGTGTGTGGAGGACAATTGAGCAGAGGACTGTAGTTATTTTAAATAGTGATGTTTTGAAGAAAAATACTGAGTGTGGTGATTATAACCCAAACTGAACCACTTGGCAATTTACATAACTGAAGTGGTGCTTGAGAGATGATGTAGAGACAACTGGAAAACAGGTTGGTAGATTTTTATTTTGTCTTTTTAATGACAATTTTTTAAACAAATTAGTATTCAAAATATTTGAATATGTGTTTGATGCTACATATTCTGAGCATGTCAGTTGTTCAAAGGCCACATTCACACTTTTATCATGTTTTAGAATGAGCTGGCAGTTCATCAAATTGTGGTAGTTTGAAACAGAAAACATGGCTCTCATAAAACCTGTGATAGATGCAAGCGAGGAAAATAAAAAGATGTCTGATATTGGCAGTCAAAGTCTTGCTCTGTGTGACTGTGAAGAAGAGTTAAAAGGTAGATATCAGCACCATTTTGAACTCTACAAGAGAGATTGTAATTGTGCTTGATTCATTATTCATCAAAGAATGAGTCTGACAAAAACCCTCAAAGGTAAGTGCATCTACTCTGTAAAACGTGGAGACTAAACCAGGCATTCTGAGAGCTGTTGCATAATCTCTCTACTACACACCTGCATTTCTTTATTTATTTATACTCCTGGTCTTCTTTTTAGTTTCTCATATACTGTTCTGCAAAGAATTGTACTGATTTTTCAGGGTACTCACATGGTGTGTGTAAGACATTCCTCAAAGGTTTTGAAAATCTTGATTTAAAAAAAAAAAAAGCCCAAGCTAGTGGCTGCACTGGAGAGCAGTTAGATATTCCAGTGGCTGCACAGCTCCCTTTATTTTGACAGGAATATGTCTGGATACAGATCTTTGTTCCCAGATCCTGGTGCTCCCTGCCTCGTGTGTCAGCACCGAGGGCTGGAGGGGGATTGGTCGCCCCTTCACGAGAGGGACACGCACGGGAAGCACAGGGAGGGACTCCCAGCTCATGGAATTTTCATTCCCAAAGACCTGACGGTTGATGGTTTGTCAGGTTTTGGATCAGGCGCTTCCATGCGTGACAAAGGCTTTTGTAAGGCACGTGGGGTGCTGCTGTTCCACACTTCCCTGTGGTTCTGGTTGTATCTGATTTATTTCTCCTGTTTTATGTCTCAGTAGTTGTTTTGTAATTGCATCAGATGGAGAAAAATATCAAAAGAAGAAATTTTCTATAAGCTAAAGCATGAATATCTTTGGCAGCCTGGAGTTAGGAGTTCTAGAAGGATTCATGGATCTGGCAGGATTATGGAAAAGTGTGTGAATAGTGGCAGAATGGCTAATTTATGTATAAGTTATTATTGTTCATAGAGTCTGTGGTCTACACTGACACAAACACTGTTCCCAAATCTAAAAAGTAGCATCAGACAAGAATTCCAGCTTCTTCACTTGGATCTGATCTTTCTAAACCTCATAATTTGAATTTAGGACATTTGGGTTTACCTATAAGAGCCATCAAAGGCACTCAAGAGGACAGAAATTTGAAATTCCAGCAGCTTGTGTTTACAGTGATGAATATAGAATTTAGGGATCTTCTCTAGTTTTAAGAATTTTTCAGTTTCTAGGTTACAGTAGCTTTCATTAATTATTTTGAATTAATTTAACAATTTTTCCATGCTTAGTTGGAAATCTCTGTTAAAAATAATATATTAATTTTCACATCTTTTTAAATTATATACAAGTCAACTAGATGGATAATTACTAATTAAACTGCTACGTTAGCTTAAAACACTTTTAAGGAAGATGTAATAAATTGGAAATTATGAAGAAAAATGACATATGTGTTATTTGGACAACCTTTTTTTTCTCCTTGACAGAAAATGTGACAATCAGGATCAGCCAAAGGGGAGGGATAGACACTAAAAAAGGTTGAGATGGCACAAATCCAACAAGGTGAATTAAAAAAAATAAAAAAGTATTTCCAAATATTCCTGGTTGGACGGTTAAACTGGTATCCACAGCACGCTGTGAATTAACCACGCAATTTCTTTTGTTTGTATCATACAGAGCCATGAAAGCCAATTTAGTTTTTAAACTAGATCAATTTTCTTTCCTAAATGAGCTGAGGTAGGGTCACCCATCAGTAAACCCCTGTCAAACAGGCTTTTTTTAGACTGTCCAGCTCTGCTCTTTAACGGCACCAGTTTGAATTAGGCCTTAATGTAATGTCACTTTAAATTAGGGGCTTTAGTCTGAACGGGGCCATAAAGAATATTATCAAGCCAGAGTAAACAGATTTCTATCAAAACAAATCAGCGTGGGTTGGAAATAGCAATGTCACTGACGCTTTGGAGGGCTCGGCTTTCCTCGTGTAATTGGCTGTATCTGCTCAAACCAAACACGGGAAAGTCTTCAGGTGACAAAACCGCTGTGTGCTCAACATCCTAAATGCACCAACGTACAAATCTATTGCCTCGTGTTGGTTTACAAGGTCTCTTTGCTGATTTATCCCCTCATCCCAAGGTTCTAGAGCAGGTTCCCCTGCGAGCAGGAGCTGTTACGCTGCTGGGTTTAGGAAACTCCGAGGAATTCGCTCCTTTTTGCCCCAGTTTCCCCCAGCCCACGGAGCCTCCCCGTGCTCTGAGAGGCACTTTGGCTGTGCCAGGCACCACAGGAATCACTGGAGCTCTCTCCATGTCACTGTTTAGTCCTAGGAAAGCTGGTGACATCTTTTTCTGGCCCAAACAGCACCTCTGTTTATTTCCAGAGGCGTCCAGGACGAACGTGTGCGCGCACACATAATCAGATATTGATTTCCGGGCCAAACGGTTGCCATTTGCTTATGGGAGAAATAATTTAAAGCAGTTTTCCTGGGGATAGTTAATTCTAAGGGATGAGTTATTTATTTTGGAATTCTGTGCCTTTACGGAGCGAAATCCAACAGAGGAGGGTTGTGGGTGAGTTATTTGCCAGATGGCGAACTTTCCCAGCCTACTCCAAGTCGACTGTTTATGTGCACTTCCTACTCCACACTGCAGGGAAAAAACTGTGGAACCTGCAGTTGGCAACTGGCAGTCAAAGGGAAAAAAAAGCAGCTCAATTGCCATTTGTCCCTCTAAATAGTCCTTAGCAAAATAAACAGAGCCATTCTGAGCTGTCCGTTAGACAAATAAGAGTTGAAATCAATGGAAATTAAATGAATGTAATTTGGACTCAACGTCTATATGGAATTCAAAATACATGTAGGATCTGATCCTTACTAAGAAAACAAAATCGATGTGAAAATGGGGTTCTTAACTGGATAATTGTCAGTTATGGCACTGCCTTACAGAAGCAGGACCCAGCTGCTTCAGCACTGCTCTGGACCTTCAGTTTTTCAAATCACTCTGGGCTTTCCCACTGACTTGCAGATTGAAAAAAATCCATGACACAAATTGTAGGGGAAGAGGTGAACTTGTCAACTTCTAAGTGGAATTATTTTTAAATAGTTTTCCATTTATTTTTGAACCCTATGGAGGGTATAAGAGAAGTTCAACACTGAACAAACTTTACATGGGAAAACAATTAGGGGAGACAATAATAAGAAGCAGAACTTGTGTCTATATCTTGCTCCTGACTCTGGATCTGGAAGGGTTGGGGGCTGCTTCCCACCATCCTGAGGCCATCCCCAGTGTGCTCCCTTCAGCCCCAGACCTCCTCCTGGCTTGCTGGATCTCCCCAATGATGTGCTGATTCAGTGGATTAAACCCTGCAAGACAATGAGGGGGTTTATTTCTGAAACTGTAATTTATTTTGGCCACATTCAGCAATTCAAATATCAGTAAGTCTGATGTGATTAAGTGTCTGAAATTTGTAAATAATTTCAGGATCTGATCTAAATAAACCTTGTAGTGTCAGGATGGTAGAATCAGGGGGAAAATATTATTTATGGGTACACTGGTGAAATCCAGAGGAGCCTGTTGATTACATTTTGTAATCATAATTTATGTAAAAATGTGTAACTTAGCAGAGTTTGGATCAAGCTGTTGGAGCTGGTAACCTGAGTCATCCAGGGCTTTGGGGTGTTTATAGTTTGATCCTTTGCCACAATGAGCCTTGAAAAAACTGTACAGAGAAAACTCAGCATGAACAGAATCATGAAATGGGTTGGGTTGGAAGGGACCCTAAAGCTCATCCAGTGCCACCCCCTGCCATGGGCAGGGACACCTCCCACTAGCCCAGGCTGCTCCAAGCCCCATCCAGCCTGGCCTTAGGCACTTCCAGGGATCCAGGGGCAGCCACAGCTTCTCTGGGCAACCTGTGCCAGGGCCTGCCCACCCACCCAGGGAAGAGAAATGGATCACAGAAGTCGGGAAGACTTTCCAGTGTTACAAGGAAGATGCCACCTTACTGTCACCATCCCTAATTAACAACAACCTGACCGCCACTGTTTCTAATTACCAGAGGAAAACAGAGCACCAAACAGTACCAAGAGCAGATGGTTATAAAAAAGGCTAAAAGAAAACACGAGCAGCACGAGACCTGATTTTTCACTAATTCCAATTGCGCTCAGGATTTCGGGCAGTGCTGCTTTTCCTTTCAATAAAACCGAAGAGACAAATCATCGAGTGAGAAAGAGGAGAGGGAAAGTCAGCAAATTATGTCACCAATGAACTTTGTGTGGAATATGTTAACATTTTGGAGCTGAGATGAATAGTTTTATTAAAGATCTGAGAATGCTTAAAAGCATATTTTAGAGCCTGATGTTCATATCTCTTGCTGTCTTGAGTCTTCAATTTATATTGGTGCCATGCTTTGGTGTTCTCTGCTTAAAAATAACAATAACATTTCAAATTATAGAAATTGATTTATCTCCCGCCTTACTCTTTTTTTAATGGTATCCATATATTAGGAGAGGGAATAGTGAACTCTTGCAAAAAATTACTTTACAACTCTGGTGACTTTTATGATTTTCACATTTATGAGAGCCAAGACTCATCATTTCCAGGCTACGGAAGAAAATGGAAGTCCCAACTGGGAGAAGGCAGTGCAAACAAAGCACCAAGTCCTGGCATCTTTCCCCAAGTTTTTGATTTGCATGACAAATACCAGCATAAAACAACATGAAGAATTGTATGAAATGGTGAATGATAGAGGTGTGTGTTTGTAAAATCTGTTTTCCTGAGCAAGGTTGCTAATCCTGCATGATCTGCTGGTTTCCATGGCTCAGTCTGACTGCTTTTTTTCAATGGTTGATATTAAAACTGTTGCTGCCCTTTGGTCCTCTTTAGTGGCATACAAAGCATTGCCTGAACACTCAAGATCTTGGGAAAAAAAAACCCCAAAGGATCAAATAGGCAGAGGTTGCCTTCACTTTTTTCCCCCCAGGCTTTCACCTGCTGTTGGTGTTGGGTCCATTTGCAATGGGTTAAGATGTATTGTACTTAGGAGCTATAATGGCTTTGAAAAGCTGAAAACCTTTTAATAAACACAGCCAAGTAAAAGTCAAAATACCCTTATAATATGAATTTTCCAATGATTGGGATAAAATGCAAAAATCCCAAACTGTGTTGAAAGCAAATTCTGAAGGAATTATCAGAAGAGCTTCGTTTTTGTATTTTTTTTGATCACGAGGAAAATTTTTATACTCTTCAACATGTAATGTCTTGTTTCAATTATTTGTGTTTCTTTGAAAGTGTCCAGCATTAAATTGCTTATCCCTGTGGTCCTTGGCTAATGGGAGCAGTGGTTCAGGTGCACCTATGAAAGTTCCTGTTCCATGATGGGAGATCCTGTTCCTCAAGGATCAGGTGTTTATATAAGGTAAAGAGGATGGGAGGTATAGTACACGTCCATATGGCAAGGCTTTGCATTTAGGAATTGCACAAAAATAGGGAGAAATTAAGATTTCCACGATGTCCAAACAATGCAGAAATTATTTTGTATTACTGTGGATGATCTTATGAACTACTGTATATGAAACTGCTTCAGAACTACCAGGGCACCACCACTTTTCACGGGAAATATTTTCACAGAAACCTCAGTAATATTTAAACTGAGAATTTTAAACTGTTGTCTTTGTAGAAACTTTCCAGAAAGTGTTATTTGTCCTAGGACATTTTTGGCTGTCTAATATCTCTGTCCATGAAGCTGTATTTGTAATGTTAAACTTTAATTCTCTGTAGTGGTCAGTGCTCAATTCTCCATCTGCGTCTCCATCAGGCTGTCAGTTCCGATTTTGTTTTTGCAACATTGACTCTTTTTTTTTTTGCAGTATCAGGTTTTTGTGATTTCATCCAAGTATATTTTCTGTGAAAGTGAAGAGGTTTTAATTCTTTTATCTCCCACAGGCCATTGCACAGTACAGAGATTTCAGATGACGCAGCCCCAGCTCTGTTTTTATAGGTTTTACCAGAAGAAGGTCAGAGCTAAATACATTTCCTAACACAAAAAAAGGCAGAAGTTTGAACTGGAAAGGAGTCAAAAAAAGTCTTGCTGGTGCATATTCAGTCATTGAGGGAAGATTGGATTTATGTCAGTACCAAGATGGATGGATTCAGCTGGAAATTCCTCAAGTACAAGGAAATGGTGACTGAAACACTTTTGATTTCAGCTCCCTGTCCATGGAGATAAAGCGCCAGGTAATGTGGGGACAACTCTAAAATCTATGGTTTAATTTACTGTTTTTAACCTAACAATCTAAAGGCATTTAATTAATACCTCTGTGGTTTTTTTACATTTCACAGCAGTGGCTTTTGTTGCTGGGTATCATCTGATTTCTCTCTCTGTGTGCAAACACATACTTGGGGTTCTCAGTTAAAACTCCTTAGTGTGATGGTAAATTATACATATTAAATTATACAAAAAAATAGCAAAGCAGTAGCTTTTCTTCTTCCCATTGAAGTGACTTTGACTTTACAAGAAGTCTGATCAATATTAACCAAATCATAAGTTAAGAAGACTTCTTGAGATGTGATACCTTCATGTGGAAATACAGAATATTTCTGCAGTGTCCCTGCTTTCCCAAGTTCCAAAATGCTTTTAAATAACTCAATTTGAATTATCCCACCACCACCATCTGTAAGAAATGAGCAGATTTTATTCTTTTTCATGTATCTTGTAATGGTTCATCTTTGCCTTTAAAAGTGTCAAAATATTCTAAGAGGTGAGGAGTCCAGTTCCAGGGGTTTGTGAGCTCACAGGAGGAAATTACTGAGTTGGCCTTGTCAGAGCATGCCCATTTCTTTACTTTCAGCTCAACAGAGAAATAAACAGAAAATACAACCTTTTTTTCTATAAAAATTTCAAAGGCAGCTCTATTCTGTCTCATATTTTCACGTTCTGGATATTTTCTAAGTCAAAGAAAAATACCACCTGCTTTTCTATTTTTAAATGACTTTATAAGCATTCATCTCAGCAAACTTCTGTGGCTTTGCTTTCCTTCTGCAATCAGTGGCTGTGCTCAGGACAGTTCAGTGGCAATTAAAAACCTGGTGTCAGGCACAATCGAACCCATCAGCACAGAAATGTGGTGGGAGCTTAAAACAATCCACCTGGCTGTGCCCATTTCCAACTGGGATAATGGCTCTGCACGGGTCTGTCATCCCAGTCCACCTGGGAGAAGGGCAGGGGAAGCTGCCAGGGTTCCTGGTGGTATTAAAAGCCAACTGCAGATTTATAAAAGGGTAATTAATTTTCTGGTAGAGCTGAAGAAAAGCAATGGGAACCTTTCGGTGCATTAATAATCGTGGGATGGGGTGGGTGGGAAGGGACCTTAAAGCTCATCCAGTGCCACCCCCTGCCATGGGCAGGGACACCTTCCACTAGCCCAGGCTGCTCCAAGCCCCGTCCAACCTGGCCTTGGACATTCCCAGGGATCCAGGGGCAGCCACAGCTTCTCTGGGCAACCTGTGCCAGGGAATGTCTCTAAGGCAACTCAGAAAATACAAGATCATCCCATGCATAAATTCCTGTGTTTCCTTTATTTGCATCATCTTTCCTAAGCAGGAAATCCTAATTAGGATCACCTCAAGGAGAAGGAGAAGCAGCACAGCCAACTCAGGGCCCATCAATCTCATCACTGGCACTGGAAATCGTAAAGTAAATCAGCTTTTTCAAATGGCAAAAGCAGATTATGGATGTGAGATTTGTAATTCCCGAGAGAGCTCTGGGGAGCGACATCAGGCAAGCAGCAGGAGAAATTTATGAGCACTTTCAGGGTAGAATGTACCATCATTAACATGATTTAAAAATGCACGTGGGGGTCTGCTAACGTGAAGAATGTGGGTTTATTGTCTCAGGATGTATGGGTGGTGCTTTCTTTGAAAAGCAGGGTGCCTTAGCACTATTGTATTTGAGGACCTTAAAAGATTCTGCAAAAATCATATAAGAATTATTATTACAAGATGAGTTAAAATTGTTTTGCAGATTTCTTGAAGAGAGAAAGCATCATATAGTAACATAATGTAAATATTCTCTAAACAAATTCATTATCACAAATGCATTAACTGTACTATGGGTTTGGATACAATCAGGTTCTTCTCCTTTTCTCCATATGTCATAAACTGCTGTTTGATGACATTTCCTTCACCATGGAGAAATTTGCCCACACTGAGAGAATTAGTGCTGCAAATCAGGTACACCCACAGCCTTGATCCCTTTTCTACACCTCCTAAATGTAGAGGTTTGGTGCTTTGGCCCTAAAAAGAGTGGCAACTTTCCCTCTGTGCAATATGGTGCGTAGGTGTTCTGTTCAAGCACCAGCACATTAAACAGCCAGCACAGTCCATTTAAAATAATTAGGATTCATTTTCTCCAGCTCTCGTGAAAACAAAAAGAAAATTATTTGCAGCTACCTGCACGGTGCCAACTTAAGTGTGATAGACTAAACTCATTACAGGTGATTTAATTTAAACAAATATTAGCCAAGCTTTGCCCGTGTGGCAAGTGATTTTCAGGTCACCATTTTTGCAAGTCCAAGTCAAAACACATCTTTCTGCTGAGCACGCTTCCAAATGGATGATGCACTTGGAAAGAACGTTTTTCTTTGGGAAAACCCCTGATCTGATAAATTTACAGGTGGCTTTTGAGAGTCAAAATCTATCCAAAAAATCAAGCCAAATTCTATCCGAAAAAAACCCAGATTTTAAAAATGAATGCTGATGTTTTCAGATATACTTAGGCTACTTGTAGCAAATTGGATGATTATTTAAAAATTCCATGTAAGTGAATGAATTGCTGAGCTCAAAATTTAATGCCTAAAAAAAAAAATAAGCAGGGTTATCGAAGTAAGGCTTGAAGGGTTTGATTCTTGATTAATGGAGATCTATACAGTTCATGTATTGTTTTCCCAATGTAATACCTTTCGAATAAAAAAAAGTTTAGGTAAAGTTTAATAATAAATAAAAATAGAAATTAGGAAGGAGTGGGAGACTTGAATGTCTGCATCAACATTTTTAAGCTTTAACCTTTGGGGGTCCCTTCTTTCCTTTCCTGTAAATTAGGAATAAACACCTTTGGAGAGGCCAAGAAATGGTATTCAGTGATCACAGGAGCTGATTAAGTAAATATCCATCTACTTTCCCAACCACTGAGAGAAAATGCACTGTCACTTTTCGAAGAACTGATTAAAAAAAAAAAATCACTGACCTCTTGTCCCCAAATTTGAAAGTTGCCCAAATTCTAATCTTCATGGTCTAGCAGCAACAGTTGGTGCCCACGAGCCCAAATTTCCTGTGAATTCCCATGCAACACAAAGGAGAAAATGTGATCGAGAAACGACGGCATAAATAGGCTTGTTAAAAGTGCAAAGCAGACTGATTAATTAATAAACCGGCAGCTTGAAGTTTGACGTGTCAGCTACAAAGACGAGAGAGGAAACAAATGTTCTCCGTTCCCCTCTGCTGTACCTGAGCAGCGTCTGATTGACAACAGCCAAGAACCCTTCTTCAAGGCGCTCATTTTCCTCAGCATCTGTGCCCAGCGCTGCTCTGCGTTGTCAAACGCGTTAGGTGCCACCACGCCAACTATTTCTCGTGACTCCGTGATCTCGTTCAATACGAAAATACAAAATAATCTCCCCAAAGCCTGCGTTTGTTTCTTTCCTGGCCCTTTCTGAGCCCAGGAGGGCACTGGGGACAGCAGCCCTGGCTGTGCTCCTGGAGAACGGCCACTGTGGGCACTGCTCGGTTTTCCTGCCTGTCCCTTCCCCTGTTATTCCTCTCTCCAGTTATTCTCTGCCGTTCCTGTTTCCCGTCCCGCGTTTCTCACCCGTTCCTGTCCCGTGCTAACCTCACACCGCCGTGTCAGGAGCCGTGAGCGGCCCCGGCACTCAGAGTTCTACAAGCATTTTCCGTCTTCTGGAGAGATTTGATTTTTCCCAGAAAGCAGCCTGACAACACATTCCAGCCGAACTCAGGAGCCCCTGGAGAGAGGCAGTAGGACTACGCAGATGAGTTTCCACCACCTTCATCTCTCTTATCAGAGCCGGCTCTTGGAGAAAGAATCAATCCGTGCTGAGAATGAGGCTTTCGTTGATGCAGGAAGAGATTTTGGGGCGGAAGGAGCCAGGCAGGTATCTGCTGGGAATGATTTATTTATGTTCTGGGCCATAAACCAGGCCATTTTTGCCTTATCTGTGTGTGATCCACGTGCATGGGAAATGTGACATTGGTGCTCTGTGGTCACAGCCCCGAGCGAGGCAAATGCTCCGAACCCCACGAGCAGCGCAGCTCCTGCAGAACCAGGGCTTTCCAGGATACTGCTGCTCCTCGCTGATCCCTGTGCTGCTGACACCAGAGCTGCTCATCCTGCTGTCATTCCAAGGAAAGGGGGAGCAGCAGTGGTGCTGTTGTTACTCTGTAAAACACTCTTTGGCAATTATGGAAGGTTGTGTTAAAGAATGAATGAATAAATAACCACCATAAGGTTCTGAGCACAAGTACTGTTGTGCTTGTTGTTTTTTTCATGATTATTGCTAAGATCCACCCACTGAGAGTTTCCAGGGATGCCTGGCCTGTTCCTGGCACATGGAACTCCTGGCGTAAGGGCAGGTAAAGACATTTCAGCTGTCTGGTGTCACCCATCCAGTGCAGTTGTCCCCCTGGGGACAAAGCATTCCCTAAAAACACAGGTTTCATACTAAAAAAAAAAAAAAAAAATCACTCCTACAGCTGAATTAACATTTTGTCTTTCCTGCAAATTTTTTATTTTCAGCCTTTTTTCCAGCCCCCACCTGTTACACAGCACCGACTGGTGGACCAGGATGCAGCAACAGCTTTGGCTCCAGGATATTCATGTGAACCTCTGCCAGTTGTCAGTGACACCTTTCTGATGGAGGTACTGATCCTGTGAGAAAAGAGACTTGGCACATCTCCGGGGGGAAATCTGCTCAGCCTGGAGAAAAGGAGGCTCAGGGGGGACCTTCTGGCTCTGCACAACTCCTGACAGGAGGGGGCAGCCAGGGGGGGTCGGGCTCTGCTCCCAGGGAACAGGGACAGGAGGAGAGGGAACGGCCTCAGGCTGTGCCAGGGGAGGCTCAGGTGGGACATCAGGAGGAATTTCTGCATGGAAAGGGTGGTCAGGCCTTGGCAGGGGCTGCCCAGGGAGGTGTTGGAGTGCCCATCCCTGGAGGTGTCCAAGGAAGGGCTGGACGTGGCACTCAGTGCTCTGGGCTGGGGACAAGGTGGGCATCGGGCACAGCTTGGACTTGGTGATCTTGGAGGGCTTTTCCAACTTTTATGATTCTCTGTGACCTGAGAAAGGCAAATGAGTGTAAAATGCTCCTTCTGGGTGCTCTGAGCAGTGACAGTCTACCCCAGGCAGGCTCAGTGCACACCTTGGGGTGCTGTGGGGCCAGGCTGTGCTGGTGTGTGCCCAATGCCACCATCCCAACCCAGTTACCTGGGGGGGGTAACTCAGGGCAGGGCTTCACTGGGATGACCCTTAAAGTTGTCCTGGGGGATGGACCCTCTGCCCTCAGCAGAAGAGTCTGCCCAGAGCCAGAGGCCAAGCACGGGGAGCTGAGGGATTATCCAGCCCTGCATCCTTCCTCCCCCCATCCTGGGTGGACACTCAGGCTCCTGAGCCGTGTCCCTGTGAGCCTGGGGCTCATCCTGCCCTCCGGCCCAAACTCACAGGACAAAGCACATCTACTGAGGGACAGGAGGCAAATCTCAGGGAATGGGAGGGGGGAAAGCTGTGGTTTGGATGGGTTGGGCATTTGCCCTCAGTATCCCCAGATCCTTCTGCCCTTGCAGAACCCCCTCCAGGATTTTCCCGTCCTTCAGAGGGAGAACACTGAAATAAGCCATTTTAACACCAAGTATTGGGTATTCTGCATTTGAACAAACCAACTTTACTCTCTCATCCCTTCTCAGCTCCCTGGGCTTTAGGTAACGTGGGAATTATTCTCAGTCCCATTTTCAGACACCTTTTTTGAATGCTGCACAATAACCTGTACAACAATCAATGTCCAGCTCTGTTGTCTAGCATTTTTCTCTCCTTTTGGAGAGTGGTATAAATATTAATAGCAGTAACCATGGATATTCTCTTTTATCTGACATGCTACAAAAGAAGAAAGCTTTTCCAGATCAAATTGACTATTGATCTTGATGTGTCTATTTGTGCAACCACTGTCACAGTAATTTCAACACTATAATTAAAAAAATATTGAAGCAAGGTAACCTTACTCAAACTCAAGAACAGTAAAAAATAGATAAAACATGACGGATGGACTTATTCTTCTCTCTTATGGAACAAGGGTTAACTAGGAGCCAGAGACAAGACTACATGGTAAAATCCGTGTTAAAGCAGTGTCAGCCCTTGAATTTGTTGAAGTGAAAAAAAAATCGATGTATTGTGAAAGAAATTACAATTCTGTTAGGAGCAGAAGCCTCAAATGAACAGACCTGAAGCAAGAAAATGATTTGGAAATGAGCGAAGGCTCGAACCAGACCTAACTTTGGTTATTTTCTCTCTACATCCATCGTGTTTAGTGATTATGCTTTGTTTAATAACAAGGACAAACAGTGGTTTAGCACAGCTGTTCTCTCACTTGCATTTCTCTGCACATAAAACCATTACACGGGTTTTTTTTTTTCTTCCTACCAGCTCTGTTTGTGGTAAGAAGCAATGATTGCCCCCCATACATTCCCTTTTCATTGCAAAGTACAATGGTCTCCCTTGGCTGCTGAAGGGATAAAAGATGGAACAGAATGTTTTTAATGTAACTCTGATTGACCTTTGTGTTCACCACACTGTCTGGCTTTAATTCTCCTTAGAATGGCATTAACATTTGTTGAATACATAGACAATTATATTTGTTGAAACTGTTGCATACAGAGAATGCCTTGCTACAGACTCTGTTCTTCAATAGAAATGTAATGTCTTTATGCCAGCCACGAGGATTGCAAATCTCTGATTATGGGATTACATTTGCTGCAATCAGGAGGGTTTTGTGGCAGAATATTTTTAGGTTTGCCGCATGTTTTGTCTCCCTGTTCTTCATCAGTAAATACATCCCTTCTCTAAATTTCCTTCTTTACTGGGTTTACTGCATAAAGAACTTATGAATGGCGGAGACATCCATTCATATCTTTTAGCAGCTTGTATTCAGGCTGTCTCCTCTCATTCTTTGTAAGGAGAGACTCATTTTCCACTATTGTGGAAGTGGAATTAATTCTTGGATTTATGATTTTTAAGCATTTGTTTTCTGAGAGCATAAGCACATGAAACAGTTGTTGTGCAAACTGAGCACATCTGGCTGAGACTTTTTCTTTGGTCTCCCTTAAAGGGGATTCTTGCTCACAAAGCTCACCCTGTATTGATTAGAGCCGTAACAACTGGGCAGGATTTTATTTTCCGGCCACACAAACTATTGGAGTTTTAGTAGTCTTATATTCTTATTCCAGGATTAAGTGGGGAAAAAGATCCCTGCTCTAGGAGGTTGGGGTGGACAGTATGGAAATGGAGAGGGGATGCTGAGATATCTGGGTTCATCTTGTGTTGTGGCATTAAAGTCACCTGCTGACTCAGTTTGGGAACTGCTGCAATGGCTGCGATTCATTCAGGAAAGGTGTGGAAGATTCCCAAATTCCCATGATGGTGGTGGTGAGATTTTTGTTGCTGTTGTTTGTTTGGAAAGTTGTTTGCTTTTCCTGGTGAGGAAATGGAGGTGAAGCTCGTGCTGCAAGGGGAGGTGAGAAATCTGATATTGTCAATAGATGAAGGATTGATCAGTATAAGAGCAGAAGATATAGGGAAGGTAAATAAATATATTCATACCTTCTGGTTCCTAGAAGTCCTTAATCTTATATAAGCAAGGCAAAATTATCCCAGGAAGCCACCCAGCCAGAAAGGCCTTAAAGGCAGAGAGAGCCTTTTCTCCTCTGATTTGTCTTAGGGAATCTCGTGGTTTTGGGGAGCAGCTGCTGCTCTCTGTGCAGCACCCAAATTCTGCCCGTGTGACAGCTTTGGTGTCCAACACTGCAGCTGCCAGTGGGCCCTGCAGCTCAGACCTGCTTTATGCTCCAACTCCTGATGGTCTGCCCTCCCCAGGCAGGGACTTTGCTCAGTGGTCGTAAACACTTCCAAAATCTTGTTTCTGTTTTGTGAACTCTGAATCCTAAACCCATGTGGAGTCTCATTGTTCTTTGTGCAGTGAGAATTTGACTTTTATTTTGATTCCAGTCTCCACCTCTTGAATGTTATATATAGATTTGCTTTTATCTTCACTCCTCCACCTTTGACTTTCGGTAGAATAGCACAGACTATTTCCACAGGGAGGGAGCACAACCACCACTTAATCCAGCTGCCTGAGCAGTGCAGGGCCAACCAAGGTAAAGCCTGTTCTCAAGGGCACTGTCCCAATGCCTCTTACACCCTGACAGACCTGAGGCACTCAGCACCTCTCTAGGAAGCCATTCCAGTGCCTGACCACCCTCTCTGGAAAGAAATGCTTCCTAATTTACGGTGCACAACTCGTCTGGAATAGTTTTGAGCTATTCCCATGTCATATCACAAGATATCCTGCTCTCTCCTTTGTTGAGAACAATGAGCTCACCCTCATCGTCCTTTTTTCCAAACTTGGCAAGCTCAGAGTCCTCAGCTGCTCCTCACAGGACATTCCTCCCAGCCCTTTCACCAGCTCTGTTTCCTTCTGGCTGCCTCCAAGGACCCGAGGGACACCGGGTGTACCTGACATTTTGATGAGACCCATTCACTTCATGGCTTGCGTTTGCATTTAGAAAAAGAAAATTATTTTTAAAGGTTTTTGTGCTTCACCCTCACCAACCTCCTGCTGAAAATGGGAACAACGAAGAGGTGACTTCAGTGCCAGGAACGTGGCGTGGGGGCAGCAGCAGGGACAGCTCTGCAGCAAATCCCTCACACAGGGACTCCAGTGTAGGTCACAGTGGCAAGAGATATTAGACAAGGTCCAGACAACATCCAAAAAGCCTTTATTTTTCACCAGTTTTGCTTCTGTTTTTTTCTTTTCCCCCCCCAAATATCTATCATCGCTTCTTGTTCTGTTGTCTTAAGGATTCCTGATGAGTCAATGCCTGAGTATCTCAAGGTCCAGCCAATCTGTCTGGTTTTCTTTTCTTTTTCTGGTGGGTTATGACTTGAATGAGGGCCAAGATCATCTTTGCTGTTCTTGAGGGCACCTCAGCCCAATATTCTTTATTGCTGGAGTTACTACAACGAACCCGTGGCTGGAAGAACCACAATAAATTCAATGCTTTAAAACACTGTCCTAACCAGAACTTTTCATTTGTACTTCTGGACTTATTTTTCTGGGGAAGACATTTACATATATATTTCAAGTGCCCTTATTTAAGCATGAATGTATTTCATGGAGGCAACTTTCAAATTTAGAACATGCTGAGGAAGGTTTGGAAGTCAGCAGACTTGAATGATTCAAAAGTAATAGTGACCTCTAGTGACTAGAGAATTCAGTAGGTCTTCCAGAACAAGCCTAAATTTGCTGTAAACCCAGTATTTTATAAATGTTTGGAATGGCATTATATTGTTTAAGACAGGGAATTTTCGCTTTTATGCCTTTTTCAGCTGAAATTCACGATTTGTAGGTAAAACTGGTATCTGCTTAAATGTTCCTTTCTTAATAATCCTTGAACTTATTTTAATACCTTTATTCTAGTCTGGAAGTAATTAAACCTTATTTGAAGCACATCTGAACTTCTTTGCCGTGTGTTCTCGGGCACACAGGAGAGAAAATGAGAATATTCCAAATGACTTCACACCTCATCTCAACCTCTTTGTATGCATTTAATTTTACAGAATGCTCTCTCCTGCGGTCTGAGTCCCCAGGTAGCTTTTACTGACAACTTCTCACACGGCTTTTTTATTAATCTTGAGATAATGTTCATTAAAAAACACAAAGTATTGTCTTTCTAATGTCATCTTTCTCTAAGAATTGATATCTCACTGCTGGAAATACTCTGGATTTATTGATGCTCTGCCTTGAGCACACTCGGAGCACCCAATGCTCAGTGGTAGTAAAGTCATGGAATGGTTTGTGTTGGAAGGGACCTTTAAAGGTTTTCTAGTCCTACCCCAGCCATTTACACCTTTTGTGCTTGGCTCTGGATGTCAGATGTAAATTTGGTTTTATTCCCGCTGTACAAATTCATGGGTCAGTGGGGGCTGTGCTGGGTTATCTGGGGGACTCAATGACATGAAAGGTCTTTTCCAACTGAAATGATCCTATGATTGTGCATAGAGTCATTTATTACCCAATCACCTTCTGCTATTCCCAGTATTCTCCCACACAGTTACTGCAACAGCTGCACTTAATAGTAGCTGCTTATTTCTTTTTAATGATATGCCCTAAAAACTTTTTTGTTATTGTTAAATATGCAACTTTATGTAAAGCAATATTACTTAAGGGATGGGGGACAGAAAAAGTTGGAAAGAGAGGCAAAGAATTGCAAATTCTATTTAAAGCTCATCTCCACCAAGAGAAACTGCAGTGAAACATAACCCAAATGAAAGGAGTAACTTTTGCATTTGTCATTCTCAGTGTTTCATTTAGATATTACCGACATGAAAATGCTTAGGGGATTGTTTTTTGCTTTTTGTTTTTTTCTGTTTGGAGGAAATTATTCAGATGAATAATATGAGGAGATGGAAACATGAGAGGTCAGGAGGAAACAGCGCCAGAACACCACGTCAAACAGACAGTGAGGACATCAGTGAGCAATTTCCCTTTGATTTCAAGGAGGTGCTGCAGACTACAAAATCTGCCCAAGGATGATGATAACTCTGTTATGTAATCAAAGGCATTTGGCTTGCTGATAGAAGCTCAGGATGCAAATGTTCTGTTCTGCTGTAACCCCAGCGAGGTTGTACCAGACACACCTTTTATAGGTCACATAAATCCAGATATTGAATGTAACTACAGCTCCCGTTGTGCAGGGATTTTAATGTTGTTCCATGGCTTCTGAGGGTTGTTCATGACTAAGCCACTCTTTATTCAGATGAGATAAAGTGTGGAAAATATTTGGAGTCATTTACATTTGAAATCGCTGAGAATCTGAGTTTCTTTAACCTTTGACATGCACACAGCTCATAACACAAATCCATGATTTGTGTTCTGCTCGTGTTGGCTTTGACAGATCCAGGATTCTCCTGGTTTGCTAAAGAGTAGACTTGTTCTTGAGGAGCTTTTCATATCCTTCCTGTGCCTTGATGTTGGAAACTGGAGAGAGACTGATTCACGATGATTTCAGTGTCTGGTAGGACAGAAATTTTGGGTTATTTACTGTTAGATTCTGCACTTTTATGTAATTGCTGAACCGAGACCAGACTTCCCATGTGTGAGAAGAGGTGGTTGCTTGATTTAGTATTTTGGTTGTGGATTCTTTTGCAGGAGAAGTTATTTTAATTGCATGGTAAAGAGATTTATGTGATGGTGTTTGAGGTTCTATAGCAGAATTTACTATCAACAGAAAAGTTTCTTGTTTGTTTTGTGTTTTGTTTTTTTCTTTAATTTGAGCATTACACTAAAAACAACACCGCATTTTCCAGCGAGTAAATCTTTAACAGAAATTACTCCTGCTATGGAGAAAAGCCACGGAAAAGCACATCATTTTGAACGTGCTTGCATCTATTGAAAATTTAAAATATTAATTTCAAAAGCTTAATTCTCATTTAGTGAACAGACGTTTCAAAAAGTGATCAAAATCGCCCAAACCTTCTTGGTGTCCAGCACCTTGAAAATTCAACCCTTGTAGGGTTCCTCGTGCAGGCTGTGGAGCTCTGCAGCAGCATGGGCTGTTCTCACCTGCAAATGGCTGAAAGGATCTATTTTCAAGGAGCCTTAACTGGTATTTTTCCCTTCTTTGACTTTGTTACCATCTCTTGGATCTTGTTTTTGGGAATAAAACTCACTCATAGTGGTTTATGTCCACAGAGTTATCTCTGCTCTCAGGTTGGACAGGGCTTGGAGCAACCTGGGATAGTGGAAAGTGTCCCTGCCCATGGAAGGGCTTGGAATAAAATGAGCTTTAAGGTCCTTTCCAGCCCAAACCGCTCTGAGATTCTGTGATCATAGAACTTTTTCAAAATTACATCAGGGAAAAATATATCCGAGAAATTCTGATGAAATTAAAAAATGGAGTAATTAAAATGCATAGCCTAGAATAATTGTGTCAGTGGGAAATCTTTGAATAAAATGTTATCCAAAGGGGCCTTTTTGGACAAAATAGCTGAAATTCACCCCACAGGTTTTATTTGTAACTTTTAACTTTAAGCACCATTAATTATATGATACAAATCACTGAATTGTTTTAAGAAAAAGGAGTTGCAACCACCTAAGTTACAAAAGCAAACCTAATATAAAGCACTTGCCTCTGTGTTTTGTGGGGTTTTTCATAGCACTCTTCAAAGCCAGAGTCAGTGCTGATAGCAGCACTCCCTCCTTTTTATTTTATCCCTTCTTTTTTTCTTTCTTTCTGTTCATTTTTAACCTCTAGTGAATCGTTTGATGTAGCAAAGCTTGGGGTGAAATGCAGGTTGATGCTCCAGACTCGGAGAATTGCGGTGGGTGTTTTACCACCGTTCAGTGCTATTTACACCTCTCACTCTGAACTCAATAATATCATTTTGAGGGTGCTTTAAAGGTGGTGATGTTCAGCTTTCCAACTTATATCTTTCACTGCAGACTCACACGTGCCACAGACTGCCAGGGGGAGAGGCTCCTCCTCTTTGGGGAGTGCTGGGGTTCCCCAATGAATATTGTGCCCATCCTCTGCCTGTCCTACATTTGTAGGCTGTAGCTGCAGGCACAGCACTCCCTGGCAGAACCTATTCAGAGATAACAACCTCACCGGGCTGGAGCTGAAAAGTACAGTGTTGCTCTGTGTTTTAATGGTTTACAGTTCATTTTGGAGGTGACACACAGCTCCCGGAACAAGGCTTGGATTAGACCCTGTAGGCAGGGTCTGGGCTAATAAGATGATGTGCTACGATTATTTCAAACTCTGCTTTGCCTGTCTCCATCACTTTTGTATTTTCCTGCTGCATGTAAAAGGCAAGCCAGATTTGAAGGTTACGTTCGCCTACCCAAATGTCAGGTTCTGTGTGAACATCTCAGCTGACATTTTTCCCTCTGCTTGGTGAGGACTGATCCAAATGTCTGACAGGAGTGCTGCAGCCCCTGCATCCTGCTCGCCATGTTCAGGCACGAGAGCTCCATTTGGGCTTTGTCTCAGAGAGCTGATAAAGACCTGAAGTTGGAAAATGTTAACATAATAGCTTGACATTTTGCTGCTTTTTGCTCGGCTTGGATTGAAAGTGACTTCATGTGTTTAATCTAAGGGAAATACGCGGGATGTGAAATATTTAATAGACTGATTACTTCCACTTCAGCCTCTGCTTGCACACACCTCTTCCAGCCCTGGATAACCCCCCATCTCCAGCAGTTAATGCTTCCAACACGAGGGAGGCGATTCCATTGCTTTCATACTCAGAAGTTTATGGTGTGTATTTGATGTGAGGTTTTCAGAAAGGGCATGACAGCCAGTAGTGTCTAATTAGACACCTAATTAGTGCCTATGACTTTCTATATCTAGCCACGTAAGCTCAGGGCTGACTGTTTCTGTTTTATCTGGGGTTACATTATGGGAAACATTTGAGGCAGAGTGGAAGGGAAACTTCTTGTCTGGATGCAGCAGGTTCCAAATACTCTCTTAGGCAGACACCAGCCAAAGCCTCCCATGGATGGTGGCAATGCTCTGAAATGTGGCAGCTGTCACACAGCAGCTCCTGCTCCCAGGACATATTAAAGGGATTTGTGCAGAACTGGAGTCCTGGGCTGGAGCTGAGCCAGACCTGCAGGCTCCTGGAAAAGAGGGAATTGTCTGTGTCCCACTCCAGCTGGAGCAAGCAGTGGGGAACACCGAGGGTCTCAGGGACTCCCTGGCCCAGGACAGGGCTGCTGCTGCTTGGGACTAGAAACAAAAACCAGGGAAAAAAGCCAGATACAAAACTGTCTCCATATGAGGGAGTTTTAAATACCACCAAGAGGGTTCTCTCTCTCCCCAACCCTCTCTCTCACTCCCCCTCCCAGGGTATGTGAGCCCAGACCAACCAAAATGTGATATTTTGTTTAATAGTGTGTACAGTGAAAAGCTGCTCCAGGTTAGGAGCCTTGGAGATGATCCTTCCTATTCCTTCCATGTGAGCAAGGCTTTGTGCCAAGCCTCGATTTAACAAAAATTCCGAAATAATTTACATTCTTTAAGTCCGGGGCTTTTTTGCCCCCATTTTCCCAATATTTCTTTGATTCTTCTAGGTTTACTTAAGCTTGTGTTAAAGAAGAGTATTGAAAAAATAAATAGTAGTTCAGGAAAAGTAAGAGGCTGTTAAATAGAAATAGACCCAAGTGGTGCTTGGTCAGACCCTGCTTACAAACTGCTGCTCATTTTACTCAGGCAAATGAAGCCACTGGCACCAGCTCAAGCCTGTTAGAACCTTCTCTTTAACATTAGAAATATTATCAATTATATGAGATACAAAGTCTTACTGAAGAAGAAAATGTGTGTTAAAATTATTGTGGAAGGAACTTATCCCTGATTCTATTCCATAACAGATGACAGGAAGAATTGATCCTCAGGAACCAATTTATTTTAGGGCTCTATTTGGGAGAAAATTCAGTGAATGAAGGCCTGCTGTTAAAATAAATATTACAGAGGAAAAAAGTCCAAAAAATCCACAGTAGACTTCTTGTATTTCTCCTGTTAACTTCCAAAAAAGCTTGTAAATAAGAGACACTTGGAACAGATTTTGACACTGAACCGAAAGTAGGAATGTGGCAAATAAATTTTAAATGTTGATTTCTTTTTTAAATGGAAAATTTGACAGAAAACTTTCTGAGCCTTTTTTTTCTCCATTTGTGAGGCTCACAAGGGAAATTATGTGATCCAGGCTGTGAGATGAGATGCATTGTTGGGATATCAGTCAGAGGATATTCAAATCATGACTTTCACAAGATTGGTAGTTAAGCAACCTTTTCTGACACGATCATATTTTGCTGTTTAAAGTCTGTGTGTACATAATGATACACTCAATTCATGTGACTGACAAGGGTTATTTCCTTACTTTAAAAGCTAAGAAAACAGTTTGACAAGAAAGGAATAAAAGTAATTCATACTTTCTGTCACTGTTCATGAAAAACAGGCAAATATATAAAGTGTTCAGATAAGTAATAGCTTATCTGATAATTCAGCTGAGATTTTTGCACTGTTTCCATGGACTAAATTGCTGGAAGTAACTGTGCTTCTATTCAGGAATTATCCATATACAATTCCACTTTTTAATCTTTTGTTTCTTCAGTGAGTGTTTAAAAGTTATGTAACTGGAACTTTAGATTTTGGAAATACTCATTGTAGAAGTTCCTTTGATTTTCCACCTGTTTGGTATTCCTTGTTCTTTCTATAAGTGTTGTCCAAGTTGCTTAGTGCTGTTTGAACTTTTATATTGCATACATTAATAAACTGAGAATTTTCATGACAGAAAACCAAGAGATATTGAGAGACCAGTAGCTGAATCCTTGGTGTTTAGTGCCATGCTGGATGCCCTGTGATATCCAAAACATCAGCAAGGATGTGGCAGGAATGGTGCAGGAATTAGAGGAGAGCCATGCCAATTTGGATTAGCAGCGTGAGGATGGGCAGGGAACCTCAGGGCATCTGCAATGGCAATAGGCAGGGGTATTTAGGGAATTAGATACAGCCTGGATGTTTTCCTGAAAGGAAAATGGGAGTGCAAAGTCTCATTTCATAAATTCACAGAATGGTTTGGGTTGGAAGGGGCCTTAAAGCTCATCTCATTCACTCAGGTTCAGACCCTGCCACCACGTAGAACAACTTGCTGCCCTGCATGAACTCTTGAGCCAGCAAGAACAATTCCAGCTTTGCTCAAAAAATTAAACTATTGAGAATATAAATCTGGACCAAGTCCCATTTTTATTGTTTCAGTGGATAATTTCAAAATGTTTCTATTAAAAGTCATTCACGCCGCCGTTGTTCAGTGCTTTTGTCCAAGCATATCTTGCCTTCTTTGTTGTATTTTGAGTGCAGCCTTCTGTTTATAAAACCCTTAGTTTGGGCTCAAGCTGCAGGCTTGGGTCGGCTGTGCTCTGCTGAAAGTACAAAGGCTCCACGAGCCACCAGGAATTAATGAGGATGAACTTCTGTGGGATAAGTTCAAGGGATGCACAGCTAAAAGTTTTGTGGCATAAGCAATGGAGCAGCACAATTCCTACAATATGAAGAGCCCTTTTGGTACTTATGCTGCTTTAGCACTTTTTGATTAGCTGACTTAATTTTCCCAACTAAATCTTAACCCCCCAGACTGTTTTGTGTAGCCAGAGGCACGATTCCATCTGAAATGTGCTTTTCTCTCTTTCAGTCAGGCAGCCAGAACAGCATTAGAACCTGGTGCCACAGCCAGGTTAAGGAAATTACTCTCCAATCCACCTAAATGTTTTAATCCACTGGATAAAATAAGAACTAAATGCATTTTCAACCATTATCAGTGATACATGCCTAGACAGGGAGTGACTCAAAGCCAAAGAGATACCTCCCTGAGGGTTCTGGAGTGTTCCCCCTGCTGAGCTGAGCTGCTGCTGAGGTGAGGTGATTTTTGGAGATCCCTCTCATTGCACAGGCACCAGGCTGTGTGTGGCATGGTAGGAAATGGTTCCCACCAGTTAACTCAGTACTTATTCAATTTTTCTCTCTTTTGTTTCCAAGGGAATGGAGGTAACTTCCATCACCTGGGTGCATTGTCTTGATTTCAGGTTATTATTTATATGCAGAAAGGATGTTTTATGTGGAAGAAAACTATTTAATATCAACCTAAAACAATCTCCTGGCTCCTTCTTACAAGTGCTTTGCTCTGGAATTTTTTGCACACGAGCTCTTTCTCAAAATGAGAAAAATTGTTTCCATTCTGGAGAAGTGTTCTGACAACTTACTGAATGAAACAGAACTGGGATCCACATTACAAGAAGTAAATGTTTTAAATGGAGCTATTTTATTCGCTGACATGTAACACTGCCAATGTGTTTCCTTTGCTAACTGGGAGTTCTGTAGTGTGTTATACAATATCAAGCCTCATACTGTAATTTTCCAAAGGATCTGTGGGTATCAAACCAAGTTTCCATTGATTTTGAATTGCCTCTGTGATAAAATAGAGAAGTTACAAAAGCATTTTCTTCATGGAAGGATATACCTGTCACTATTTTTCACTGCAATCATGCTTGAAAAATTGCTATGGCCCTTGTTCTATCTGAGCTGTCTATGATTAATATTCCATAATGTGCAGGAAACCAAAATACCTTTGCTAACAGCTGGATAGTGTGTACTGAAATTTCTGCCATCTGCTCCCACAGTCTTGGCTAATACAGGGGGCTGAACTTTTCATAAAGTCAATATTCAGTAGAAATACAAATTAGGAGAGCTGGTGAGCAGAAGAGAGAAGGGAAAAAATTAAAGAATACACATAACAAGAAGATGGGATTTTACAGTTAACTCTTCCCCTGAAATACTTTCTCAGGGTGCCTTTATACATGAGTTGGGTCACGTTCAGCATCTCAAACAAGAACCATTTTCGTATGCTAATGGCTGCAAATGTTCATCAATACCCTATCTTTAGCCCTTTGCCCTCTCCACCCTCGCCACTGAGAACGTGCCAGGACCCCTGCCCTTACATCCCACCTCTGCTTTCAGCCGAGTGTCTGCTCCCGTTGCCTGGATACGAGTGGAACCTGGGCAGGAATGCTGCCGAGCCGCTCGGGATGGCCATTTTATAGCACGGATTTCCAAAGGGATGAGCTGTGAAAAGGGCTCATTCTTTTATGGCAGCCCCTTATGGAAGCACACAGAACTCTGCTGGGCTGCTCCCACACCGGCCTGGCTTTCCTCCCCTTTTACAGGAGCAGGCTGATGCCTTCCTTCAGCAATCTATCCAAAGGAATTAGCCAACTTCCTGGAGTGCTAAACTCCAGGTGGATTTATGGATATTGCCCATCCTTTGTCACAGATTCCTTTGGGGTATCCGCCCACCTCCATCCCAGACCTGCATTTTCTTCCAAACCCTCTTTAACAACGGGAGGAAATGAGGATCAGCCAAGAGGGAAAGGAACTGTGGAACAGAAAAGCTTGGACCAGGGTGTTTCCTCTTGGACCAGGATATTTCCTCTTGCACCAGGATATTTCCTCTTGCCTTCCCAAACAAATAGAGGATTGAGGTCAACGTTGAGGGGTCAATACGGATCTCACAGGCTCTGACTTTCTTCCCAGCCCATATTAGCACAACTTTCCAGTTGAATCCCTTTGGGGAATGCTCAGCTCTTGTAGTGCTGCAAGAAAAGCAGCACAAACCTCTGTGTGATCAAAATTATCTGCGAGAGTGTTCGTTTTCTGAAATTTCCCTGATTTGTGAGAATTGCGACCAATTCCTGTCACTTGGAGAGCAGGATGGCCAGAAGACATAAAGAAGGGTGTTTCTGGAGTTTTTCTGGCTGAAAGGGAATGGCACTTTCTATTGCTGGCAAGGAGTGTGCCCATTCTGTTTCTTTCTCTCTGCTGTTTGCCGCTTTCCAGGAGAGAAGAATTTTTTTATTTTCCAAAAGTAAGAAGGAGTAGTGATCACAAATGCAAAAAATGTATGTTTTCCATTTTTTTTTTTTTTTTTCCTACATGCATTCAGGACCTTGGGTTATAACAAAGTTATGGTCTTGGCAGCTGATAAAAGGTGTATCTTTTGTACATATCAGTGGCAAGAAGCCCATCTCTAAGTAGCAAAATACAATTTTACTTGGTTCATATATTTAATTTTTGGGAGGGTTCACAGAAACTGAGCTTTTTACAGTGTGATTTTCATCTGAGGAGCAGTGAGGAAAGTGTTGGTCCTATTTG
The DNA here is from genome assembly GCA_013397565.1 of Ptilonorhynchus violaceus. Lineage (NCBI taxonomy): Eukaryota > Metazoa > Chordata > Aves > Passeriformes > Ptilonorhynchidae > Ptilonorhynchus > Ptilonorhynchus violaceus. The sequence continues at coordinate 616,907 of VZRJ01004500.1, forward strand.
TTTCTCTGGAACAACAGAACGGTTTAAAAACACAGATACAAATAGTAAAAAGTGCATGTTATGCATTAAGATATTTTAAAAGCTGCCACTGTCCCATGTAAGAAGTTCTATTGTTGTTCCATAAAAAGCATTGCTGTTTAAAATAATTCAGACAATGGAAGCCTTTCTCACAGAAACTCCTTACACCACAGTCTGTTCAAAAATCATGTTTGGCCTTGTAGTGTTGTCTTCTAATTCTCAAAGCCAAGAAGACCACACAGTATTAGGCTGGCTTTGTATGATCATGCAGAAAGAGTATTTGAGCATTAGGAACTTTAATTCTGGAGAAGATTTACTGAGGGATTTTCCATAAAAGATTTGTGCACATCATATTATAATGAGCAAAGTAAATCTATTTCTAGCAGTTCTACAAAATATTTCCGTGCTGAGGAAAGGGCAATTCAATCTGTAACAATCAATGGCACTTTATTTTTTTTCCTCAGACAGCAGAATTTTGAAATCTGTGCTGGCTCCGTGTAGTTTCCCAGGATTTCTCAGAGAGGCTGTGTGGTGTTTTCAGTACTGTCTGAGGAGCCCTGGCTGCAGCAGCAGTGTTGATGCAGGTAAGTGGCCACATCTGTTTCAGTCTGAGTCTCCATCCCTTGCAGCCCACGGGGAGGTGCCAGATGTTCTGCTCACAGGGGTAAGAGCAGCTCAGGAGTATTTTCAAGAGCAAAAAGGTACCAAAAAAAAAAAAAGCCTCTTGAATCTCACATCTGAAAAAATCTCAGAATTTCATTTATATCCCACAGGAGTGTTTTCTTTTGCATTTTCTAGAATTTAAAAACGCCATGTCTCTTAGCTGGACCTGTAGCCAAGGCAACCATTATGATATTTTGCGTTCCAGTTTTTATGAATGGGCTCACAAATCTGACAAAAAAATGTGCTGCTCATTTTAATTTTGGGGGTCACAATAAAGATGTGATTGCAACTGGAAGCAATTTAGAAACCAATGATGCGAGGCACTGGGGGTGAAGAGAATGTCACCTTTAAACCTCTCACAGTTGACATCACAGTCCTGCCAAACCCCTTTCCCTTGAAATTTAAATATAAGTATCAAGTATGTGCTTCAATCCTGATTCAGCAGTTTATTAATTAATTAATTGTTATTTAAATGTTGCTGCATGTCCCTCTGTGAATTGCATTGGGTGGTGTTGAACTGAAGTGCAATGTGTGAAATCCTGTCCCCATGAGGAGTTGGCTGAAAAAACCCACATTGATTTTTAGTGAGATTTTTAGGTTTAATCATAGCTGCTAAATGGTGTGAATTTCAATATGTGCTCCTACCTTTTGCATAGGGCCATTTGAAATTTAGATCTGTGTGTAATCAAGGATGATTGATCCACAGTCGCCTGGAATTCTGAGCAACTTTATGGAGCTAGCAAGAGATGTTTATTTAAAAATTTTATCCCATATATTCTAAAAAGAGACAAAGAGGATATGACATGTTAAGGAGTTCATATAAGATGGAGAGAGACTCTTTCCAAGGGCTGGAGTGACAGGACAAGGGGGAATGGCTTCCCACTGCCAGAGGGCAGGGTTGGATGGGATATTGGGAAGGAATTGTTCCCCGGGAGGGTGGGGAGGCCCTGGCACAGGTTGCCCAGAGAAGCTGTGGCTGCCCCTGGATCCCTGGAAGTGTCCAAGGCCAGGCTGGATGGGGCTTGGAGCAACCTGGGCTAGTGGAAGGTGTCCCTGCCAATGGCAGGGGTGGGACTGGGTGGGCTTTGAGGTCCCTTCCAACCCAACCCATTCCTTGATTCTATCACATGATTCTGCGATATTACAATCAAACATTTGGTTATAGATTGCAATTTAATAAGCACTGACACCATTTCCCACAATGACTTCCAGACAGGAGTGCTGTGCCCCAAACCCACTGATCTGGCAGAGGAGTGTAGAGGAACAAGGAGGGGCACACTTGGTTTCTTAACACGCCTTGATTGTGGCCCAGGAGACTATTTTTGACTCAACTATTCATTAAGTTGTTTGAGTTTTGTCATTCACAAAGAACAACCACAGCACTACAGGATGTTCTTGCCCCTCACAAAAATAGGGCGGGGGGGGGTGTCCCCAAAAAAGTGCAGCATTTGCTTTTCAGCTTTGGGTGATGGACACATGAAATAAAGAGACGCTTCCAGCCTCCTCCTTCCACACTGCCTTTCTTATAAAACTCTATTTTACAGATCTTAACATTTACAAAAGAAAAAAACACATGAGAACAGAAGATAAAAAGGAAAAGCATTAAAATAAATAAAAAAGTACCTCAGTCATAACTCTGGTCTAAATTGGAAAGAAACGCCCTAATTACAAAGAAACACTCTTTTGGCTAAGTATAGGTTATTTCTGAGTCATATTATCAATCATAGCTGTACAAAGAAAAATATAAAATGCTGAAATAACAGTAATTTCAGAAGAAATCTGCTTCTAGCCAGATCTGACTCTGTCCAAGGGAGGAATCAGTAGTCATTCCCTACTTCTGGTTTCCCCTTCTTTACCAGTTGCCAGGAGAACTTGGCAAAGAAACCACAAGTGTAACACGAAAGTGGCCGTGTTTTGTCCAACAATTTGTTTTAATCTGGGTGGTGATGAGCAGCGTTCCTTATCAACCAGAGTTTTGACTTTTGTGTGCTGCTGATCCCGAGCGCAGCAGCGGCAGAAAATTATGGGCTCTGCTGGTTGCTCTTCAAAATGACTGGGTTTGTTACCTTTGTGGATGATAATTGATGGATTAAGATAATTACGCATACAGACTTGAATCTCAAGTATCTCATCATTACACTTGGACAACACTAAATATTGCAGTTGAAAGCCAAATAACTTTCTTTGAAAACTGCATTACTAAGCTACAAGAACGATCATTTTAGCAGTTTCATATAATTTTTTCTGTATTGTGATGACAATATAACGATTTTTGGCCCTAAATGCGTACAGATAAATCCATTTTGGGGCAATACTTCACTGAGATGTGTGGGGACTGTTGCTGAGCTTTGCTCGCTCCAGACTCTGTAGTTCCTTTGCGTCTTCATTATTTGTACAACACAGGAAAACATTTCCAGGACCTTTCCTCTTGGCCTGCATGGGATTACCTGGTGTTTCTTCTGGAATCGTGGATCCTTGTTCAGCCTTTCCAGAGCTCTTCCAGCTCCATATGCCATTAAACACTTCAGTTCTTGCTGCTTCTGCAGCAACTCTCATGAATAATAAAACTCACTGTAGATGAGCAGAATTAGTATGAGGCAAATTGGAGGGGGGCAGGGGGGAAATGCTTCCATAAGAAATGTGACATGATTAAAAATCCAGCATATAAATCATAGGCCTGCTTAAAAAAAGAAAAAGTATCCCATAGTGCCATATTTCTAAAGTATTTTAAAATGAATAATTTCAAAATCTTGTCATTATGAAGAGATTTCTATACAGAACCTAAAGGGAAAAGGTTTCTCTCCATGAGGTAATTAAGTAGTTAATCTTTTACTATTGAAAAATATCACCCAATTTCATTTCTGGAGGTTTGCTCTTTTTTTTTTTCTTTTCTTAAGCAATTTTCTATTGTTTGTGTCCAGAGAATAAAAGATGAGCTTAAAGATCATCCACCAAAGTACACAAAAGGATGTCACAGTTGTGCTGCCCTTTCTCTTTGCTGCTGTCCCAGGACCTGCTGTTTGCTGGGTCACTGTGGGTTAGAACAGCCCTGTGAGAACTCAGAGTGGGACAGGGCACTTAACAGTGTCTGATAAAGGCAATAAATCCCAAACTCTGGGCTCCCAGCACAGGGAGGACGTGGAGCTGCTGGAGAGAGCCCAGAGGAGGCACCAGGATGAGCAGGGGGATGGAGCAGCTCTGCTGGGAGGAAAGGCTGGGAGAGCTGGGATTGTTCAGCCTGGAGAGGAGAAGCTTTGGGGTGACCTCACTGTGGCCTTGCAGTGCCTGAAGGAGCCACAAGAAACATGGAGAGAGACTCTTTGCAAGGGATGGAGGGACAGGACAAGGGGGAATGGCTTCCCACTGCCAGAGGGCATGGGATATTGGGAAGGAATTCTAGTTCCATGGGCAGAGGGTGGATCCTTCCACTATCCCTTGTTTCTCCAAGCCCCGTCCAACCCGGCCTTGGACACTTTCAGGGATCCAGAGGCAGCCACAGCTTCTCTGGGCAACCTGTGCCAGGGCCTCCCCACCCTCACAGGGGAGAATGGCTATCAGACTTGGAAAGATCCATGCCAACAAATTAGACTCCTGTCTAGCAGCCTTTTGGCTACCATGGGATTCAAGGCCAATGACAGAAGTTTTCATATTTCTGTCCCTTTTTCTGAATGAGGGCATTTCAGTCACTGTGGCTCATTTTCACTGAACACCTTACACGTATTAGGAGATTCTTGGAGGGTTTTTGTGGCATGCATTGCATGTTCAGAAGAAAAAGAGAGCTCTGAGCTATCCATTTGTTACAGGGGATCCATATTGAACTATCCCTGTGTTACCTCTGCCTGCAGTGCCATTGCTTACGTACCAAAATGTAGAAGCAGTTGCTTTAAAATCACTGTGCAAACTTTTATGCACATTCCCGTGTGTGCACACACACTTTGCTGCCACAAACAGGAGCTGAGGTATAATTGCCTTTGCTCAGTTTGGCTCCCCTCCAAAAACGATGCAGAAAGTCACTTCTCAAAACTGTCCTCAGCTGAACTCCCAAAAAGCTGTCCTGGAGCCGACTTTCCAGGAGCCATATGTATGGTTTGGGCACACATTGCTATTTTGCTGCATGTTGTGGGAGGGATGCACAGGAGGACATAGAAAGAGCCGCATTTCCATATGTGGGATGACTTTTATGGAAGGGAAAAACATGTATGACCAGAATTTGCCTGCACGGTTTTGGGGAATGATGCAAAAAGAACATACATACAGCAGAGATGAGAGGCATACGAGCTCGGGCAGGCTCTGAGAGGACAGGGGGAATTACTGATTAGAGAAACTTGTTTGTCTGTGTGGGGATCAAAGGGGCAAAATGGAGTCCATAGCGCTCACTATTTTTTAATTATAAACTCCAATTAAGTGATGCAGAATAATCTTGAGCTTTCCATCTGGCAGCTACGAGGAGAGAGTGAGAACAGCAGCTAATGACATTAATCAAGGCTTGAAGTAGACAGGTTCAAGTACTGCAGGCTTTGCTCAAAAAAAATGAGCTGAGGACAGGGTTGGTCTTTGAATAACATTCCAAAAAAGCTCCATGCAGCCCAGGAGAGAGGAGCAACATTAACCTGGGCCTCTTCTGTTAACCCTTAGGCTGCTGGCCTGTTCTAAACTGCAGCCAGGTGACTCATGGACTACTGGCTGCTCAAATCTTACATGGGGTTAATACTGAAGTGTGGGAAAGACCTTTCTGGAACACCAATGCTGGAAACTGGAGTGTGCTTCGGGAAAAAACTGTGAATTTGATCCTCATGTCACAATGGGCTCAACAAGCAAAACATAATTTATATATTTTTAAAATTATTTTAACAAGTGACGCTGGAAATCACCAACCCATTTTTACATGTGGTGTGATGGTTGGGAGTGGACATTTCTCCCAGACCACAAGGGACAGGAGGAATGGGAACGGCCTCAGGCTGTGCCAGGGAAGGGTCAGGTTGGACATCAGGAGGAATTTCTGCATGGAAAGGGTGGTCAGGCCTTGGCAGGGGCTGCCCAGGGAGGTGTTGGAGTGCCCATCCCTGGAGGTGTCCAAGGAAGGGCTGGACGTGGCACTCAGTGCTCTGGGCTGGGGACAAGGTGGGCATCGGGCACAGCTGGGACTCCATGGGCTGGGAGGGCTTTCCCGATTTTAATGATTTTTGAGATGTTTTTCCAACAGAATCTTTGATTCAGGAAAGGCAGAAACTACAAATCATGGAAGAAAACAAACATAAAAAGATAGAATGCTTTACTTTTTTGTTTACATACCACTGGTGCTTTTGCGTGGTCTAGTTCTAACATATGTTTTAAACCACAACAACTGGCACAAGTCTGAATCCTCACAAAGAGACTTCATGGTTTCTGTAGCAATACATATATTTTTATTAAATGCTAAGATAAAAATCAAATAAATAAAATAAATATTTGGATGGATAAACTTTATTTTCAATACTGAGTTAATAACTTCAATAGATATCATGGTAAAGCTTTTGAAATTTTGAAAGCAACGAGTTTTTATCAGAATTGAGAATGAGCCATTCCTCAGATCCAACAGGGAACAGTAACAGGCCCTTTACTGAGGAGAGACTGCTGGGGTTTTTATGTGACTCTTGTTCTTCTGTACATGTCTGAGTAAAATGGGATTATTCCCACCAGAATTACTTAGACTTTTGGTCTAGCTTGATGTTAACACCAATCTTGATCTAAGATTTTTAGAGCATTAAAATTCTCAGAACCTTAACTTTTAGGGAGAAACATGAAAGTGCAAAATGTAAAAATCTGAATAAAACATTTAAGAATGAAGGCATGAAAAAGTTCCTCTGAGAAACTTTTGATATGTTGCTTCCCTTCAATACAGAGGTTTCAGTGGCACACATCACCTCTGCTTTATTCCATGGAGGTCTTCATTGTTCAGGAGTAAAATAGTCCAAAATTTGCAGGGACACTTCTATGAAAATGTCACCTCATTTCTGGAAGTTTTGGTCTCACTAAATGAGGCCAACAGTAAAAATACAATTTCAGTATTGTCATATACTCTGTTGGGGAACTTGGATCCATTTAAGCTCTGTTAATGCAAAGATATAGTTGTAAATATTGCTATATATTACATGTTTCCACAGTTGCTCATTCAAAAGAGAAAAAAAATCAGGCTGAATTTGACCAAGAGAAGCCAGAAATAAGTGATTCTCTCTTTCCACATCAGGGAGTAGGGGGAAAGAGATCATTTGGACTTACTGGAATCAATACAGCATATCTGTAGATACTAAAGATTAGAGTCAATAGAGCATTACCTCAAACATTTGGATTTTTGAGAATTTTATGGACTAAAAATAAATAATATCAAGCCTCTGAGGAAATTCACGGGCAATTAAGGGAAAAAAACTTGATGCCAGAAAAACGAGAGTTCAGCTGAGGATGAAATGTTTCATTCTCCTGACTTTTGGCAGGTGAAATCTTTCTGTACTTAGAAACTCAAATGGGCAGAAACAATAGCTCCAGTATTATTGTCTTTAGGTAAGTATATATTAAATAAGTTACAGATAATTTTTTTGAATCATTCTAGTTTGAGGTACTTTGGGGTAATTCTTATGACATGATATCAAGCCAAGATTCCCTTTTTTTTAGTTATCACAATGAATTAATGTTTACCACTAGGTTTTTCTTCGTTGTTTCTGGTTTGTATTGATCACGGGCAGGCCAGGGCAGTAAATCCTTGACATCTGCTCTGCTGCCTCTGCAGAGTCACTTCCCATTTCCAGCTGCCAAATTTCCCAAGGAAACACCCCAGCAGTTGCTTCCCACCTGGTGCTTCTTCACCCATTTGTGAGATGTCCTTTTGGTGGTGGGACAACCCCCCAAGGGTGGAGGTTCCTGCTTTAAGGGTTTCATTTCCATGGGCACTGCTGACAAACCACCTCCATCCACTCCTCCCTTCCCAGGAACACACCCTTCCTGGAGATAACACAGCCTCTGGAAGCACCCAGGGGGCTGCAGTGGGATCCTGCCATGGATAAAGCTGGAAGATTTCACCCCCCAGGCTGTCAGCCGTCGCCTCGTGCTGGTGCTCAGTGCACTTCCAAAGTAAATCAGTTGGGAAGAAACAGGAAAGCTGTTCCACCATATGCTTTTGGAACTGAATCAAAAAGGAAAATATCAAGTATAACAGGGAAAAGTCAGTGTTGGGGGTTTTTTCCTTAAGAAAAACAGGATATAGGTAAGTGGTCGATAAGTAAGAGTTTTGACCCAATTTGTTTTAAAGATTTTTGAGTGCACAGATTCTGTAAAAATTGACAGCAACTCCCTAATTGTCTTTGCTTTCACTTTTCTTCTTGCCTGAAAACACAGGCCAACTTTTCTTTGTGAGTTCACCATTCAGGGAGAAGAGCTCTCCATTAAAAAACAAGCTCATCTGCTCGGGATTAGATGCATATGGGAGCAGTGGGATCCAAGGGAAGGGAGTCAGCTGCCCTGTCTGAGCACCAGAATTCTTAGTTTGATGCTTAAATGGGCTTTTTCATTAAATTCATTACTCTTCAATAATGTCCCTGCAAAAGAGACAGATAATCCTTAATGAAAAGGTTTTTCCTTAGGATCAGTTAGTCTAAAGGTATTGAGCTCCCACTAAAAAGAGTATCTGGTTTGAATTACTGTTATCTCCTGAGAAGGCTGATTGGATTTCCTTTTCCAAGCTGAACTTCCCTGGTGCTTGCTCTTTACTCCAAACATACACAGGATATCAGTTTAGCTGTTTCTTTACACACAGACCTCATCTCTTCACTCTGCTAGGATATTCACTCTTCCAAGCTGGATTAAAACATGCACACGAAAAAGAACCAAAAAGAGTCCTTTTGACACTTATGCAAAAACATAAATAGGGAACTCTGAACAACTTGGTCTAGTGAAGGTGTCCCTGCCCATCATAAGATGAGCTTTAGGGTCCCTTCCAACCCAAACCACTCTGTGATTCTATGATTTTATGTTATGTGTTCACCAAAAGGGGAATATTCTAACACATTTCACATAATTATGTTTTTACCCCCTAGCTTTTCAGTTTATTCTCCAGAATGGGGAAGCTGATATTCTAAGTATTAGCAACACATGAATATTTTTTACGATAAGCAAGATAAATGCCTTAGCTATTATAACATCTAATAATAATCAACAAATATGGACAGAACAAAAAAAGTTTTCTTTTAACACAGCTATAATGGCTCTGCACAGGATCAAATGGAAACAGTAATTTATTTGGATAACCAGGCTGTTGCTTGCATTTCTCCTCGCAGGGTGCAAGTGCTAATGCTGCATTTGCCTGATGAAACGATGGCCAAGGCAATCAGTGCCTGTCAGTAAAATTCAGCTTAAGGTTTATCATGGAAACCCACAAAAAGTGCTATAGATAGTTACAACTGAAGGTAAGGTTCACAAAATTATTCCTAAAATTATTGATGTGATACTGTTTTCACTGTAAGGAATGGAAATATCCTAAGGATTTAAGTAAGATAGAATTTACTCATTCCAGCACCAGGCATATCTTTTGATTAGTTGTCACTCTATCTAAACTGGAGTTAAATACAATTTGGGATTAAAAAATACATAGAGAAGCACGGGGACATGGCTCTATAAAGTCCCTGTAGCTCTGATGGAGTGTAAATATAGTAATAGTATTTTTTAATATTGAACTCATGAGTTTTGGACTGGATAAGCAAATATTGATTTAGCAGTTGCAAAGGAATTCAAATACTGGATCTCAGTCACAATTTCACTTTTATTTTATATCCACGGATCTGTTATTGATAGACAGTGGAAAAGTCAATCCTTCATTTTAATGTGGTTAAGATGAAACGCGGGATGGAGTAGGAATAGTTACTCAGGATGAATTGGAAATTGTCTGCAAAAGCAAAGTTTCCTGAAAGAAATACCAATTTTCTTAGCCTATTTCTTTCAAAATACACATGATGTGACAAATTCCTACCAAACCTCTGCAGATTTCCAAAGCAACTCTATTAAGCTACAACTATAAATTTTTGGAACGATGATACTTTGTTGGAATTAGAGGATCTTCAAGGTCTCTTCCAATCCAAACTATTTTATGATTATAAAAACGAGGTGCAGATCTATGGTTACCTGCACCTCTAAGGCTCTGTTGGCTTCAATGACTCCCTCATTAAGCTCATCCTCACTCTCTAACTCTTCCTGGCAGTGTTTTGTGGTTATGTGTGAGGAACACACACATTCTTTAGGTTACTTCTCTCTGGACTGCATGGAAATAAGGAACTGGTGGAAATGAAGATGGAACTTCCTTGACATTTGCTAGTTTAAAGTACTTTCAATAGTAGTTTCACTGAATTGGTTGGATGTTTCTCTGTGAAATGAACTCTGTCATTTGGAGGTGGGGGGAGGCAGCAGCAGCAGAGCAGAGTTTAAGGACCAGAGCAGGATTGATGGGAGCTCCTCTCCTTTTTCTCTGCAAAGCCAAGGGGGCAATTTTTGACCCATTGCAAAAAGTGACCTAAAGTGACCTTGTACCTTGAAAGGCATTCGAGGTGCTGACAGAGACACTTGGCTATGAGAGGGGATTTTGAAATCTTTCCTAAGCTTTGCCTCGACTGTGCCAAGGCGCAGGATTGGCTGTTCCAGCCGTTTGCAGATTTTCCCCCAGCCAGCTCCAGCAGGAGTTTGAGCTCAGGGGCTGGATCCTGTCTGGAGCCAGAGCACAGACAGTGATAGAGCTGAGTAACAGCCACTTGAGAGATGATAATTAGCAGGGAAATACTAATTGTATTCCTACAAATCTGCTGCACTTCTACCCCAGCGCTGCTCTGGCCATCAACGGCTCCGCAAGGAATGGCCACACCAAGTCCAGGCAAGTCTTGCCAATATACAAAATATTTTGGATGGAGGTTCAAGGCAGATGAAACCATCAATATACTCAATACACATAAACTATTAAAGGATTAAAAGCATGTTTGGTCACTGTGCATTGTTTGTTTAATTGCATGTTCGTTTTAGGAAAGCGTCTTATTTGTAATGAAACAAAGGAACGCAAAAGGTGCTGAGAAGTTCCCAACTGCCCATAAAAGAGATTTTTCCCACAGAAACAGTCTTTCAGCATTCAATCAGGTAGTTTATTAACTCAGCCCTATCACCTCGATTTCACAGGCACCACATGTTTCTATTTATGACTGCATTTCTCACCTCTCTCCCAAATTTCGGTGTCACCTTGAACGTTCCCATTGTGCCTCTGTTGTAGGCATTTACAGCGGATTCCATAACATTCCCACCGAGGAGCAGGAGCCCTGCCTGCTGAGGAGACAGACCAATCCTTGGCAAACAGCTTGTCCATGGCCAAATTCCGCCTTCAAAATCCTATTATCTTAAAATTACTCTTTAAATGTAAATGAGGGCTTACAAGGCAGAAATGCTTTACACTTTTGTGTTTGCCTGAAATGAAATAATACAGCTCAGCCTGCTAAAAAGCTGATGTATTCATTGCATATAAATGTTTCAAATAGGGAGCAATAAAACCTCCGTCTAAAATTAGAAAGAAATGGAAATTTTTACCTCAATTATATAGAATGTTTTGCCAACTTCTGAAATTTAGCAGCAATTCTTATGGATATGGAAAGAAAGAGATTTAAATATAAATTGATTCTAGGTAAGTCTTTCAAGGAATGATACAGCTGACATATTGTGTGCTTTTTGCTGTATAATTCCATAAAACACTCCAGTCAAAGACTGAACAGAGTGTAAGGAGTTTCATCCTAAATGTTCCAAGTTGGATAGTTGTGAAAAAATTAAAACCCAAGTGTTTAGGTATAAATGTTAAAGACTTGATACCTCCTGAGGTCATGAAGAGGAGATAAACTCTGGATACATCTCAAGCACAAAGGAATGGGAAGCCACAGGAGGTGAGTTATTTTTCCAGTGATAATAAAAACCCTTGCAGGAAAATGCTTTATATAAATGAATTAATAAAAATATATGCCTAAATTCTTTATTGAAGAACATCACAGTAATGATCACAGTAATTTCTTTTCCTGTATCATAATTACTTTTTGAAATTAAATGTTCCTACATGATGATGAGGTTAGATCAGAAGCAGCTATTCCTATTTCAGCCCTTTGGAATGAGAAGACTGCTGTCAGTTTTTGTTGTTTCCTAACACCAGAAGCACATGATGTAGGTTTAATTTTTAATAAGCTATGGGCAACCTCTCTGACATCTTTCAAAATGATTCAGTGAAGAATCCCAACTGTCCCATAATAAAAAACCTGTTTCTGCTTCTGTGCTCATGTGTGTTTAAAGTGTGTCTGAAAGCGAAAGGAAAAGGAGGACTCTATAATTCCTAAAGTTCAAATTGAGTTCCTGATGCTACAACTCATGTGGATCAATGCTTGTCTTATCTTTAACCAGATATTTACCAATTTTGGCCATCAAATAGTAAGATTATGTCTTTTTCTAGAATCTCTTGTACTTATCCTTTAATGACTGTTATAAGGAATTATCTTGTCATGCCAATGAGAAGAAATAGAAAAATGGAGAGTGATCAGAGAAACTCAAACGAGTTCTCTGGAATAAATGACAGTCATTTACAAGAAGCAATTACATACATCTGTAAAACAGCTTCACTGAGAGTAGTGCTTGTAAACAGAGCAAAATGTGACAGTTCACAAAGGTTCCAATGGAATAGTGTTCTTTTTAATGTTGTTTTTTTAATTATGAAAGAAAAACACTTGTTTATGGCTACTCTTCTGCCCTGCAGTGTTCTTGTAGTTGGTGGTTCTGTTTAGAACTTATAAAAGGTTTCCCATCAGCTCACAAACCAGCGGAGTGTGGGCACACATGTCCATGTCATTCAGAAACACCTGGAGAAAAGGTGTAATATTCCAGCTGCCACTTGGGAGCAAAGGCAGCTGCACTCCCAGCTCAACAATCTCCTTCCCTCTGCACATGAGACCCACACAACGTGCTGGAAAACAATCTCGTTTTCAAATAAACACCCAGGGAAGGGACATATCTATCAAAAGGTCCTGCAGCAGCTGCCCACACAAAGGTCACCTCTAGGATGATCAGATTATTCCTGTAGAGATGCAGAAGCCTGCTGCTGTGAAATCACCCCACAAGACAACACTCCACAAGCAAATCCCAGAGAGTGGACGAGGAGTCCTCATGGAAAATTATTTAAAAGATGTATTTGATGCAAAACTTTTGCCCACCAACACCTGGAGTAGCTGTCAGCACATCCCTGTCTGCTTTTAGCAGCCTGTGGGCTTGATTATTTTTGTGAGTGAAGTCATGGCATGAATGGAAGATCTACACTTCTAATTCTTCCAGGGTTTTTCCCCCTCTCGTGGGCTAATTTGCTAAATCCTTTTCTGAACAGACAGTGAAATAAAACCCCTCCCTTCCTGCTACCAAAGTATCTCAGCTTGTCTCCAGCAAAGTAAATCAAAACAGTCAGTCAGCCACTGGACTGCCTTCAAAATGTTTTGATTAAAGTTAAAAGATGGAGTTAATTATGAGAGTAAATAACATAAAAACAGTTCTAAAGATACTAATTTATGATATGACAAATGGAGTAATAGCGAGTCTAGATCGTTTTGCAAGAGGGAAAAGTAAATATTTATGTGTTTATCTGTAAGGTGCTATGAAGTCTCTGAATGTAAGAGGCTTAAAAAGCACAGAGTGCTCAGTAAGTGGGAACATCAAATCTGATAGTTTTGCTTTACTACACATGAAATAAATCAACAAAAGGAAAATGTTATCATGGAGTGATAAGTGAACCACGTGTTCAGCCAGTTCCAAAAATAAAGGTAACACTGTGGATTCAGAATATCTCATTTCCTTCAACATTATGATATCATTGAGTTCAGCTACAGAGGAAAGTTTCCATAGCATGGTGGTGTATTAAAATAAGATATCAGCTGGTGTTGGATGCATGGACAAAAAGCAGACACAACCCAACGTTTGTTTTATCTCGAGCATTTTATTCACTGCTTTTATTGTGAGAAAAAATTGAAACTTCGACCCACTTAACATGTGCCTGGGAGGGAATCCTGACTGTGCCGGTGAGTTACAAAATACCTTCAGAAAATGGAATTGAATAGCTCAAGGCAGCTTGTTTCATCCAGCTTTACTCTTCTGTCTTACCACCTTCTGCTTTGGGCCCCCAGAGTTCCTACGAGGTGAGGGAATAAGAAGGGCTCCAGGTGTTTCTGGAATCCTCACATTCCCATTTTCACCGCAGGAGGGTCAATATCTGCTCCTAGGACCAGCAGCTGTGGTGAGAAGGGTGTCCAGCCAAGCAGCACTTTGAGAAGGGGCATCCCATGGCTTGGGTGGGAAATGTGCAGAGGGACCCTTTGGATTCGCCCTCATCTTCCCTGGGATAGCTGAGGGACCATTTAATTCCAGGCAGCAGGAGCAGGCTCTGGTGTGTACAGTGCTTTTGGGGACACACTGCTCCATTCTGGGAGAAAAAGGGAATGAAGGAAGGATCTCAGTACCAGTGGAAGATGCTCCTGTTAGTACAGGAGAATCAGCCCCAACCTGACTTCTCTCCCTGGCAGAGGCTTAAAATCCTCCCTATCACTGAATTTGTGACATAGCCCAGCTCAGCTGAGTCTGGGCCTGCCTCAGTGACCTCAGTGCTGCTTTGGGCCCTACAACGTGTATGAAATCTGTACATGAACAGCATCCCTGCTGTGGTTAATGTCAGGCTCATTCTTAAGAGAATCACTAAATCCCACTCTTCAAAGGGAAAAGCACAAGTCATTAATAAAAGTTACATGTGCTGGGAACAACAGCGTTCTGTTACTCATTCACTGTGCCTGACTTTGACTTTTCATTATAAAGCCTCTGGCTCTTGAAGAAATGAGGAAAGAAGTGAGAAAATTGAAAGCTGCCTTTAGGTACCTTTTCATTATTTGCACAGGTGTAAATAGAATTTATCCAAGAGGTGGTTAAATCACAGAAATCCAGGTTTTCCAGGTATATCATCCTATAGATGGTAACCATGAGCTTACAAATAGGATCTAGGGAGTTAATTACATTAAGAATGATAACAAATTCTATTAGCTTGATGAATTATTCAGTGCTAAAAGTATTTTAAGTAAACCAAAGTGCAGGAGAAGAACTCCACAGTTTTGAAAACTAGCATGGGATAGAAAACTATTCAATAAACAACATATGGTAGAGAATTTCCCTTTGTTGCTTTCACTTGTTGCATGGATAAAAAACCCAAGATCTCTTATTAGCTAAGGAAGACCAGCTCTAGGTTCATTTCATTTTGTTGTTTATTTTTTTTAAACTAAAATCAAATAGTTACCACAAGCATTTCCATATTCCAAATAGCAGAGGCAGATGGAGTAATTTTTAATGATCTGGACTTATTCTCTATATCATTTCTTCGAACTCCAGTTCATCTTCTACGAAAGTGCTACTAATTGCCAGCATTATTTGTATTATAGTTGCACCTAGATTCCAAATCATAAATCTGGATCTCACTTGTGCCAGTTATGGGATAAAATATCTGGGATTTCTTATCTGGGAGAAATATTCCCACATGCAATAAGGCAAGAGTTCTCATACTTTAAAATATTCCTTAATAAAAATAAGATCTTGAGTGTAGCTCACAGCTCTTCTTAAGCAATGATCCAGGTTTTTTTTTCCCAAAACCATGGATGCCAGGAGCTGTCTTTCAGTCCCAGCTTTTTTCTTATGGGATGAAAAATTCTGCTGTTTGTTACTCTGTGCCTCCTCACGTTGGAGTTTAGTTCTCCAGGAGAAGTGGTGTGACTTTGCTGGCCAGCTGATGCCATCTGCTGGGGTCTGCCTAAAGAACTGAAGTGACTCACCATCTTTTTTGAGAGAAGTTACTCATTTTTGGTTAATTTTAAAGCTAGTTTAAATGAAGATGTTTCTTCTGTGGCTCTCAGTTTCTGAGACAATGAGTTCATGCAAGACAACAGCCTTAGTCATGTGTCTTGATTGATTGGCTTTGTTTTTTTGGTGTTGCGTTGCTCATCCAACAAATATTCAGGTCCTAAAAATTGCAGACAGCGGCAGCAGGGCCCAAAGTTTTTGAATACAACTTATAGCTACTGAGATTATTTAAATACTTACATAAAGAAGCTTTCTCTTATACATTCAGGTTGAAATGTGTGATTTATATTTGTTGCCATCCATAAAGAATTCCATAAATACCTGTACATTTGTTTAACTGGCCACATGGTTACACGATCTGCTGGACTTGCTCAGGAGTTTCAAGTTCAATATTTAAGAATAGAAATTTGCTGTGCGGGGCTATTCAAATGAAGAGTCTGGGCTGTGTTGTCTTGGGTGAGAAGGAGTTTCATCTTCCCCAAAGTGGAGAACTTGCAGTGGGCACTTTTACATGTAAGGGAAGTAGATCCCCCTTGGAAACCTCCCTGCCCCTGCCTCCTCTGGGGCAGCAGGTCCCAGATGGGAATTAAGAGCACAGAACGAGTCAGGGTGTGAAGTGACGTTGTCCAGAGGTTCCCATAAAACCTGCGGCAAAGATCCCTCCACTGGATGGGTGGGATGATTTTTCATTCTTTCAGTTATTCTGGTGTCTTTGCTTAACTGACTGAGCCAAAAGTGTAGCAGTGAAACATAAAAGCTGCTGATAAAAAAAACAAAATATAGGAAGTGAGACAGGATGTAAATTTTCCTTTGCAAATCAAGTGATTTCTGAAACAACAGGTACAGGACTTTGTGTTGGTCAGAGCGTGACAGGAAGGTACAGACCAAGAAAAAGGCTTTATATTTGTTAATGTTGCTACTTTATCTTGGTGATGTGTTGTAAATCGCCCCACTTGAGGAGCTGGCACTTTGGTGTATTGTTTGTGTAGAGGAGGAGGGAGAAGAGCTGTAAAAATCTCATTGAAATATATTCATGTGTGAGTTCCCCTGGCTTTGCTCTTGTTTAGACAAGGCTCTGTTCCTTTTCCATACGTGATTTCTTTCAGATACTTCCCTTCAATGAGCTTTGACTGAGTCTGATGAGGCTACTGGGAATTCCTGATCCCTACCCCAGCCCCTCTGGTGCTGATGAAAATGACTCCGATTAGTGCAATTTGCTGAAACACGACCAGGGTGAAATTCCTCTGATGGCTGCAACGAGAGACTCTCGCATTCGCTGCACCAAAACCCTGTGATTATTGTGAGATCTCTGAAGCCCAGCATGTAAATGATAATCTGGATTGTCCCTCTGAATTCCACACCATGCAAGAGCTGTATACTTTAAATGCCTTTAAGGGGAAGAAGGAACAATCATTGGGTAATTAGTAATTCTTTTTTTCAGACATATGATTATCTTTGTCCTAAACCTTCTGACCAGCAATTAATTCCTCTTATCCATGACTGTTTCCAGCATTCAGGGTTGCACTGAAATGACAGATGCCTTCTTATTATTGCAGAAGTATCATTTGCACAATTGTATTTCTGTCACACTCGAGTTCTTGTACTGAAGCCCATTTCAAAGTGCACTTTCTTAATGTTTGATGTCTGCTGGTGACATTTTTTAAAATTCAATTTAACAGTTAAGAAATCTGCCTGTCTGCCTTGTGCTGAAAGAAAGGAATAACAAGTTTTGGGTTTTTTTTTTTCTACCAAACTTAGTATTGATTGCTCTAGTTCTTTTGCCTGGTCTGAGAAAGCAGTGCACTTTCAAATATTTTGTTAAAGAAATAGGCTTGAATATGCTATTTCAATATTACAATAATATTTTTTGTTATCTTTTATTCTTAATCTTTATTCTTAGACCTTTCCAGATTTATGAAGCTATTGCTTCTGGAATTTTGGAAAATATATTCTTTCTGTTAATTGAAAAGAAGCTGGGACTGGACTTGTAAATATTGCCATAAAATTGAATTTCCTATCTCAATCCAGCAAGTCACTAAGGTATACAAGAGAGAAAATTATAGAGTAAATAATTTTCAGAAAAAACTAAAAAATTAGAATAAATAAGCTGCCTGTGAAGAGCTCTGGAAGGATTTCCCTCCTCCTGTCAGTCCACCTGCAGATGGATCATGGATACACAACTTCTACGTCTCAGTGTTCAGTCTTCACATGTTCTGCCTGATAATACAGAGCTGGGTAGGGCACTTTATTTTCCTCATTTATAATAGATATAAAAATACAAGTAATGTGAAAATTGAAGTAGCTGGGTTGGAGATTCCTCTTGCAAGAGTTACAGAATAAATTAAGTCTTTTCTCCTCGTGACTGTGTGAGTCGGACTTGTTCAGTCTGCAGTTATCCCTGTTTGTCAGTGGTTAATTTTGGCTGCTTCACGGGAGGTCCAGGAAATTTTTTTGTGGAAAAGAAGAGATTGCAGAACATCATTAATTGCATAGTATCATATTTGTTATCCCAGAGATTCCAAGTAAAACTCTGTAGATAAAGCAGGAATCTTTAGCCCTAATGATGGTACAGTTGGTGATTTGCAGTTGCAGGAAATTGCAGCTAAATGATTATAAATTTCTTCATAAGTGAAAAAAAAAAAATTAATTTCTTCTACTTCCAAGTAAAGCACAATCAGTGGCAAGAGAATGTCAGCTGAAAGCAGGCACTAAGAATTTCAGACATTAAAGGAGGAAGGCAGTTTTCAATTACAGTTTAGGTCTTTAGGCAGCAGGAGAACATCTACTGATGTTTAGCAATAAAAGAAGCAACAGCTTTGTTTCTGACCAATAGTCTGCATTTGAAAAAAATAAAATAAAGAGGAAGCTCTGTTTGGATTTATAGACATAATAGATTTCAATAGAAGCTTATCAAAAGGGTAAGAATGAACTTATCATTTGGGCTTATTATCAAATGAGAGTTATTTTAGCTGGCAAAGTACCAGGCTGCAAACGATGTGCAACTTCAAAGTTTGAGGAATGAGGAAAGACAAATAGTCAAGGAGCAGTCATAAATTGTAAAATGTGAATAAAACAGATGCAGAATTTCCATTAATTAGAGATAGGTTAAATCACTTCATGATGTTTTACTGGCCTACTTCCTCATAGTAACTGATTTCTTACCTACTTAACTGTGCTTATGATCTTGCTATTAACGGTCTAACATCATCATAATTTTAAAATAACTACTTTATATTTTTTTTTTCCTGTTAATGAAAAGCTGACCTATTTTTCTTTTTATCCCAGAGGGTAAACTAAACTAAAGCTTTGTCTACTACAACCAAATAATCAACTCTAGACGAAATGGCCTCTTCTGCACTGCGTGGTTAGGGGGAATTGCTAAAATGTGGCATGTATTAAGTCTTGCCTCCATTTAACTGCCCTGCTCCTTCCTGTGGTTGTGCTGTTGTTTTTATTTCACGTCTGGGTTTCAGCACTACTGAAGGCTCCAAGCAGAGACAGAGCCCTGCTGGGATAAACGCTTTGGGAATAAACCCCTGAGACGGCCTGGATCCTGCTCCAAGCACGCCAGAGAAGC
This sequence comes from Ptilonorhynchus violaceus, assembly GCA_013397565.1. NCBI lineage: Eukaryota > Metazoa > Chordata > Aves > Passeriformes > Ptilonorhynchidae > Ptilonorhynchus > Ptilonorhynchus violaceus. The sequence goes on from VZRJ01004500.1 coordinate 636,072, forward strand.
CAGGGGTGTAGGAAGGGCAGTGCTGATCCTATCCCAATGCCAGGGGTGCTGAGGTAGGGCTGGATTCAGCCTTGGGCATCGCTCAAAGCAGGATCCACCCCGTGATTACCCACGGAATATATCCATGTCTGCCTACGGAAAATCATTCCCAGCCTGCCCATGAGCAGCCCCTCGTTGTGCTGAAGCCCTCAGTCACACTAAGCCTCCCATCACTCTACATTTTGCCTCCTGCTTTGCTCCTAGAGCTGAAGTAAATGTGTACAAGAGTCCAGCTCACAGCTAATGTGCTTAGGCACACAGCCAAGGTTTTGGGGTACTGCTGCACATGAACACTTTGCTCATTTTCTATTTACTCAGTGCTGAGAGGTGTTAGACACTCCCAAGAAGCCATTTACCTGGTGGCAGCAAAAGTGTCCCAGTCTCCCATTTCACAGAGTAAATCTGGAGCAATATTCAAATGTATGAAGGGAAATTGGCACAGTTGTCCCTGGCTGTGTTTGCTCCACAATCTTCTTGTGTTTTGTCCGTGTTCCTAAGTTTATGAATTGCCAAAATCATAATATAATAATAGAATATTTCATTTGATAAAATCACAGAATCATAAAGGTTGGAAAAGGCCTCCAAAACCACCAAGTCCAAGCTGTGCCCGATGCCCACCTTGTCCCCAGCCCAGAGCACTGAGTGCCACGTCCAGCCCTTCCTTGGACACCTCCAGGGATGGGCACTCCAACACCTCCCTGGGCAGCTCCTTCAATGCCTGACCACCCTTTCCAGAAAGAAATTCTTCCTGGTGGCCAACCTGAACCTCCCCTGGCATAACAATATAATGACAATAACAATAATAATACATTAATAATAATGATTTAATAATTTATGTGGCTCTCACCTTGACATAGCTTTTACCTGGGCAAATATGACCCTTTCAAACCCAGCCAAAGAAGTCCTGCATTGCTACAACCACGGAGCAGCTGAGGTGGAATAACCACCTATAGCCCTAGGTCAGGTTTAGCTCCAGCACACAATCCCAGCCCAAAAGAGATCCCATTGTCTTCCCATTCATCCTGATCTCCCGGGGTTATACTGCATAGATTTCTAAATGTGCAGGAAACAACCCGAGGCTCAGGGGGATGAAGGGACAATAGGTAAGAGCAGTGATAATGGATTTCAAACAGAGCTGTTTTGCATAGATGGTCAGTGAACCTGGCTGATCTTCTTTGATAAAAGGCTGCGGCTTAACAAAACCAAAACAAGAAATTTCAGGATAGACCTAAAACTGCCTCGTTTTAAATTTAAAGATTCACGTGTTATAAGCACTTAAAAGAGTAAAGGGACTTTTTACAGGTACTTTTTGCGAGGGCCCAGAGTGAAAGGACAAGGGGGGAATGGCTTCCCACTGCCAGAGGACAGGGTTAGATGGGATATTGGGAAGGAATTGTTCCCTGGGAGGGTGGGGAGGCCCTGGCACAGGTTGCCCAGAGAAGCTGTGGTTGCCCCTGGATCCCTGGAAGTGTCCAAGGCCAGGTTGGACGGGGTTGGAGCACCCTGGGACAGTGGAAGGTGTCCCTGCCCATGGCAGGGGGTGGGACGGGATGAGCTTTAAGGTCCCTTCCATCCCCAACCATTCTAGGAGTGTATGATACAATTTAGAATAATTTTCATGCTAAAGGGCACGTTTCTGCATGACTTCCTTTAATAGCTGCAGTCTCCAGCCTAATTCAGCCTTTCAGATAATTGCAGTGTGAGCACTTTAATTTTTTATAGTTGTACAGTAGGTTGTTTTATTCTTGCTATAGTAAAAACACAATTTTTGTTGTTGACTTTTTAAACAGTGATCACTTAATTGGAAACAGATGCTACTGTAAGAAGAAAAACATTTTAATTAACACATTTGAGCTGGGAAATTTCAGATACCTGAAGAGCTGAAGCAGATTCAAAACAAAGGGTAGAATTTGTTGTCCGTTATTTAAATGACAGATCATTTCATCATAGGATAAATAAACAGAAGTTAATGAGACCAGTGGAAGATTTGCATTATTTCGTTTGTACACAAACTAACACTGAACAGAAGAAACAAGTGAAATATGTTAATTTAAATGTAGTGTCCAAGGTTTCTTAACAAAAAGCCCATAGAAAATAATTGTTTTGAATTGTTTTCACCTTCTGTGAACTTTTATAAAGCTTCTTTCTATATGGCTTTTTTTTAATATTGTCTTTTCACTCAACTTATAGTAACAAAGAAAATCTTCTGGTTTAATGTCAGCAGTATATTAACTTCAGAGAGTCTTACATTAGGATACGATGCACTTCGGAAGTGATAACTGAGTGTTAGTAAAAATCCTAAAACCCCAGGGTATTTTTATGAAAACTTAGGCTTAAATGCAAAGAAAGCAACATATGAAACACTTGTTCATTATCAGCGAACTGATGTGGGCAAGTCTCTGTTTAATTTTGGTTGAAATACTATCATGTGATTGACAACCTTTGATTAAATGCAACACCACTCAAATTGACTGTCTCTCATCTTCAGGTGAGCCCCCAAGGGTAATGTAATATCTGCTGGAAAATCTGGAGAAATACATCACTTGCGACCACTCTCAGAGTAGATTTGAAGTGCCATTTCCCGTTACGGTTTTCTCAATCAGAACATCAAAAACATCGTGTTGGGCTCAGTTGATTTAAAATTTCATGCTGGAGGAGTTTGGGCAGGAACAACCCCAGCACAGCACAGGCTGGGGACACCTGCTGGAGCAGCTCTGCGGGGAACGACCTGGGGGCCCTGGGGGACAAGGAGCTGTCCCGGGGCCAGCAGAGTGTCCTGGGGCCATCGGGAAGGGCCTTGGCAGCAGGGCAGGGAGTGCCCCTGCCCCTCTGGCCAGCCCCGGGAGGCGCCTCTGGAGCGCCGTGTCCAGCTCGGGGCTCCTCAGCACGGCAGGGCCAGGGAGCTCCTGGAGCGGGGCCGGCGGAGGCTGCGGGGATGATCCAGGGCCCGGAGCCTCTCCCTGCCCGGGCACGGCTGAGGGAGCCGGGGCTGCTCCGCCTGGAGAGGAGCCCCAGCTGAGAGGGGCCCTCATCCCTGGGTGTCCCTGTGCCCAAACCTCATCCCTGGGTGTCCCTGTGCCCAAACCTCATCCCTGGGTGTCCCTGTGTGCAAACCTCATCCCTGGGTGTCCCTGTGCCCAAACCTCATCCCTGGGTGTCCCTGTGTGCAGGGAGGGCTCCGAGCAGGGCCCAGCAATGGCCCCAGAGGAACGGGCAGGGACTGAGCCCAGGGAGTTCCCCCTGCACAGGAGGCAGAACTTCTGCCCTGGGCAGGGCCCGAGCCCCGGACAGATTGTGCAGAGAGGCTGGGGAGTCTCCTTCCTGGGGATATTCCAGAGCTGTTGGACACAATCCTGTGCCCTGTGCTCTGGGATGGCCCTGCTGGAGCAGGGAGGTGGCACCAGAGGAGCCTCTCTGGGCCCATCCAGGCTGACCCACTCTGAGATTCTGTGAGTTCCCATGGGGCAGTTCAGACTCCCCACGGTGGAGAGAGAACGGGCAGGATTAAGTTATTTCTGATTAAGTTATACCTGATTAAGTTCTATCTGATTTACCCCAGGATGTCCTGTCTAAAAGCATGGCCTGCTCCAGATAAAGACATGCAAAGCACAAATCCCATTGTGTGCAATATTCCCTACACAGAGGCGTGAAAAGGGAGCAAACATCTCTCCACATGCTGGACTAAATGGATTTATTACCAAAATGTCCTGCCTCTGCAGCCCTTCCTCTGACCTTGGTGAGGGGTCTGTGCTGGGAATGGGCTCTGCACTGCTGAAGTTGTGCTCTGGGCCCTCTTCACTAAGGGAAAAAAAATAATGTTTTGCACACAGAGCTTGGTTTCAGTCCAAAATAAGACATTTTAAGACATATGACTTGGCGCTCGTTTACCATTCCTGGCCTTCAAAGTGTCTCCAAAGTCTTGCGGTGTTGGTACAGTGTAGTTCTCACAAAAGTTCGAAATAAAAATATCTGCACTGCCCTCACTTTACTGTTTATTTTTCTGGCTGAAGTCACATGAGGAGAGTTGCAGTTATTGTGACCTCAAAAAGAAAACAAACCTAGAGAACCAGTGGGAAACCTCAGTGTGGTTTCAGGCTAAAATTTTTATCCTTGATTATGACATGCAAAATGAGGACCTGCAGCTGTGGTGTCCTTCCAGCTTCCCAGTAACTCACGACCTTGCTTCCCAGTGGGGATATCCAAGAGTGCCATGAGTAATGTACAGCAGTAGCCTGGAAGATACATATTCTGATTTTTCACAGATTTTTAATGTCATACATTTTTTGGTTTTAAATTTCTCCTCTTCGTTTGAGCAGTAAAAGAGGTTACAAAATTAGGATTATTGGTTGCATCTGTCTGGAGTAGGGATCAGCTCAAGACCTCATACTGGTGGTTTGTCAGAGAACTTTGACATCTGCAATGAAATAGGTATTTTACAGGAAAATATCAAGTATGTAACTGCAGAATGATTAATGTTGCTTCAATTATTTTTTCTGACTACTCCGAGTTTATATCCAGATGATGTGTGAAGTCAATTAACCTGGCATAAAGTACATTCGAGTCACTGTTATGATTCCTGAGACTTTTTTTTTGTTTGTTTTATATACACTTTTAAATAATTGTCAGGCCCCAAAAGACTATGGGCATAAGTTGCCTAGGAAATGGATGAAAATAATTATTTTTATTAATGTGGTTTTGTTATTTGAACATCTATTCAAGCTATTTTAGTAGCTTTTGGAATTCATAGCATGGGTTTGAAGCGCGACATATTTTATATCCTTTCTGTGGACAGCAAAAGGTACAAGATTGCTTTTAAAATATTTGTAAGAATTCTAGTGTTATTAAGAATAAAAAAGTACTCATTTTATATTTGTGGGCAAAGTAAGTGTTTTATGTAAAATAACAGGCAAAGTAGGAAAAAGAAAAATGATTCTTCTTGCTAAGAGGGCATTTCAGAAGGATCTAGTAGGGCCTAGATAAAATTTATTCATCCAAAGAATTTTCATCTTCTTTTCAAGAAGAATTAGGAAAAAAGGAAAAAGTGTCATTCGTTTTCTATCAAGGTGAGAAAAAGCCGTTTTCTGACAAATTCCAAACAATTCTAGATCTGAGAAAAAGAAAATACCTTTTGATCCTTGGAATCAAAGAGACACATCTCGGCAGAGCAGCAAGTGAGGCAGTAACGGCAGAGCAGTTATTTCAGCTGTTTATTTCCCGTCTCATCTGCACGGAGCTGTAAATTCCCGTGGTTATGTGGACTCAGAGTGAGATGGGAAGCAATATTTTACCTCTGGTTGGGATGAGGGAGAGCAAACTGCAGGAATGTGGCCTGTCTGGGGCACGGCACTTCAAGGAAGACATGGAGTTGTGGCCCATTTGAAGAAAGCTCCTAAAACAGCTTTAAAAAGTATCAGAGCAGATTTGAATAAAAATATAAACGAATTAAGGTTGGTTAGCCTAAGGGGAAGAGCACTAAACACGGGACAGTTTTAGTTTTATTATTCAACAACTTTTATTGTAAAAGAGCAGGAGTATATTCATTACTCCATCACATCCATCCTGGGGAGGATGGGAATAATGACATTAACGAGCACACTTAGGTCAGACACAAGGAAAGCTGCCCTAATGGCTGGGCAGGCTGTCACTGGGAGGGAATGCCGCAGGGAGCTATGGAGCCTCCAAATTTAAGAACAGTTTAGAGCAAAGTTGACAACTCTCCACTGGGAAAGACATAACTGTGGTCTGCTTGGGGGAATAGTGGAGGATTAGTGCATGTCTTGAGGTCTTATCCAGCCTCTGTTAGGTTTTTTTTCCCTAATTCTGTGAATTCTGATTTTGTTCCTGGCACTTCATGTCTGTTTTGACTGCAGAATCCAAAATGGATTTGAGGGAAAGGAGGGATGAAATGGAAACAGCTTTATTTCTTGAAAAGTTATATCCACCAATGTTCCAGGACAAAATTTGCAAGTACATGGGGAGCTGAATTCCATAATGGATGGAATTATATTATTGTTATCATCATCACCATCATCACTGTCTTTATTACAGAAAAGAAATTAAACTGTTCTGGAGACCTGTTGAAATGAATTTCCTACCCTGTAGCAGCAAGTTTGCAATTAACAAATAACCCGATTGTGCTCTTTTAAATAGTATAAATTTCAAAACTATTTATGGGTGAGTCAAGTGTTTTGCATAAACATATGATCATTTTTGTATGGCACAAATATGTTCTCAAGAGATATGGGAAAGGTTCACACGGAATGAGGCAATGGAGGGACTGGAATACCACTGGAGCTGAGGTAATGGGACAGTTCCTTCTTTGGGCAAGAAAATGTCTATTTGTTCATGATGTAATGAAAAAATAACATGTTCTGTCACTCAAAACCCTAGACAAGATCCAGCTGAGAATTTTGGACAAGTCTTCCTGTGGCAAAGTGGGAATGTTTTCCTATGACATAATTTGATTTTTGCAAACATCTACAAGGTAACCGTATCACACCCAGTTTCAGGCTTCTATTATTGTGTATTTTTTTCTAACAGTGTGGAAGAGCTGTTGCATCATTCCTCATGGATTGAAGAGCCAGCTCCTTAGTTTTTCCCTAGGGTGTGTGGAAAACTGTGCTGTGCAGTCTCTCCGTGTCACACTGAATTTCAGTGCACTTTGCAGCCTTCTCTTCATGCTTTTTGCAACACTTGAAAATGAAAGTTTCAATTTTGTGACAACATAATGATTTGGCAAACTATTTCTGCATATCTGAACTAGCAAAAAGACAAATATTTGGGGAATTTTGTACCAGCCAGCGCTGAGAATTCCTCAGTGCTGCTCTCCATTGATACTGAACTGGAAAATCTTCCAGCATCTTCTGTTCATGGGGCAATTGAAGCCCCCAGTGCTTGTCTGGTGGGTTCTGATTCCAAGATTGTTTTCCTGCATATTTTTTTTACTGAGGACGTGGCGTTTTTCAGAGTTAACACAAAGCCCAAAAAGGGAGGGAACATGGAAAATACAGTCAGAACAATTAATCTGCTTGAAGGTTTGGGAAAGAGAGCAGGGAGGGAAAGCCACGGCTGATTGTCTGTGCAGCCAGAGCAGTAAAGGGTTTTTATATATCCCTATACCCTGGGATAAAGCAGTGAAAACTCATGGAGAGGTTCATGGAGTTTCTACTGGGTTGGGATTTATAGGACATTGGGCAATAAAAGATGCAGATTATTGTTATTTATTGTTTATAATGAGGTCGGACCAGGATAGACTTTGATTTTAGTTTCTGTTCTGGAGCACTCAGATGTTCAGTTTTGCTGCTCTTGTGGGCAGAGAAATCACAGTAAATGGCTGTTTAATTCTCTGATATTAGGAGATTACAGCTCTATGAGCTTGCTTTATGAAGCAGGTATACTTTTTATCATCATTTCATTGGTCAAGTTGTCTTCTAGGCAAAATGGGCAATATTCTATGCAAAAAGTTAATTATTCCACTGGGGTTCTTACAGTAATTGTGGATATAAAGGTAAAAAGTTTATCACTGTAAGTAAATCATTGAAGTAGACATTTGTTTCTCACTTTTAATTCAGAGATTGGGGGGGAGGTTTGCCGTCTTATGTACTCATCTAATAATTTGGATTTATGGATATATCCACCCTTTTATGAACAATCAGAACCTGCTCTCTTTGTGATGCAGTGAAGGAAAGAGTTGAAGCTTCATGTTTCTCAAGAAGCATTGGATTTTAATTAATAACCACGTGGAAGAGCTGTTCAGATAAGAAAACCACCTTCCCTAATGAAATAAATAAAATAAAGTGCATTGTGTGAATGATCACAAAGACTTTCTCCTGGACTTTGCAAGATAAATATTCATTAAGTGAGATCAGCAGTTGCAAGCAGAAGATAAGTTTTATCAATATGGGAGGCTTTTTGTGGTAAAGGAGGGTTGCAGGACTAGAGGAAGAGTCTGGATGTGGATCTGAATCCTGACTTATGAAATTTTTCCCCCCAGATCTCCAGGTAGGGAGTAATGATTTTTAAATAAGAGGTGTAATATAAGAAAGGAGCAAAGAGCTTCCCTTCCAAGCTGTCACACATATGGTCAGGCAGCGACAGATGTGGGAGGGAGCAACTGGGACCTTTTAATTTCTCATTTTGGTTCTGTATTAAAATACAGAACATGACCTGAATCTCACCTGCAGGGGCTGGGAACCCAGACTTGCCATTCTCACACAGATGAAGAATCTGAGGTATTATTTTATCACTTGACTTTATCTCGGGGACTGCAAGGGGAATTAACTGTTGCACTGCTCCTTCATTCAGAAAAGCACACAGAGCATTACACTGTCCTCTGTTTATGTAATACCATATGTAATTTAGTGGGTAATTTAGACTCCAAGTAATCAAAATAAGACATTGGTCAGGATACAGTTTTTTCCACCAATTTAATTGATATCTTTGACCTTAATTTCAAATGGGAAGGAAGGGAAGGAAGGCAGATGCCTCATAGGCAGTACAAACTTAGCACTTTCCTTCACTAATTGCATCCTTTCACAGTAACAACATCTCCTATTATTAAATCTCTCTTTTAGGTGGAATTCCTCATTGTAGCACATCACTCCAGTGAAGTAACTCCACCTTGTTCCAAATTGCAGTCCCTGATATGCAGCAGATAGGCCAAATTACACCAAAATATTCTGATTTTCTCATTTTTATGGAACTGAGAATGCAGGTGTAAAAGCTTTCTAATTTCTTTGGGGAGGAGTGGGTCAGGACGGGTCTAAAATACCCTTTGCAGTGCTCTGGTGGCTCTAATCCCATCACGGTGGGTGAGACTTGTGTTATTCTTACCTTTGTTAATTTTTTACGGTTTGAGACATTATTATTGTCAAATTAGAATTAAACAAGGCACATCATTAAGTGCATTTGCACGTTATTGGAGAGGTTTTCTGCAGAAAGGCTGTTACAGAACTCGAAGCTGGGAGCTCCATTAGGAGCAATTTAAAAATTAGTTTTAAGTGCACTTCGCGTCGGTTCGCTCACGGTGAGAAATATTTACTTGGTTTCACACTGCTGGAAAGTGCAAAATGGACAGGCTGTTCCTTTCTGTGCCAAAAATTCCTGTGTGCATGGAACAGGCTTAACCTGGAGTGCAGGTAGGATTTACCATCAGGAAAAATGGGATTTTAGCCTGGTTTTCCAGTAGCCTAGAACAGTCTGTACAGGGACAAACAAAACCTTTTCCCACCTCCCAAATAACTTGGATCAGCAAATGACTTTGGCAGTTATTTCACCTTTTAAGCTCATTTAAAATAATTATTTTGAGGACTCTAAGGCTGCCTCTGGATCCCTGGAAGTGTCCAAGGCCAGGTTGGACGGAGCTTGGAGCAACCTGGGATAGTGGAAGGTGTCCCTGCCCATGGCAGGAGGTGGGACTGGATGAGCTTTAAGGTCCCTTCAAATCCAAACCATTCTGGGATTCTGGGATTCTATGCCCAGAATTAGGGCTCAAACTGAAATTCTGACAAAATTCCCCAGTTTCAGACAATGTTATGCTTTTATGGAACAAGATTTTCTTAAAAAAAAATTAACATCAAAGTTTCATCAGTTTGGTCTGTTGAATCCATCGAATTACATGTGAAAAAATAATCAGATATAAATTTGGAGGACTTAGAGTAAAAAGAAATTGTGGAAGAAAAATAATTATAAACAGTCATGGAATCCCAACTGAACAATTATTTAATATAAGGTCAAGGTAAAAGCAATGAAGGATCAAAACAAAAATTTTCTTAAAAAAAAAAAGTAAACTTAGATATATTACTAATTCTTTTTAAGTTGGGGAAACTAATAGAATTATAAAGAGAATGACTGATATAATTTAAAACTTACAGGACCAAGTGTCAGGACCAAAATTATTTAATTCTTATACAATTTCATTTATTTGTGTTTGTATTAAATATATATGATAAGAATGATGGTGTTTGCTCTAAATTAACAAAATCTGTCATAAGAGTTGCTACTTTTAACTAAAACATTTTAAAAGATGCTACACAAAAAGCAAATGAAATAAAGGTAGTTATTGGGATAAGGCACAAATAAAACAAAGAGTTTGTTTGAGGAATTTGCCTTTTTAAAAATTGCTTAAATGTCCACATTTTCTAAGTGTGCTTCACTTAATTTGACCACAATTTCTCTCGAGGGGAAGAAAAGATGGAGTTTCTCAGCAAAGGTTTCATGAAAAAAAGAAGTTTCCCTTCATACTTCCCTTTTCTTTCTCATTTTGTAGTGTTTTTCCAGCTCTCCCATGTCATTGCTAATTTTTTTTTTTTAATTAAGTTTTAATTTAACCCTTTAATGCAGCTGAAGTGATTCATTTTCTCCCCTATTCCTGCTCCTACAGCAACAAGAGATGGTAGGAGTATAATTTTGGCACCTCCTGTCAGAAAATCAGGAGCAAAGGTGCTGCTGTCCACTGTCTTTGTTTGGAGGAACCAGCAGATCTGTCCAACCTGATACCTGGAAATGGGATTAAGGTTTCCTCCTTCCTGCCCTCGTTGTCCCTATCCTGTTCTTGGCACCTGGAGAGGAAATCAGGTTCATTCTGCACCACTTTTAGCGGAGATTGAAGGGAGAACACGGGCAGTGGATGATGGAAAACAGCAGCGGAATCTCCACTTGCGTCTCTTCAGCCACACTGAGATCACAGAAATGTAAAGGAGTAACACACAAAAAAAATTAGAAGACTTATAAACCACATGTATTCGATTTTCATCCTTAAATTTAACTCTGGCTCGGATCCTAAATCTAAGATTGTTTTAGGGTCGCTTTGCAAAAAGAGAAGTTTGCAGAAATTGGCAGAATTTGGCCAGAATACCCAACTTCCCACAAGGTTTCCAACATTCAATTTGGATGATGTACTACAAGATCAACTGCTTCCTAACTTCATTTCTCCATTATTTGCAGCAGAAATGTTATTAGATATGGATCTCAGTAATGTGATTACCAGTGAGTGGTAATTTTGAACTATCTGTGTGGGAACTGCTGGAGGAATTATTGTGCTGCTGAAATCAAACCGTGATTCAGATTTAACCTAATCTTACCCTAAGCCATTCTGAATATTATCAACACCTTTCCATCCCTTCTGAAAATAAATGGAGAGGTAAAATAAGTAATGGTTTGTTTCCTCTGGTTTTTTGTCCTGAAAAACTAGAACAATATCATTCAATTTTCTAAAATTAGAAACAAAAGGATCGAAACTTTCTGTGCATTTTTAAGTATAAGAAAAGGCTATTGATCAAAGTTCAGGAACTATTCTTAGTATCATGCCCAGGTTTTAGTTAATAGTTAGAATACTATGAACTGAGAACTTCCTGTGGGGAATGTATATCAGCTCTGTATTCCTGAAGCCCATCTTCCAAGGGGATGTTTTCCAAACTGCTGCTGGTCTGAGGTGACCGAAATGATGGATTTAATGACTTTTCTATGGCAAACGTTGGAGTTTGCTTTTGGTTGCTGTGCTGGTGTCTTGTTCCCCTTGACTGTGCCCTCTAATAGCTGCTAAACAACAATTTATTTGGGAAATTCACCCCCAAGCTCAGGGTGAGTTAATCTGTAAGAGCAGCAAACCCCCAGCAAGGCAAACCCTGATGCACTTTAGATGTTTCACTGTGGCAGTGGAGCAGTTTCCAGACCTCTGATCACGCTCCATTCCCAGTGGTTTGGGGTTTTCCAGGTTTATGGCCTGCAGTGCCACCCTCTCTCTGTCCCTCTCACAGGGCTTGCAGTGCTCAGTCTTTGACCAGATTTGTGTCACGGCCAGGACTCCCAATATTTCTTGTTTCTTCATCTGTTTGTGGGTCTGGGATTATATCTGAGTGCTTCCACCTCCTCCTTCCCAAACTCCAGAGCATGGTACACCCTGCACTGGTGCAACCCTGAGGAGCATCCCTTGGTTCATCACTACACCTGGGATAAGGGGATTAGGAACAAGCTGGAGCTGTTAAATTTAAATATTGAGACTTTATTTCAGTCCTCAAGTTGAAAAAGATGTTGTGTTTTTCTCCATTTATCTCTGTTGCCTGATCTTTTACTAGGACAAGAAACAATTCTCCAAGGATTGGAATCAGTGGTGCTCCTCTTCCAGGGAATTTTAAAACTTGGCCTTGCAGAAAATTGTCAGTTCCCTTCAAATCTTTCTCAGGGTGCTATTGCTTCCTGAATTACTAGAACTGATCATAAAAATGAGCCTTTTGGGAGGAGAGGTCTGCAATAGTAGGGGTTTTTTTTGTTTATTTTCCTTAGCTATGGTCAGATTCTTGCTGTACTTCCAAGTGTCAACTTCTATAACAACCGCATCAACACAGCCATGTCTCAAAACCAGGCTTGTTTCCACATTCAGCAGATTTACTTCAAATGTAGAACAGATTGAAGAGTTTAAATTTCTGCAGTAATTTCTTTCTGAACAGAAACTTGAAAACTTTTTTTTTTTTTTGCAGCTCTTTCAAAGGAAAAAAAAAAATTATATTTATCTCGTTCAGCTGACAGGCTTTGGAAGATAACAGCATTGTGTTAATGTTTCAGGTTTCCTGTTAATATAGGTATATTGCCTTGGAATTACACCTGGAAGGCTTGAGACGTGCCTGGTGATAAATGTTAGGTGATAACAAGCAGATGACTGAGTTTATAAACATGCTGCTGTACAATGTATCTACTATTTTTTTTTTAACAAATTAGTGAGATAATGAAATTATTAAAACATGGTGATTGCATGTTTTGAGGTTTTGGTTTGTTTTGGGGGTTTAGAATTGTGTAGGTTGAAAATCAGTTTTGAAAGAACATAAAATGAGCAGTTTCGTGATCTTGGGAATATATTTGCTGTATCAAATAATCTTATTAACATTTTAACTGTTTATTTCAACAGTTTCCCCCTAACCTGAGCAGTAAAGAAAAGCCCTGGTGTGTGCTGACCCATAAGGATCCCAAGACCCATGCAAACATACGTGGGAAGTGTATGGACTATAGCACTGAAGGAAAGAGGACAGGGTTGGAAATCTGCTATAAAATACAAAAATTTAATATCAAACTGCTTATTTTTAAATATAACAGCTCCTATGTTATCTCGGGCATCCATTTACCACTATTGGCAGTCAAAGTCCTGAGGGTGAGCTTTTAATTTAATGCTTTACATTAAAGAACTATTCTCATCTAGCACATTTGCCTTGTAGCCTGTGCAAATAAATAACAAGTGTGCCGTGAATCACGGGCCAGGGAGTGCCACGGCCAAATGGCTCCAACTGCCCGGGCCGTGCTTTGCAGCACTGCAATAGGAAACCTTTATTACAGCCATTATAGACAGCCAAGTGATTTAAGGGCCAGAGAGGTGTCATTTATAGAATGTTACAATTCTTTTAACTCTGGGAAATAAAATAAGCAAGGATCCAAACGGGCTCTACAGCTGCACTGCAGCCCCACAAACGTGAGCGTTGCTATAAACCCAGACCATCAACTGGAGCTGGATTTTACAGCTGGACATTTCAGTGCTCTATCTTGTTGCCTGACTTCAATATCCTCGAACTTTATGCTGTTTGAAGCACTCAGAGAGATGAAATTTAATTTCTCGCACCTTCCTTCCTTTGGAAATTAGAAAAAAACCTTGGTCGGTTGCAGAAAACCTTCCACTGTATCACTGCAAAACTGCTTCAGAAATGATAATATTGATAACTGACCACAGCTGCTTCCTCGGGCATTTGTAGTTATATCAGACACGCTGCTCGTGCTCATGCCAAGAACATGCTCTAAAGGAGAAGCAAAGATTTATTACTAATAGTGCTCATTTTTCTGTTGTCACAGAATCACTCTGATCTGCTCTTTGAACTGGGCTCTGCAGAGAGAAAGCCACAGATATTGAACTTCAAAGCCAGAGATAACTGAGAGCAATAAACGTTCCAAATGGTAGAGCGTGTTCTGGTAAGCACTTGGGAGACCAGCCTTGGTAGGAGCCTGGCACGGAGATTGCACTGAAGAATGTGAAATAATTGCTCAAGGGGTTGCTGTATTTTCTGCAAGCTCTTGTACGTCACCAGAGTTCCATGGGGAGGGTTGGAATCGCTCGTCTTCCAGACATTTGGCAGAAATCACCCGGATATGTGGGGGTGTTACATCTGTTCGTGGCTAAGGATGGCCTTCAGAAGTACATTTTTACTCGCTTTCCCAAAGTCATTTAGAGTTACATCTGCTTCTTTGCAAGGTATGAAGTTCCTTACCGGGAACTGCTTCATGGTTTTTAATGTTGTTGAGTTTTCACTTTGAATTTCACTGTGGGTTTAGAAAATTACATCCTATTCTTCGTGTGCTCTGTAAAGGGGCCTGCTCAGTCTCTGAGCGCAAGGAACGCGCTGAATTTCCCCGGGGCTGCTGATCTTATTACTTTCTATTCCTTGAATTAATCCTCCTGGGAACCATTCAGTTTTTTTTTTTAGCCCTTAAAACTTTCAGAGCTTCATATTATCATGAAAGGTTTAACTGAGCTAAAGTTGTTAGGACAGGGTTTAATTTTGCAGACCCCATCTTTACAGCCTCACGAGGCCACCTTGTTTGCCCTCCAGCACTGAAAATTTGCAACTCTGAACCGTTCACCTCCAGGAAGCACTTTTTCAAAACTGGGGAGAAAATTGCATGGCACCAGAATGTGAATTGATGTGTCAGTGACTCTCCCTCCTTACCTGTTGCATTATCTCTTCCCAGCCTCCTTTCAAAGGATCCCAGGACCTGCTGCTCCAGCTGTAACTCTCAGCAGCGGCTCTATTCCACTTTTCAGCAGTAATTGTCTCACTCTTTGCCCTGCAGCTCGAGCAGGATCCTTTTCAGCTTGTGGATGGGTTCCTGGCTAAGAGGAAATTATGTTTTCCCACTGCCAAGTGGGGTCTCTCATCCACAGTTTGCAGCACGTCTGCTTCATAAATTTTTATTGTGAGGGAATAATTGGGTTTAACCCTCCTTGCCCCTCTTCCCGGTGCCAGTGATGTGTCTGTGTGATAGCACAGGACCTACAGCACAAATTCCTTCATCAGTGGTTTCAGTTGCTCCAGACAGATTTCACAAAGCTGTCTTTATTCAGGGAAGAATTCAGGGTGGGCTCTACGTGCAGTAGTTGTACTGCCAAGGTGTAAATCAGATTAAGAGAACTGACTGCAGTGGGAGGTTTGATAGGATGAGGAATGAAAGCTCAGTCTCTCCGTGGAATGGTGGTGTCTGTTTGTTTGTGTGTT
Source organism: Ptilonorhynchus violaceus (assembly GCA_013397565.1). Classification (NCBI taxonomy): domain Eukaryota; kingdom Metazoa; phylum Chordata; class Aves; order Passeriformes; family Ptilonorhynchidae; genus Ptilonorhynchus; species Ptilonorhynchus violaceus. Next base: position 651,359 of record VZRJ01004500.1, read on the forward strand.
CAGGACTCTATCTCAAAATGTCCCTACTCCAACACTGATTTTCAGTGTAGGATATGCAATGTGTCTCTGCCACATTAGGACTATATTTCTGATATTGACTTGGAATGTGGACTAATAATATACTCAGAATAGATTTCCCTGTACATTTATTATGCATCTCTTCATTTTCTACAGGAGCAGAAATCTCTGCCATAGTTCCAGCTCAAGGAAGCTGACAGGGCTCAGGAAATCTAATCTGATTGCTGCACTTGCAAAGCATCCCTCCCTTCCAGGACCAAACCCAAAGACAAAAAAAATATCAGAGGAATAAATATAAAGTACGTCTTTCATACTGTAAATTTTCAGCGATAGTGTTTGTCATCAGTTGTGACCTCTGATCACTCAGTGAATATGATGGTCCTGCAAATGCTTTAACCTGAGCAGGACTCTTAGAATGATTCCCAGTAAAGAACATAATGGATAACACGTCAGTTAGAAGATTGAAATTACCCTGGATTTCCAAAGTAATTTTTGACAGACTGGGAACATTGGGGTTGTTCAGCCTGGGGAAGAGAAGGTGGAGTGGAGACCTCATGGCAGCTTTCCAGGATCTGAAGGGACTACAGAGAAACCAAAGAGGGACAACTCATCAGGAACAGGAGTGACAGGACAGGGGGATGGCTTCATACTGACAGGGAGTGGGGTTAGACTGGATATTTGAGAGAAATTCTTCCCTAGGAGGGTGGTGAGGCGCTGGCACAGGTTGCCCAGAGAAGCTGTGGCTGCCCCTGGATCCCTGGAAGTGTCCAAGGCCAGGTTGGACGGGGCTTGGAGCAACCTGGGCTGGTGGAAGGTGTCCCTGCCCATGGCAGGGGGGTAGAACCAGTTGATCTTCAAGGTCCTTTCCAACCCAAACAGTTTTATGATTCTATGATTCTAAATAAATAGGGATTATTTTACTTTGGTCCATTTGGACGGTCCTGCTTTTTTTTCAGTCGTAGTTTTATCTCAAACATTCATGTGTTTAAAATTGGGTGCATGATGTATCCAGATAACAAAATGGGCAATGGTTGTAGATCCCATCATTCATCCCGTGATTGTAAATCAAACCTCTGCTGCTGTTTCTTTGAGCCACTTTAAAATGTGAAAAAGAACCCTCTTGAGAAGATGTTTCTGAGCTAAATAATTTCTTCTTCATAAGCCTTTCTTTATTATTGGAGCAGGGTGACTGTTGTAGAAGTTTCTGGGTGATCCAGGCAGGGGCAGACAGGGATCAGCTGGGGTGGCTGAAGTCAAATTCGTGGTGTTGCACTGGAATTCCCCAGTACCCTTTGAAGGTGTCACTGGCTGCTGTTGTCACCAGCACCTGGAGCCCCTCTGACCTTGGCTCTCTGAAGCTGGAACAGGCTCAGCTGGATTTTAGCACGTGGCTGACAGAGTTACCATTCCATACTGTCATTGTGTATCCAAGGCCCACATCTGTCTGCTCTGGAGGGCTGTCTTCAATTTGGAATTCTTTAAAAAAGACTTTTCTGGCTGTGGAAATCGATAGAAAAGGCATCACTTTTTATTCAGAGCACACCCCTGTGCTGAAGGGGAGAAAATGCCAGTTGTGGAGTTACATATTTGATCTGGGGTGCTGGAGTTGCTATTTGTTAGTCACCAAAGACTCGAATTCTATCCTTCATTTAGTTAAAATACTGCTTTTCTGATATATTCCGAAGCTATTGATAACCTGTCCTTAAATATCTGATGAAAACCTATAGACTATCCCAAATACATCTTCTGGTTTAAAGCAGATAAAAGGAACTACCTTTTCCACAGCGTGTTGTTAAGTTTAATGTATTGCCATGAGAGACTGTGGAGCCTGAAAGTGTAAATGGCTTCTAAAAAGAGTTTAGCTAAATCTGTTGGTTGCTACTAAACACGAGGATCTACAAGCAAGCGCCAGCTCCAAGGGTTCCTAAACTTGTCATCGAAGCTGAGAAATACCCTGTGCAAGGACTGGTTTCTCGGGGTGGTGAGAAGAAAAGTGTCTTCCCTCACACAGATAGATGTTCACAAACAGGTCTGGTATAGGTTTTGCTTGGGTATGGCAAGAAGTGAGTAAAAGCAGTGTGTGAGTAGTATGACACCAGGAGTAAACCCCGTTCCCAAGGTAGTCCCATGAGTAGTGAAACCATTTCATTGTTACCAAAACGTTTTTGCAACTGGAAGGAATATTGAGTGAGTTTGCAGATGATACTAAACTGGGAGGAGCTGCTGACTCCCTGGAAGGCGGGGAGGCCCTGCAGAGAGACGTGGATGAATGACAGGGCTGGGAATCACCAAAGGTGTGAAGTTTAACAAGGAAAAGTGTCAGATTCTGCACCTGGGATGGAGCACCCTGGATGTATGGACAGACTGGGAATGAGATTCTGGAAAGCAGCCACGGGAAGGGAGCTGGGCATCCTGGTCCTTGGCCAGCTGGGTGTGAGGCAGCAGGGCCCTGGAGCCAGGAGGGCCATCCCTGTCCTGGGGGATCAGCCCCAGCAGCGCCGGCCGGGCCAGGGAGGGATTGTCCCGCTNCCAGGGAGGGATTGTCCTGCTCTGCTCTGGGCTGGGGCGGCCTCAGCTCCAGGGTTGGGGCAGTTCTGGGCACCACGAGATAGAAAAGATCCAAAGGTGCTGGAGAGTGCCCAGAGGAGGGACACGGGGATGGGGCAGGGCCCGGAGAGGCAACGCTCCCAGGGATGCAGAGGGTGGGATTGTTGGGGTGTCTGTGCAGGGCCAGAGCTGGATCCATGATCCTTGTGGGTCTCTTCCAACCCACGATATAAGATGTTGGGATATCCATCTCCGTGATTCTCTGGTTCTATGACACAAATATTTGGGGTTTTTAAACGAGGAATAGCAGTAGCACATTAGAAGAACATAAGCAGGGGCATTGTTCCTGTTATTCCCAAGGCAGGCAGAAACGGGTGTTTGCACAAAAAGAAGATAATTCTGGTCTTTATAAAAGGATAAAGTGAACTCTTAACAATTTTTAATCAAATGGCAAATAGCAGTATCTTATTAGCTAATAAATTCACCGAGAATTTAGGGAATTTAATCCATTAATCTTAAATCTCTGCATAGACAGGAAGTCATTGAGATAATGAGTCACCTGAGGCAATAAGATTCAGTAGAAATCAAGCAGCTAATTTTTGTCTGTGCCTGTGAATATTTCTTGCAGGAATCCTCTCTCTTTCTCTCGAGAGAAGTATTATTAGCACCTTCTGCACTCCTTTCATGCCAGAATGCTGGAGGAACCACATGCAGGGCTGGGTCTCTGTGCTCTTTCAGGCATTCATGTCTTTTTTTTGATGCTGAATAATTCATGAAGAGCATTTGCTAATAGAAACATCTCAAACAAACATTCCATCTAAATTTGGCTATTTGTTTTAACATTTAAATTCTTCAACAATTTTGTGTGCATTTATCTACTTCGAGTCATGCTTTTCCCACTGGAAGAATCACCCATTTCTTCTCATTTTTTTCAGTCTAATCTTTAAATAATTGCACCAAATGAGCTTTTTTTTCTTAGCATATTTGGTTTTTTTTGAATTTTCAGTGTCTGCACAAGAGCTTAGATTCAAATGACTAAACTATGATATATCAGAGTGTGCATGCAGTGGGTTGATGTGGTGGAATTCAGGAATACCAGCAGGGAAAAATCAATGTTTATCATGATCTTTTCTCAGTGTGAAATGGACTGAGAAAGGATGTTATGTAGCATGAAATCATGTAGAATGACCTTGAAAGAATTTAGAAGGTAATCATGAGCATTCTGTCTGAGCCTGCAGATTTATTGTGGCACAAGGATGCTGTGAGTTCACCTATTATACCACTAAGTAAACAGAGGATTTATAATGGACATCTGTGTGATTAAAAGCTCAGTCCCCAGAGAGGAGTGAACACCTCATCATTTACAAACTGAAAAAAGCCAACTGAGATGTCAGAGACATTCCTCATGCTTAGAATTAATTTCATATTAAGGGAGTTTAGAATGTGGCCTCTTGCTCTGTATTGGAGGGAGCGATTAAATATTTCTTTATTGTGCATTTATATTTTTGCTTTCTGATTCCGAGTTTATGTATGGGATTACTCTGGAATCTTTGCATGCAGAAGAGGCTGGGTGAGGAGTGCTGCCATTTCAGAGCCTGTGTGATCATCAGGAATTTGTTCCCTGTCCAACCACCGCCGGACAAATGTTTATCACCCAGTTATCCTCATTCTGGTCACACTTCCTACATCTCCTTAACTTCCCTCCTATGCCCCTATCCAAGAAAAAGAATATTTCTTAGGGATTCAGTGGGAAGATAATGAGCATCATTACTAAATAAACGTAGTGTGAGCAGGATGTTTGCATGTGGATAGAAATAATTTCGAAAAATATAATAAGCTGGCTGAGTTCACAGTGATGGTACAGAAGAGAATGTCCAAATCCATTCCACTCTGGAATATTTTCAGATGCCTTGGAAAGCTGCAATTGACCCATACAACCTGATGTTTTTAAAAGGTCTGAATATGCTGCACACAAAGTCCTTCTGTATTTGAAAGACCTGGAAAACCTATTCTTGCTCTTTTCATTAATTTAAAATTAATTTAGGAGCACTTCTGCTTCCGCAGGTTCATTTCTCTGTCACTTAATTTTTGTTATATTTTTATTACTCAGTGTTAATCTGGTGATTTTCAGCTGCCTTCATGCTCCCATCTGCACGCACGGCCTCCTCTGCAAGCCTTAATGTTACTTTTTTATGTGATTCCTGATGTCCTCCACTTATCCAAACCCAGCTGCTAAATGGACAAACCATTGTGAGAGGTGATGCTCTGCTTTCCAACACTTTCATAGTGGTCACAGATGTGATTAAGCCACGGCTGTCTCAAGGAATATTAACAATATCATGCAGCATTTTTGTCTATATTTTTAGAACCAAAATCAAAATTCATTTGTTTTTTGCCACCACTCACCATCGACTCTCAGGCACCCCAGTCCATTGTATGAGCTGGAACAGCTTTGAAGTAGAAGGTTATTTCTTTTCAACACAGGCTTATTAAAAGTATTTCACGTATTTAAAATTTTTTCTGCTGAATGTAAAGAACATTTCCAAGGTATACACTTAAAATTGAAGTATTAAGAACATCAGTTGCAATGGTAAATCTTGATTACATATAGATTCTTCTTTTTCTGTGTCAGCTGTAATGATGTTATAGATGTGTAATAGGGAAAGCACATTATTTTCTCTTGAATTCTGTGAGTCAGAATAGATTTCTCTCTTCTCATTAAAGAATATTTTAACTCGTTTTCTTAGGCAATATTTTAGCATTAAGGCTATGGAAAAGGTTTAGCTTTGAACTTTTTTCCACACTAGGAAACTTTAAAACTAATTAAGTGGTTTTTTTTAAGCTGAGTTCTTTACCTACATTTGCATTGCAGGAAGTGTGAGAATGAAATTTCATTCCTTTCACCTGTCATAGATGAACATTTTTAGGCTGTGCTACATTGCAGTGAGAGGGAAAAAATAGTAGCTTCCATTTCCCTGTAGGATGCCAATCTTTTCAGATGTTGGCTTCCAAAAGGCCCAGACTGAGTCACCCAGGCCACTTTTCCATAATCATTTCCCTCAATGTACTACACTTAAGTACTGCTTCAGCAGCCTGAAGTGGGAGACATCAAAATTATTGGACATTTGTGAAAAGTTGTGCCTAAACATCCACTCCAGTGTCCAAGAAAGGTCATTCAAAGCAGCTTCTTGCAGAGGGGGTGGAAAGGGAGGTGACTTAACCGTGAGTTCAAAAATCATGAGGAGCAGCCTGTGAACAAGATTCATCTTCTCAAGCCTTTGCTGTCCCTCCCATGAGATGAACGATGGAGCCACCACCTTTAGGCACTCGATGTGAATCTCTCTCTTTTTCCCCTGTGCTGATTTGTGATTCTCACCTGGCTGCCTGTTTTCTCCTTTTCCTCCTGGCTGTTCTGTTGGGCACAATGGTGGCCTTTCCATTACATTCCCAATCCTCCTCAGCCCCGTGATTTCAGTTCCAGCTTTTATGCAGGTGAAATTTGCATTACCCATAAGCATGTCCATTCAAAATTGCTCATAAAGTACACATTTCAATTAATGTTTCTTCTTCCTGATCTTCAGAATGGAAAAAGTTTTTTATTCAGACCTTTTGTGGAATATCCAACAGGTTCCAATTCTGCTACAGATCTATTATATTCTTAAAAATTATCTGCCCTCCACTGTGAAAAAACTCCCCCAGTAGAGCAGCAGAGACATATAAATAACTATCTTCTAAACTTTCTATGGGTGAATATTGTTTTCTGTCATCACAATTGCACCATGAAATATGAAAGTTCAATTTCCTCTTCATTTCCTTTTAATAAAACTTCTGCTCATTTCATTTTTGAGAAGAGATTGGATCTAAATTACTTTGACTTCTTCTGGCCCAACTTTGGTGAATGTTTCGAGAGAGAATCTGAAACCCTTTTAAAACCCACCAAAGAGATCAAGGGCTGTGTTCTGGGGGGTTTTGCACTCACATTCTCATCTCTCTTTCAATACAAGTCTTTTGCATTTAGAAGTGGCAGCATTGATTCCAGGACATGGTTGCAAGAAACATAAATATTGTATCCCCTGACGTAGCTGCTGTTCAAAACTTAACAAACAGCAACTTTTTTGTTAAAACTGTAGGCAAGGGAGTTAACTGCAGGGATAAATGTGCCAGATTATTTTGTAGCAAAGCCATTTTATGTTGTGGTCCTTATTCAGTCATTCCCAATTTGCACAGGTAGAATTTGGGTGGGTGGGATCTCTATGATCTTTTCTATTTTACAGTGATCAAGTTAATGGAATTCAACCAAAGGAAGAAATAAATGGACCAAATCAGATGCAGATATCACAGGTTGGCTCTTCATGCAAGTTGTATCTTTGTCCTTTTGGTTTTCTTGGATATAACATGGAAAATTTTTCCTAAAATTGCAGCAATGACTCAGAGTAAGCTCAGTTAATGCATTAACAGCTTAGGCTTGTGGCTCATGGGCTGGCTCTGCCCACTGAAGGTAAAGGTTTCTGGGCTGAATAACACAAAATCATGGAATGGTTTGGGTTGGAAGGGACCTTAAAGCCCATCCAGTCCCACTCCCTGCCATGGGCAGGGACACCTCCCACTAGCCCAGGTTGCTCCAAGCCCTGTCCAACCTGGCCTTGGACACTTCCAGAGATCCAGGGGCAGCCACAGCTGCTCTGGGCAACCTGTGCCAGGGCCTCCCCACCCTCCCAGGGAACAATTCCTTCCCAATATCCCATCTAACCCTGCCCTCTGGCAGTGGGAAGCCATTCCCCCTTGTCCTGTCCCTCCATCCCTTGGAAAGAGTCTCTCTGCATCTTTCTTGCAGGCTCCCTCCCAGCACAACAGGGTGGAAGCTCAGCCATTCCCATGGCATTGAATGTTTCACATTGTTCCTTCATTTCAGCTAAAAAGTGCACGGTGGATGCTGAGGAGTTGGTGGAATTTCTGCTGAAACCTCTCTGACAGAGGTATGGAATTCCCACTGTTTTAGGAGATCTATTGGGACTGTCAGGGGCACAAAGAGCAGCAGTTGTTTCAGGGTGCATAACTTCCTGCACATGTGTGTCTGCAGGAATGAGGGAATGTTTGTACTCCAGAAAGCAGATTTTTTTCAGCCTTCATTGTGGGATCAAGGAACAGGCACTGGATGTCCCAGCCACCCTGGAAGTGATCTTTCATCCCAGGACTGCATGGCACGGCTGACAAGGATTCCCTGTTCATAATTGCTCTTTGGGCTAATAACAGTTCTCTAATTTTTTGTGCCACATAAATCCAGGCAGGAGAAGTGGTTCTGTGTGTGCAGGAGCTCAGCACGGGCAGAACCAGCTTGTGTGTGTGCACTGAGGAGCACTGGGGACCACGGATCCTTTGGAATTGCTTCAGAACCGGCCCAGGCTGAGATGTTGTGGATGAAGCTGCCTCTGTGTGCCAGTGAAGCTGCATCTGTGAGTGATTCCAAACATCCTTTAGTGCAGTCTATCATCTCCATTTGCAGCAGTGCCCCGAGTCACAGGTTTGGAATTAATAATCCAAGGTGAAGACGTGAACACGAGATTTTGACAAAGGCTGTTTCCAATTAAACTGATAATGAGTTTGAATTCTGGGGAAATCGTGTAAGACAATACACTGGCTCCACAGTGATGTGATTAGAACTGTGTTAAACTATTCCAACAACTCTCATGTGCACATGAAGTCAAACAGCTTTGGAACAATATTTTATCTAATTTCCAATGTGTAATTGAGAAATGTGCTCTTAATTTTCTTTGTTCTTTGTTGGCAAACTATTACCAAAAAAACCCCTTCATTTGACAGTCTTGGGTCGACTGGGGGAGAAAAGAGGAAGCAGGACCTCAGACCTCAATTTCCCTTATTATAATAAATCAATTTCATACTCATTTGTGTTTAATCTCCATTGGAAATTTGCATTATCCAATCAGAACTGAACAGGTCCCTCAGGGGAGATCAAGTGTCACACACAAATTCAACAGGAAATTCATGCAATAAATCGGGAAAAGTACAACTCATATATGGAGATTTTAAACCCATCTAAATTCTATTAAAAACCTCTAAATCCTATTTTAGACAAGAAGGAAACTTGGGAACTCTAACATCCCTAAGTGGCCCCTCAAAGTGCACATACTAATATTTAATCATTTATCCTTTTTGTATGTCCAAATTAAGTAGTTTAATTGAAGCAAGTATGGCTTTCATTTCTACTTCTGACAAGGGGTAGTTTATAGAGACAACATTATATCATCATCATCTGCAAATATTTAGCTGGTAAAAATATATATTCTGTACATTGTAGGCAACCTTTTAGCCTACTGAATTAAAATTTGAAATATGTGTGATGGCAGAAGGGTTTATGTGATTCACAGTGGATCTAGACACAGCTTCAGGACACTTGGGTGTGTGTATATGTGCTCTTTGGAAAAAAAGAGGAGCAGCAGGAGGGATGCAAACGGAGGAGGAAGCAGACAAATGGCAATGGAGAAAGCCAAAGCCATCTGCAGTGGGGGAATTCATAAATTCAAACTGATGGACTCTGCATTTTCTCCTTCGAAATGAGAAAAAGATGTAAGGGTGGATTTCTTCCTGTTCAGCAGCAGCCAAAAGGGAAAACAGAGCATTAGGAGTGGTAGGTTTATAAAATCAAGAGTTGATGCAGAGGCAGGAAGCAGTGAGGTACCTCTCGTCCTATCCAGCTCCACTTCAGGGGGACAACTGCTCTGAAATCATTTGCTGTCCTTACTGCTGCCTTTTATCTCCTGGATTTCTAGCAGCTGGTGGAAGAATTCACACTGAAGCAAGAGAAGAAGCTGGAATATTTATTTAATATCAACAAGTTAATGCTGGACTGAGAAAACTGTCTCTGGGACACTTGAAACACTGTGTGTTCTTCTTATTTAATTACATTCAACTGATCTATCTGCAGCTGGTGTCCATGATAAAGCCATTCTTTAAAGCTCTAGACATGGTGTAGAAACAAGGTAGGAGAATAAACCAGAAACCCACTGTACCAAAGTGATTGCATAATAAATGTCTTGGTTTGCAAAAATATGTAAAAACTTCAAATATTTATATATTTTGGAAAGCATGAGTGAAAATGTAAAATTACATTAAAAGAAAGATTTTTGGTTAAAACATGTTATTTGGACTAATTTGAACTAGTTTTGTTTGAAGGTTGCCTGCCAGCATAATTAACCTCTCGGTCTCTCCGAGTTATTTGTTATTTGTTATATCCCCGAGTTTAAAAAAACTTGTGAATGAGTTTCATTTTCACTTTGAGAGAAGTTGTTATAGAGGAGGCTCATTATAACTGACACATTGCTGCTGCCCACATTTCTCTGATATTTCCTCAAAACATGACTCACACATAATCAGAATAGGCAGGGTGTCTTTATTACTTTGGATTGTTTTAGGGAAAGCAACAGATGGTGGTATTTGAGCTGTCCAGATCTGGAAAACATGGGCTTGCACCGTCGGGCTGCCTTTGCATCTTGTTTGCCTTTTTACAGACATCATTCAAAATAATTAGGCAAGCCTTTAAGTTCCTGCTTAAGTAGCAAAGCGGATCAATAATATGGGCTTGAAGTTATCCATCTGGTTGGAAGCTTCCCGAAGTCAATAATTATGTGGATGAAGCCTTCCACTCTGGACAGAAGATGAGTCTTTATCCTCTGCATCTGTTTCAAGCCTTCTGCAGTTAGCACCAGGCAGGACTAACACTTCACTTATTTAGGGGAGGAAATTTAAGCTTTAGAAAGTTCAGCCCTGAGGAAATGAGAGCTGTCTAGTTCTCATTAATACACATTCCATTTTTTTTTTCTGTTATGGCTCTTATTTCCTCTTAAAATTGTTACTTTTTCAGAAAAAAAAAAAAAAAGAAAAAGAAGCAGATATTCTTCCTTGTAAGAATAGGGAAACCTGTGCTGAATCAAATATACTTGGTCTTGGGGAAGTCTCTTGGCTGATAAAGGGTGCTCACATCAATCAGAGCTGTTGTACAGCGTGAGGGTGTAGAGGCATGTAGAAATTAGATCTAAATTCTACTTTATGTCGATGAATTGGAGCAAAGCGGAAATTGTGAAGGAACACAAATTAATACTTCATTTGTTATTGAATCACCTTTTTAACAAGCTGAGTTGAAAGATCAGAACAGCACAATTCGGATTTATTTACAGTCTTCTCACTTTTTCACTTGGTAACAGAATAAATAGAATTAGGGGAGGGAGTTTGTACAAACCCCAGTTTGAAACACTTATAATAAAGCTCCTTTTTTCTTATCTCGTGCTGTGAATGAAAGTCTGCCAACGGTGATAAGAAAGTTCTGTTCATCAGAATCTGTTGACACAGTATTTTCAAAAAAGTATAGTCATGGATAAGAGTCCCGGGAGTTTTGGGTTGGTGCTGATTGCATTTCATACAAATAAATAATCTGTAGTGGCATTTTAGCATTGGTAATATTCCTCTCTCAATAAAAATAGTTTTTAACAAAGAAAAAAACACCCTGTTTGGTGTGTACACATGGATTTGCGCTGGGAGAAAATGGGAAACGCACAGCTCACGATGAAAGAATGCTGGGGTAATATCTTTTCATTGCTTGCTGGCTTTATAAGTCCTCCAATAAATTACAAAGTAATTTAATCATACTCCATAATTGCATACTCTTGAAGGAATAAGGCTTTAGCTGCAGACTGTCTCCTGCTCAGAATGCAATGGTGTTGTGGATCACATACACCAATTGCACACAAGCAAATTAATGGCCCTGGGGCTGCCAGGCAGCCATAAATAAAGAGTACATGCTTAGGGCCAAGTGCACATTTTATTAGAGACTGAGAAATCTAATTTGACTCTGACACACAGAAAAGTTAAATGGCAAATTTTCAATTTTTTTTTGGCAGGTTGAAATAAACTTCTTTTGAAATTTTCTTATCATCACCAAAATTTGCTGATTTGGGATTGACTTTTTAATTCCAACTGATAAAAGCAGCAAAAAATGAATTTTCTAAGCCTTGCTGAGTCAAGGTAATTCCCTTGGGCTTGGAGGATATCGCGGAGTGTTGGTGATTTGTGGGGTCTCAGCAGCCCAGGTCTGCTCTGGGTGAAGAGTGCGAGGTGTGTTTAACAATCCGGTGCTTTCACCAGAGTAAAGCAATGACCAAACTGCTGTTTGTTTGCTTGAATTAGAAGGATTGGGGATGAACAATTTCCTTTTAATGTGCACCAGATGTTCCTGCTCTCTGGAATCCCTGACAGCCATTCTGCTGTGAAATACTTGATCAGGGCTGGATCTCCTTCTACAGCCGTTTGTTTTCCCCAGTGGCAGGATTTTGACTATGGCATTATGTCATTCCTAAGGATAGTTTTCTTTTTAGTCACTGCACCGCATATGTTGGGGGAAAAAAAGTTTCTAGGATTTATATTGCTTTGAAAGAATGCACTAAATTGCTTGAGCTCCAAATTTGGTTATTTGGTGTGACTTTTTCATATAGGCAAAAACAGGCACACAGATACAAAATAATTCCCATATATGGAGCCCAAATTGTCCTTTTTGCCATCACAGTCCCCATTTTAGAGCACACACTCAACATGGGAGACCATAAATCGTTGTATTACGTGAATAAAATCCTCTTGGCAGTTCACTGGGATTTTATGTGTGTAAAAATATTTGATCATCTGTGTTCGTTTTCATTTTGAAAATGGAGTTCTTACAGGAGATGAGAAAATTTCCAAAATAATCAGCTTGCTGTCCTCTCCAGCTCCTCTCAAGCAGACTTCCATGTTGCCTGATTAATGGTGAACTTTTATAGTCCTTCAAGGCCAAGAGACGTCTTGTAGAATTGGAGTTACTTTTCAACCATCTGAGCTGGAAGAAATTAAAAGAACTCTTTTTTTTTTTTTTGAGAGACATTCAAATTGGCCATCTTTTCATCCAAGAAAGCAAGGCATAATCCCATCTTTCCAAAAGTCTTCCAATTGATTCATTAGACGGACGGGCTTTAATTAATTTGAAAAACGTATTTCATATTTGCTTGGCTATTAAATCCTAGATATTCTGAAGACTGTGGGAAAATGCCCACTTACAACTAAAATTAGCTGGTATCGCTCTTTGTTCCATCTGTGTTCTCTTTTACTGCCAGAATGGGGAAGGAAAACAGAGGTAGAAGGTCAGCAGTGGAAGCACTTGTAGAAAGCAGTGATTATTACCCTTGGTGGTAATAATAATAATAATAATAATAATAATAGTAATAATAATAATAATAATAATAAGCGGGGTATTCAGCTGCTCCTGGGAGAGCCAAATGTTCGGAGAGGGCTTCACCCACCCTCTGTGAGCTCTGCATGCCCATCCAAGCTGTGCCTTCCACACCTTGGGAGAGGAACCACGAGGCCAGCACCTCGCAGGGGATCCCAGCATTGCTTCAGAGGTTTCCTGACCGTGCTGCCTGCTCAGAGCTCCTCCCGTGCCTCTTCTGCAGGCAAGGCTATGACTAAAGGCAGCGGAAATACAGCTCTTGGCGTGGCTTATCCTTTCAACTTGGTGAGAGTGGCTGTGTGACCCTGGATGTGCTGTAAATGACGGCAAAGCACTCTCTGTCCAGCACTGGCTCCATGGTTGAAGGCCAGGCTACTCTGGCCCCTGCAGAGCGGCTCAGTGACCACACACACTGTCCGTGTACCCCCCGTGCCTCCTGCACACAGAGCTCCCCGAAAAAGGAAGTTTATAAAATGTCTCGTATTTCCTCGCAGTTGTAGCTCATTAGTTTGCCTAATTCCATGCAATTAAACTAATGTAAGTTCATAAGCTTAAGGGGTTTTTAAACTGATACCGGTTTATAAGTTTAAATTTAGAAGTTTATAAGTTTGTAGTATTTATAATGAATGTAAGAGCATCAGCAGGGAGGGCTCCGAGCAGGGCCCGGGCTCTGCTCCTGGGGCCCAGCAATGGCCCCAGAGGAACGGGCAGGGACTGAGCCCAGGGAGTTCCCCCTGCACAAGAGGCAGAACTTCTGCCCTGGGCAGGCTGGGGAGTCTCCACAGATTGTGCAGAGAGGCTGGGGAGTCTCCTCCCTGGGGATATTCCAGAGCTGTTGGACGCAATCCTGTGCCCTGTGCTCTGGGATGGCCCTGCTGGAGAAGGGAGGTGGCACCAGAGGAGCCTCTCTGGGATCTTCCAGCCTGACCCACCCTGGGATTCTGTAAAATCAGCCTTCATTTCTCTCTTACAATTTAAAGGAAACATAATAGAGGAACACCAGTCTCCTTTAATGCTGTTTCCTATTTAAGATGGAACTTGCTTCACAATATATGGACTAACATATTGATATTTTAATATTCTTGAAGTTGGAGTTGAGCTAACCTTATTTTCAGTCTTAATATTTTTCTTCTGCTTTGCTAATTCCTACCCATTCCTCATTAATCCTTAATTAATCCTTAGCTTTCCCTGTTACTGATCAGCTTTGATTTAATAGAGTCAGAGTCCAGCACAGTCCGGGGTCTCGAGAACTGCCTGCTGTGATATTGGTGCTGAGCTCTTCAGCCTGACCTCCACAAAGCCTCCATCTCCCCTCTGGGACACTCCATGTAAATTTGGTTGCCTACAGAACAACTTCAGACAAAGTGGTTTACAGATAGCCCTAATCCTGTTTTCCATTCCATTGCATTCACTTTCATGTTTTTAGCAGGAGAAAGAAGTGGGGCTGCAGCTCTCTGTGCTTTGCTTCTTGCTTCAGACCACTGCCCTCCTAGAAGGGACCTTTATAGATCATGGAACCATGGAATGTCCTGAGCTGGAAGGAACCCCCAAGGATCATGGATCCAGCTCCTGTCCCTGCACAGACCCCCCAGCAATCCCAGCCTGTGCATCCCTGGCAGCGCTGTCCAAAGGCCCCTGGAGCTGTGGCAGCCTCGGGGCCGTGCCCATTCCCTGGGGAGCCTGGTCAGTGCCCAGCCCCCTGTGGGGCCAGCAGAAGCTGTCCCTGCTGTCCAGCCTGACTCAAAAAATTTCACTTGGAAACTGGCACTGGAGAGGAACTGGAGGGCTTCTGGTAGAAGAGCTGTGGATGGAACCTCAGTCCCAGGAGTTTTGTCAGGAAAAGGTTTTCCTCATACCCAAAAGAACATGGAGGTGGATTGCCACAAGGAGTCTAAATAAATGTGCTTTTATAAAGAGAGGGGGAGTTTAGGGTGGGTTTAGCTGTGAAGCTGAAGAGGTTCACTGGCTCAGGAAAGGAGCAAGGCAATCTGAAGCTTTCTAAAGTTAAAGTTTTTGTGCTTTGCTAATTCCTACACATTCCTCATCCCACCATTTAGCACGGAAAGTGGCTTCCTTCCAGCATTGACTTTCCAGGTCTTGACAAATATATTCATATTTAGAGTGTTCATTCTGTACGTTTTACACTAATATACCTCATATTCTTTTTTTTTTTTCTTTGAGAATAGAAAAGGAAAAAATCCTGCCTTGCCTTTCTTGGCTGGGGACCACAAAAGTGCTGTGAAAGCTGATCAGAGGATTGCTCGGTTTTTTCCGATCCACATCAACGAGCACACTTGGAGAAAACAGGTTAGAGATAAATTTAGCATTCTCAAGGAAATTAATCTGTTCAGCCTCTCTGGAAAATGTATTACTTTGTTTGCTTTCATTTTAGATGAATATAAAAGCACCTTATAGACATTATTCATATGCATTTTTAGTGTGTGTGAAATTTATGTTTCTCCACTACATGGCATTCTGCTTCATTTTTTAACCTCAAGAGTCTCTGCTATAAAGGTGGAGTTAATTTCCAGTGCTGGTAATTTCACTGGGTTTGATTATCTATTGCATTATATCATAAAATTTCTATGATCTCAGATGCCTATTAAATATGGACCTGGGTGAGTGGGGAAAAGCTCTCGGGTGATATCAAAGTGTATTCCAGCTGCACTGATAGAAAATAGAACATATTCATTGTGGAAAATGTCAAACAAATAGCTGTGGGCTGGAAAACATTTTCTTACTGTTTCTGATATTTATAAAGAAATATGACCAAATATTTGAAAAGCCATAGTTCCTTATGGGTTTTTTCCTGAGGTGACATGTTATAACACCAGGCCTACGTGGTGGCTCCTGCAGCAAATTACAGCTTGATATCTTAAATTATAGACCAAATTACATGTCAAGTGAAATTCAAACAATGCCATGTCTTTTTCTTTAAAAAAATCCACTACCTGGAGCTGGAGAGCTTTATAGATTTAACCTCCTAGAAGATTTTAAAGACGTTTAAAAATCACTAAACCTTTACGTTACCACGCTCCCAGCACTAAGAGTTGTTTACACCTGAATTTTAAATGTGCACCAGCCCTTTTTTTTAGGTGCAGGTGAAATGAAAGTACTCAGCCATTTTTCCTTTTGTTTCCCTGCATGATTTCACTGCATCCGTAATTCCCCACCAAGACGAGGCATTGCAATCAGATTTAGTCGATAGAAAAGGAAATGTACATACAGGGAAAAATCTCAGGCACGAAAAGAGAGATCAGATGGGAGCGCAATGTGGTTTCCATCATTCTGGTATTTCGGGATGTTTTGTTTCCCACTCCAACTGTTGAATGCTCCTCACAAGTAGTGCAACTTCTGCCTTTGCCCCAGGGTACTACTTTGCAGTCTAACTATACTTTCAAAAAGATATATTTCTCCCTGTGAAGATTTTTTCCCAGTGAAACATTTCCTAGTACAGTAAAAAACCCTCCTGAAAGCTGTCTTCAGAGAAGCTGATCAGAACACCTCTTTTTCTGTCCATTTGTGTCAAAAGAATGCTCGACTAAGAATTTCCTTAAGAATCTCTAAGCAATTACAGTAACAATTTAAGTAAGAAAGCATTTTATAAAATGCTGACAGATATGACAAATGCCTAAAAAAGGTAATTTTGAAGTGTCTTCTTTCAAAAAACCTTTATTCCTAAATATGTGTTTTGTTTAAATTTGTAATTCTTTTATATTCACAACAAAAGTATAAAATTGTTTCGTAGCGGCACAAAGAAAAAGGAATTTTGATATAGAAAACTAGATTTAGGCAGTAAAAGCTGCACTACTTTGTAAAACAATTAAAAACCCCTAATCTCTTGAGATTATGGTGGTATTGACAGTTTGATATAAAATTAAAATGAATGGATTTTCCTCACTTCTTGTATTTACAGCAGATTGGTGCATAGGTCAAGGCAGAGAAATTATTTAAAAAAAAAAGTCAAAACTTCCTACAAAATGCCAAATTTTTACTTTGACCAATTTTTTTTCTCCAATAGTCTTTAAAATGATATTATTGTTTCAGGAGTCCTTTTAATTCCATTCACTATCTTCACTTTATGGGTAGGATAATTTAGTGATCAGGGCTTTTTAGTGTGATCTTAATGCAGCTCTTGAGTGAATTAGTCTGTCATTGGAAAAGTCTGATGAACAGAACCCTTACTCTGTAATCAGCAACCCTATTTACTGAATCAGTTGAAAATAGGAACCCATTCATTGATGAGAATTTATGAACAGCTTTCCAGCTATAAACCTGGATGTATCAAATACAAACATGAGGAAATCCCTTGTCCTTAAACTTGCATTTTCATTTAGACAACCAGTCCCTGGCTGTCAGGGCGATCTTGATTTAAGAGAACCGAGTTTGTTCAGGTCTGGGGAAGTTTGAGAGAGCTGGATGCAAAGGGAAGTGCCCACATTTGGTGATGGAAACAGAGCTCCAGGAACCTTATGTATGTTTGTCCATCATTTAGCCCAGAGAACCCGTGACCTTAATTGAGTGTTCCTGAGCTGCAGCACTGAGGGACCTGTGGCATAAACAGAGAGATGCTTTTGTTCTGGAAAGAAGCAGACCCTGTACCACCTTCACAGAACACATCTAATTCAGAACACGTTTTTCACAAAATATGTCTATTGAAAATATTATTTTAGCTTGCATTAGCAGCTCCAGAATAAAAAGTTGATCCGCATGAAAGGAAATCCTTATTAAAAAAAAAAATAAATAAAAAAGAGGTGGGGAAAAGGGAAAAAATAATCTTGAGCACGTGTGCGTGTGTTTATTGAAATAGCTTTCTTTGGAGTTCAGTCTGGAGGTGATGATGTACAAATTTTTTCAATAGACGTATTTTGTGAAAAATGTGTTCTGAATTAGATGTGTTCTGTGAAGGTGGTACAGGGTCTGCTTCTTTCCAGAACAAAAGCATCTCTCTGTTTATGCCACAGGTCCCTCAGTGCTGCAGCTCAGGAACACTCAATTAAGGTCACGGGCTCTCTGTGCTAAATGATGGACAAACTCTAAGTAGCAAGGGAAAAAAAAAAACAAACCTTGCAGATCCCTAAAGATTTACAAAAAAAAGATCCTGGAGCCAGGCACGCAGAGTCAGAAGGGCACAAAATTATTTTCTAGCAGTCTCTTGCAGAGAAGGTCAGCTGGAATGGAGCTCCAGCCTCCTGCTCCCCGGGCTGGCGGGGCGGCTGCCGGACCCCGCTGCCTCTGGAAGAGTTTCCCTCTGAACAGCTTTGGAAGTCAGAGCTCTGCACACAAATATGAAAAGTCAGACTGTACAAGGGGGCACGAGACAGGTTTGACTGTTGTGGTTTGGTTTTTCTTAATATCAGATGATAGAAACTAAAAACGTCAGGGAAAAGAATTTCAGCGAACAAAAATAGCAAGAGATCAAGAAGAGAAGCAGTTGGACAAGCAAGAGCCAGTGGAAGGAAATGAACACAGGCCTGGAAAATATCTGTCTGGTCAGCCCAGTTTCCAGTGCTCATGGGGAGTTGAGATTAAAATGTCTAAAACAGAAACAGAATTTTCAGTTTATGCTACAGAAAACCACAGGCTGGAGCAATCAGACCGGAACGTATCCTTTGTAAGTTAAATTCACGGCATAGCTCCAGAGCATTCCAGGAGAGCCTGTAGATTTCTCTAACAGATTTTTAATAGCTCTTTTGACAATGCATGAGGGATTGGAGGAATAGGGTTGCAACCTTTTATTTGAAATTCCTTTTTTTGAAAGGTTCTTAACCAGCCAGGAAGAGAGTCTAAGAAGGTTTAACTCTTCAGGAGCACAGATGCTAAGGATGGTAAATAAAGGATGATATCACCAAGCATGAAGACACACAGAGTGTACGCCAATAAAATCTACCATGACAGTCATCCAAATGTAGTTTGTGGGTGTTAGAAGGACTTCTGGAATCATGGACAATGGCAAACCCAAGGATTCACACCTGCTGAAGGTGCATGTGGAAGGTGTTGATCTTTGGTGTTCAACAGATCAGTGAGAAGGCTGAAAATGTTTATCCACAGCTGACTGAAAATGTTTAGATGTGTGATATTATACATAATTCTGTGCCTGAAACACAAGCAAAAATTTAAATGTAACAGCCTTTACAAATTAATAATAACTTAAAAGAGAAGGTAAAGTTTTTCATAAGCCAAAAAGGAATTTGAACATCTTTGTACTTATACTTGAGACTATGGTGAAAAATCTGAGTTTTTAAGGGCTAAAAAGTTTGTCTGATTAGGTCTTTGAGATGTCTTAAAATTAAACACACAAAAATTAAAGCAGTCATGACTTTTATGTGTCCCTATAACCTCTGATAATTTCTTTTTAATGATTCCTATATTCAGTGATGGAGCCACTGCTTGCCTGGTATTATCATGAGACAACGATATTTATTTTTCTGTTGAGATAATCAGAGTTTATTTGAACTCCTGTCTCTAAAGATATGATTAAGAGATGTACACTTGGAGTCCTCAAAGAGATTGTTCATAAAAATAAAGACAGCTGATGATTGGCCAAGAATTTTAAAAATCCAGATGAGTCATTACCTGTAACTGGAGGTAAAGGGGAGGAGGGCATAGGCTTGGACTTGTGTTTTTACATCCACTGTGTCCTGAACTGGGTGGATTTCCTTTTCTATCCTTGAAAGCCTCTGTGCTTTCTAATAAATTAGTTTTGTGTGTTTTTCCTGTGTCTGAATTCAGTAGGATCACATGTAGGATAAAATGAAGGTGCTGATAATTATTTACGCTTGTAATGCCTCTAAAGTACATGTAAAAAGCAACACTCCTCTCTATGTACTGACAGCACATTTGGGTAATATATTCACATCTTAACTTGTAGCCAGATCTGCTGTTTTAAATGATTAAATGTTAAATCTGGTATTTACATTTGGACTGTGCAAAAGTCAAAGGGAACAATTTGTCAGCTCATTCATATTTTGCTTCTGAAGCCAGTTAACTAATCAGGCTAAGAGAGAAAGAAGTAAGATAAATGGAGGCCATTCTGTTATGTAGAAAAGTGTACATGAAGATAAATTTTTCACATTTTGCCTCATTTCGTCTGCAGTTATCACGGTTGTAATTGCTTCTGAGCACTCAAGGTGCTCTTCGTGTTGCTCCTGTGATCTGAATGGTTCAAGCTCTCTTGGCAGACCACTGGCCTGCAGCCCTGGAATTTTCTGCATTCTTTTTTCTATATGCTAATTTAGAAACAAATCTTCTATGTTTTTATGTACAGGGAGCTTGCCAGATAAACTCAAGAGCCGTGTAAAACACCGGTTTCTGCTAGAAACAAGCTTGCCTATAGGAAATCCTGAGCAAATTACATCTTTCTACAATTGCTAATAGAGTTCCCATTAGTTTATATTAAAAATGTGCCATAATCTAAGCTCAAATAGCTTGCAAGAATTTCTTTTTCTGCCATGGCTTCTCCTGATTTAAGGAGTAATGGGGTCATCCCCTTTGCCTCAGCAAAAGCCTGCAAGAGGCCCATCACCATTTTCAGCCCATGACAGCCATCAGGTGTTTCTCACTGCAGCTCATGACCTAAATTATGATACAAAAAGCCCCAAAATCTATTGGCTACTTGTTAAAAATCTAATTACTTTGAAAAGGGAACAAAGAATTCTGTGTGAAAGAGGATCTTGACCATTTTTACATTATTGCATCACTCTCTGCATTGCTGCTGCATCACTGCATCACTGCCCAGGTGGGCAGGAAGGGCCATGGCCCCTGGGCTGTGTCACAAACAGTGGGAGCAGCAGGACCAGGGCTGTGTCCAGTTCTGGGCCCCTCAATTCGGGGAAGTCATTGAGGGGCTGGAGCGTGTCCAGGGCAGGGAACGGAGCTGGGGAAGGGGCTGGAGCCCCAGGAGCGGCTGAGGGAGCTGGGAAAGGGGCTCAGCCTGGAGAAAAGGAGGCTCAGGGGGGACCTTCTGGCTCTGCACAGCTCCTGACAGGAGGGGGCAGCCAGGGGAGGTCGGGCTCTGCTCCCAGGGAACAGGGACAGGAGGAGAGGGAACGGCCTCAGGCTGTGCCAGGGGAGGCTCAGGTTGGACACCAGGAGGAATTTCTGCATGGAAAGGGTGGTCAGGCCTTGGCAGGGGCTGCCCAGGGAGGTGTTGGAGTGCCCGTCCCTGGAGGTGTCCAAGGAAGGGCTGGACGTGGCACTCAGTGCTCTGGGCTGGGGACAAGGTGGGCATCGGGCACAGCTTGGACTCCATGGGCTGGGAGGGCTTTTCCAGCCTCAATGACTCTGGGATTCTGGGATCATATTGTGTTTCTTTATTGAGAACTCTGTAGAGCCTGAAGGAAAATGCCAGGATTTCTAAAAGAGTCCTTCCCTCTGCTAACGCTGAACGATTTTCTGCCTAAATTCATTATAATGGCATAGTTAGCCACATTTGTAGAATCCTCATTAGGGTTTGTAATCTGATTCTGTGCACTGTGATTTTTGTGATGGATGAGCATCCAAACAGATAAGTAGACCCAAGGTAGCTGCATTAAAATTGCTATAAAAGGTACACCAGTTTTCTCAGTCAGATTTCTGCTGTGGTAGACTCAGAGATTCTTAAACAGGCACGTTCCTTTTGGCACCCTGTGCACTTTAAAAAGAATTTCATTATGAAAACCCCTTAGCTTTGTGCCAAAGGAATACAGGAGTGGGACTGGTTTTCTTTCTTTTATGGTTTGTCAGAAATTTCATGAAGTTTTATGACATTCCATTTCCAACCACTCCAGCTGCTGCAGGAAATATATAGCTAAACAATAAGCTCAGCAAGGTAAATGCATGCATGATATTCTTAAAATACTAATGCAAACTGGCCTTAGCTCAGAATTTCCAAACCCACATAATTTTTTGAGTTTTAAGGCTCTGCAGGCCTTTTTAAAAACCCCAGAAGTTTAAATCAATATATTCTGCTGGCAGTAGATTTCATGTTATTAGCCAAAAATGTGTGGGTCATCAAATACTTTTATAGTCATGGAGTGAATTTAATTAATCATTTATTATAAACTTAAGATTTTTTTCTTAACTAGAAAATTTAATTCAGTTACCAGGAACTTCATTTCTTCTTTCACACAGGAAATTTGAGTAACTTTCAAGCTTGGGGGTTTTTTTCCCCACAAGAAATCCAACCTGGATTCTGCCATCTTGTCCTTTCTACTCCTCTAATTGCAATATTCAGTCAAGCTAGAAATGTATTCTTCTGGAAAATCTGACAGGATAAGAAGAGAAGGTTTCCTAGAAAATATTTTGTGATTTGAATTTCTTGCTCCTGAATATTCTTCTGCTCTGTTCAGTTTATGTCCACTGATGTCCATGGAAGGTCATAATTGATGAACTCTTCCTGGATTCCTTTCTTCCAGTTTTCCAATATTTTGCCACAACATTTTTTGCTTGTTCATACTAAAAGGAAAAAAAATTAACTTGTCCTCTCCAGAGCTGATTTTGTGGGAGTGTTGCTCCTTTCCCTCGCCTCAATGGCAAACAGGAATCAATGCTTTTCTAGTATTAATTCTGAAATGAATACCCACTTCTGATGATGATTTTTAGAAGATTAAAAATAATGCATATGCAATAGCAATCAGAAGAACCTTTATAACTGCTTTGACCCTATGGATTATATCAAACTGATCTTCTGTCTTTTGCATGTGAATATTCAGACAGAATATATGGCACGCTTTCAGAAGCAGTTTGCTTGTTGGACTGGCATCTTAGTCTGGCAAAAATCTTCCCAATGTTCCTGATGGATTCGTGTTCCTTTAGGATGCAGCTATTGCTGCACCCTGAATTTCACCAGCTGGTCTAGTGAACTGTCATTTGTTTGATAAACAGAATAATGTGGGAATGCAGAGAACCTGTGCTGCCTGTTCAGTCTCCCACTGCTCTGTCCTTGCAGAGCACCATTCCATTAGTTACAGTTTCTAAGTGTGCATCACTTCTAGGAAAATGGAGGAAAAAAAAAAGACATTTAAATAGGGGAATTTGCTCTTCTTGAAGCTGAGAAAAGCAGGCAAATATGGTCTGCTTTTCATTTCCCAAGAAATATGGTCCTTTTCAAATATGTTACATTTTTCTTTTGTGTCCTTTAGCCTACCCCAAGTGGCTTGCAGTATTTATCAACTTTAATCAACGTGACTGACAGGAAACCTGATAATAGAGAATAGCTGTCTCCACTGGTGGGGCCAAATCTTTTGAAATGTCAGTGGTGAATACACTGTATTTACATTTCTTTGGGACTCTCGCTTTTAAAAGATTTTCATCTTTTACACTGGGG
The DNA here is from genome assembly GCA_013397565.1 of Ptilonorhynchus violaceus. Classification (NCBI taxonomy): domain Eukaryota; kingdom Metazoa; phylum Chordata; class Aves; order Passeriformes; family Ptilonorhynchidae; genus Ptilonorhynchus; species Ptilonorhynchus violaceus. The sequence continues at coordinate 674,497 of VZRJ01004500.1, forward strand.
GGATGAAAGTAAAGGTTATTTAACTATACATCAGGAATTGTATCTGATGACAGTGTGACAAAATATTCCTGCTTTCAGAAGGGCAGGATGCCTGCCTCTCATCTCTGGGGCTGTTCCGGTGGTGTGGCAGGTTCAGAGCTCCTGTTTGTCCTCTACCATTGGAAGCTGTTCATCATCCAATTAATGGGAGTCCTGGAGCTTTCTTTGTAGCATCCTTTTTGGGGTTGGCCAGCATATAAATTCTTTACAGGGATTTATAATATAAACAATTAAAATTAGTAATCACTTACTTCTGGGCTGTCACGAGACACAGTTGAGACAAAGTGTGACAACTCCAGCAGGTCAAAGGCTGAGCATGGATGAAGCCTCTGGAAAAGGCTCAGTCCTCTGTGCTGGATCAGGGAGTCTTGGTCAGATGTGCTCAAGAGCAAAAACCTGTTACAGCCACGCTGATCCCTTTGGTTTGAGCCTCTGAGGCCTCAGAGTTTGGAGAACTTTGGGTTCATGTTGTATGTAGGGAACAGCGAATTCCTTGGGGCTGTAGCCAGAGGTTGCTCTCCTCCATGTCCTGTTCTGAGTGTGGGGCTCCTAAACTGGGGCTAGGAGGGTTTAAAGACTGCAGTTACATGGCTCAAAACTCTCCCTCTCTGTCTTTCCCTCCCCTCCTCTACCTTCAATGTACTGTTAATAAAATCTGCACTATTCACTTTGGCTTGTGGTCTTGCTTGCACCTTTATTTGGGCAGAGGCCTCTTTTAATAATCAGATCCTAAGAGGGGCTTGTGTTAATTGGGGCAGTTTCACCCTTCTGGGCATCCCCTCTTCCTGGGCACCACCGTGGGGCAGAGCTGCTGGTTCTCTGCCTCTGCATGCACCCGGTTTTGGGTTGGGCATCACACAGGGCCACTGCTTGGACTGGGGAAGCCAAACTCTGAACTGCAAGAGCTGTTTTCATCCTCTGAAAGGTCTGAGGAGAGCTCCCAGTGAGCTTCCACGATAACACACCTCTGTTTTCTGCTGGTTTCTACCTCTGCACCTCTTTTGTGTCCTCCTCTGTGTTTCCTTAGCATTAATCCTGCTTTTCCATACGGAGAAATTTGAGATTCTCAGCTGTAACTGTGCAGGCCTCAGAAGGCTTTGGAAAGAGAAAAGTCTGAATAAGAAAAGCTGGAATCGAGAGGGACAGCTGGAAGTAACTTGTTTCTCAGTGAGAAGAGGTTTGCTGGTCCCTGTAGGTCCCTTTTGATGGCTCCATTATCCTACAGAGCTACTGCCTTCCTCATGGAAACATTTCTGCTGGCATTTTGGACACTATTTTCATTTCAAGCTCAAAATACAGCCAGTTTTCCTTTTGGCTATAATTGTTAAGGGTGTTGGCAAAGGAAATATTTTTAAATTAATTTGGAAAAAAAAAAATCTGTAAAAATATTTCAGAAAAAATTAAGGAAAGTTCTATTTTCATGTTAAAAATATAAGAAATTACAACAATATTTCTCAAGGAAAAGGTTCATTTTTCCTGGCTTTTCTTTGAGCTTCTAATATCGTAACTTTTTGTTAATTTAGAAAAATCACCATAAATTTAGCAATCAAGTTGTAGAGATCCCATCAGGGCAAGCCTATTTTTAAAAAAACATGGAACAACTGGAAACACCTACAACTCCACAAAAATGATGGTTTTCCTCCCTTTTCCTCTGTGCCATCTCTCAGTTTCAATGGATGTGCTGTGCCCAGGAGCCAAGTTCCCAAGGCTGGCACATTCCCAGTCCATCAGTGCCTGGAAGGAGCAGGAGCAGGAAACCCAAAGCATCTTTTGGGTGGTGGGCAGTGTGGTGGGGTAGGGGATGGCTGTAGGGCCCAAAGGGTCTTCAGAGTTGGGCCCTGAGGTCTCCCAGCTCCCAGGAGTGCTGAGGTTGGAGGGAAAACCAAGGTGGGGGTATGTTTTTACCAAAAGAGTTCTCTGAGTTTGTTGTGACAAAAACCTTTCTGCCTTTTAAGTATCAGAAATCCATCTCTTACTTCCTTATGTACCAGAATTCCTTGAATTTCTTTAGGATAAACTGCATCCAGCAGCCCCCCAGCACTGTGGGACAAAACTTCCATGTCCAGGATCTGCTCTGCCCCTGAAAATGTGCATGGGCTCCAGGAGGGACCCCGGGCCCTTGGGCAGGACTGAGAGATGATTTGTGAGGGAAAGGAAAGGGATATGGGTTTGCAGCAGGTCAGGGAAGGACTGTCACTCTCTCAGTGCTCTGCACGAAGCAGTTTGGAGTCTTGCAGTGGAGGGGAATCGCTGCCCTGCTTGTACAAACCAGCAACAAGGAGATTGAGTATCTCCAGAGTGGCTGCACAAGCTTGGCTCCATTCCATTTAATCTTCATCAGTCCTCGTGTTCTCCACCGTATCATCCAACACATTCAAACAAAAAACCCCTCAGCACATCAACAGCTGATCCCAAAGCCTGCTGAAAGCGTGTGGAAGCGGAGCATTGAGGTATGCTGGGATTATTGCACTTCACATGTGCCACTCGCCCCTCTGAGAGCTCCCGCCATCTCTAAAGGCACCAGCGATCCCAAAGGAGTACCTGGATGACCTTCCCACGAGGAAAAGCAGAGAGAGAGCACTGCTGTAATTAAAAGCACCGGGACAAGGCAGCAGGCTCTGGCTAATGCCCCCCTGAGCGTGCAGCCCGTGCTGCTGCTGAGGTGCTTTCTGTGGATAACACAGGGATCAGACCCTGGAAATGCAGTGGATGGGGAGAGCTGCCAGGCTGCTACACTGAGTTATCTGACTGCCTGTGCTTTCTCGCTGGGCAGCCAGAGCTGCTCGTGTTTGCAGCCCTGATCCGTTCCTTGCTTTAATCCTGCACCCTGAATGAGGCCACGCAGCGTGGGGTTGTGTGGCATAGCTCTCAATTAGCCATTATTCAGTTGTAATAGATTTGGATTTCTGGAGTTCTTTGCAAGTAATGGACCTACTGAGGACCTGCATGGTAGGAGTTAAAGGAATGAGCCACTCCCTTGCTCCAGCACAGGAATTTGGGGTTGTTCTGGCTATCATTCCATGCTGGAAAGGGTGATGGCTTTCCAGGCACTGAGCACGGCAGCCACAAACATTTCGTGTTTCCCTGTTGTGAGAGAAGAAAAGTGCTGGCCACAATTCCTGGTGTGGACAACATCCTCCTGTCAGTGAGGGACACTGGAGGGACACGGAGCTGCTGGAGCGAGTCCAGAGGAGGCCACAGAGTTCCTGATGGGACTGGAGCACCTCCCCTGTGGAGCCAGGCTGGGAGAGCTGGGGCTGCTCAGCCTGGAGAGGAGAAGGGTGTGGGGAGACCCCACAGCACCTTCCAGGGACTGAAGGGGCTACAGGGAAGATGGAGAGGGAGAATTCATCAGAGACAACAAAGAGTAATTTAAGTCAGATATACAGAAGAAATTCTCCCTGTGAGGGTGGGCAGGCCCTGGCACAGGTTGCCCAGGAAGTGTCCAAGGCCAGGTTGGACGGGGCTTGGAGCAGCCTGGGATAGTGGAAGGTGTCCCTGCCCATGGCAGGGGTGGGACTGGATGAGCTTTAAGGTCCCTTCCAACCCAAACCACTGTGGGATTCTGTGACCCAGCGGGGCTGGCTGTGTGTCAGCCAAGTGTCATCACACTGCTGCCCTCCAGGAATAACAAATCAGGGGCCACTCATCTTCCTTTAAGAACAAACTTTGGTAGCAAAAATAATCCTCATTAGAGAGCTCCTTCTGTCTCGCTTATTTGACATGCAGGGGCAGAGGAAAACTCATAAATAAGCCAGTAAGAATTGACTGATTGGAAGTTTCTGCGCCAAAAAAAGCTGTGTGGCCTCTTACATGATTCACTCTTCAAAACAGCCTGTACAGCCTGGATGTTTCACATTATGAGCTGTACAAGGTTCTCTTAGAAGGACTCTGACAAAAAAAAAAAAGAAGAAAAAGTGATAAAAGTGATGCTAACTGGTGATTGGGACTCTCCGTACGCTCGGCACTGAATGGAAGAAATAAGGCTTCAAAATTCTCTTTGGAAACTGCAGACCTGGTGCTCTTATGGGTATTTGCTCACACAGAAAAACTTCCTGCATTCAGTGCTAACTCCCATTAGAAGGCTGAACTCAGAACATTGCTATAGAGAAAGACACTTTTTGAACTGAAAACAAAATTAATGTTCGCTTAGAACAAGTATTTTGATGCATTTTGAGAGTGACGCTCTAAATATATTTACATCATATAGTTTGGATATTTGGAAATACCAGAGAGTTTCACAAAGAGAAATAAGTCACAGCCAGTCAAGTGACAGCATCTTTCCTCTGGCTCCCTACCCATCACCTGGGGCAGAATGTTTTATTTAAGAATTAGCAGGCCAGGGGATATTGATGACCAAAAAATGAGAACGTGTAGAGCCGTGAGGAGCCCAAACAATGAGAGCAAATGCATTCCACGGCTGGAGACTACAGCCTGTGACTCTGTGTGACACATTAACCACGTCTGCACGGCCCTGCCGGTGCTTAGTGAAAAATAATCCTCAGATTGTGAGTTCCTCTCCCTGGAGAGCGGCAAGGGAGGTGAAGGGATTTGCCCAGACCGAAAGGATCCCACGTTGGAGCTGGCTTGGGATGCTGAGAGACTTCTGGCTTTTGTCTTTCTCCTGGAGAATGTGGCAATGCATATTCAGCTGGTGGAAAAGAGAGACATGTGGCGCTTATTTTAAAGTAGATTTTAGAAGGGTTTGATCTACAAATAACACAAGCATCCTCTTACAGAAAGGCGTATGAATTTCCAGGGAATTCCTTTTGGTTGAAGGAGCAAATATTGCAAATTAAAAACCAGTTCAGGAAGGAGTTAAAAGGAGTGTCAGTAAGTGCAGCATTAGGGCCATTTGTGTTTACTTTATAAATGACTGACCCAAATTTGCCAATGACATAGAAACAGGAGAGGACGATAAAGCGAATACAGAGGAACAGAGCAAATGCGTTCAAAATGATCTGGATAGATTCAGCTTAGAGCCTGGATAAGTAGCTTATTCGGCTCAGTTGTACAGAAGTGTGAAGTAATAAGATTAAGAACTAAAAATAATCAAAGAGGATAGAGCCAAAAAGAAAAGACAACAAGTAAGACAATCCCAGAAGAAGAGCAGATGAAGTACTTTTCCCTGTTTGTGGGGGAGAAGGTACCAGTTGCTGTGGGCAGAGCAGAGGGGACTTTGCCCCAGACTGGTTTTGACTGACAAGTTTTATGAGTCATCTCTTCACCAGATCTGTGGTAATTTTCCATTTTGCCTTAGGGAATTAAAAAAAAAAAAAGAAAAAGTCTTATTAAACCCGAGACTTTAGGAAGACAATGCTTACCCATTTATCTTTCTTAATACAAACTTTATTTTGCCCTCATGTTGTTGGAATGCTGAACACACATAAGTAGGTTCTGTTAAAGAATAACACCAAGCCTTAGATATCTTTTCTCACAAATGATCCTCTACCAAATAATTAAAGACACCATTAGCAGCCACCTTCTGTCCAAAATCAGGCTACTACTTTTTCTTTAAGAGGTACTTTTATTGTGTTGGGGAAATTATACTGGGCATTCTCTGCCTAAAGTAGCAAAACAACTCTATAATTGCATTCGTTCAGAGTAATGATAACAAGATTTAAAACACAGTTGCAACACAGGAAAACTTCGTGTACAAAGACTATTCTATGTCTTCAGCTGTCAACTAAAAGTATATTGAATTTTGCAGAGCAAATTCAAATAAAAGTATTGAGATTAAAAGTGATAAAGCAGCAACAGTGAGATCAGAATCCCTCCAAAAATTAGATTAAATCCTCCTCAGGACCATAAAAACCTCATTATCTTGACATGACTAGATCAATCATTGCAAGACAATTATCTTAACAAGTTAAAGTTGCTTTGATACGGGAATTTAAGACTCTATTTTTTTTCTTTCTCCGTGGTATGAAAATAGGCTGTGTATGGTCCAGGCATTCCTGAACAGGAACTGAGACAGACACATCCAGGCTCTCATGGTGACAAATAAGCCATAAAGTCTCTCTGTAAACATCAATAAAGTCCCCCTTTGAGCAACAAAAGCCTCCATTAGATTGAACTGTGGAATAGAACAACACTAACTCTTGTCATTATATGGTTTATTGGCTGTGCTATGAACTTACTTAACGCTGCTTTTGTCGCTTCTTTAGCTCCAAAGTTGTTCCTGCAGCACAAATTCTGGGTTGCATTTCCGCTGTGGCTGCTGTGGAGAGCTCCGTGCCCTGTCCTGGGAGTTTGGGCTCATCCCATGTTTCCAAAGGCGACTGGTGCTGTCACTGAGAGGTGTACAGCTGAGCAGTGATGTTAGAATGGTCCCAAAATAGTCAGAACCAGAGCCAAAAATAGGGAATCCTGACCTTTTCAGCCCCACTGATGGCAGCAGCAGGACTTTGGGCTGGTCAGGGATCCGATCAGTATTCCCAGTGAAAATGTACGCTGCTGATTGGACAGTTTTTTCAACCCTCTTTCAACCTTGCCCTTCCCATTTTTAATTGGGAATTTCATGTGCCTTTATTGCTTCTGCTGGAATATTTGCAGTGTATTTTGTCCACATTTCATTACTGTGCAGGAGCTTTGTGGGCGTTCTTTGTTCCTTTGGGGTATCATTGGCCCGGCCTTGGATTGAAAACTTGCTCCTTGCCTACAGGTTTAATTCTAAGGCAAATCAATACAGTTTTGTGTCAAAGAATGTGGCACACATGGGCTTTTATTTCAGATCACAAAAGACCCTCGGTGCAATCTGAAATAGCAAGTGCTTTAAATGCTTTCCAAATAAAAAAAAAAAAGTCATTTGTATTTTGCATCCTCTGAAAGCTGTGTTAAATCAAGATTTACCTTTTTAAAGTCTTTTGTTTGTCAGGTTTATAAATTATTTCCTACTGAATGAACTTCCAGGGGGAAGCACCTCTTAAAAGTGATGGCATGGTATGGAACCAGCACAAAACGTGGTTATAGACACTTCTTGCAGTGCAGAAGCCAATTGTGACTCTAAAGGCTGAGAGCATTGGGATTGTTCAGCCTGGAGAGGAGAAGCTTCGGGGTGACATCATTGTGGCCTTGCAGTGCCTGAAGGAGCCACAAGAAACATGGAGAGAGACTCTTTCCAAGGGATGGAGGGACAGGACAAGGGGGAATGGCTTCCCACTGCCAGAGGGCAGGGTTAGATGGGATATTGGGAAGGAATTGTTCCCTGGGAGGGTGGGGAGGCCCTGGCACAGGTTGCCCAGAGAAGCTGTGGCTGCCCCTGGATCCCTGGAATTGCCCAAGGCCAGGTTGGATGGGGCTTGGAGAAACAAGGGATAGTGGAAGGTGTCCCTGCCCATGGCAGGGGGGTGAACTCGATGATCTTTATGGTTCCTTCCAACCCGAAGTATTCCATTATTGTCTGAAATGAATGGCTTCATGGAGCCATGAAGGACAGCTGGTATCAGGCAGCCTTACACAAATAGTAAGTTTAACATTCCATACTGGTTTAATTCCCACGGAGTTTTTCAAGTTTTATTAACCCAGACAAGTCTTAATAATTATGATAAACAGACATTGTCATCAAAAATCAGCAGAAACTTGATAAGATTAAGTACAATGCAATACATCTTCCTTGCTCACAGAGCCTGGAGAATAAATTACCTCGAGGCTCCAGGATGAGGCATTGTATAATTGAGCAAAACAGATCAATTTTTAAGGATGCTTATTTAAATGCAAACCAGACTTTTTGAGAATGGTAAACTTGATTAAAATCCCTCTTTAAGTGCAAATCACAAACAACAATATCTAATACTCACAGGCCATAACCATCCCATTAATAATACAATTTATTGTTCAGATATAATTGTAAGGTTTTAACTATGTGGCAGCTGTAATCTACTTTAAAAATTAGAAATGATGAACTCCATGGTGTTCTAATGTGGCTGAAATACACACCATGGCTCAGTGACCTGCATTTGGTTACTACAATACTTTGCACCAGATTAAATGCTCAGCCTTTGGGTGTTTGTCACACATAATTTTCCCCATCTTTAACGGTGTGCTCCATAAATTATGCTATTTCTGCCATTGTGTGGGTATTAAAATCAGATCCAGACATGACTGAATAGGAATTTAGCCATCTCGGTCCTGAATACTTTTAAAATTGATTCAATCTCCATGTGCTGGCAATACTTTGTTATTTAATGTAATTTTTTTTTTTAATTTTCTGGATAGGTGCAGTTGTGCTTTTTGCATAGCAACAGCATTTCAGATTTGAGATGTCTGGACAGGCTACGACTCTCTCGTGCTGTCAGTGAAACTGAATTAACAAAACCGAGCTGTTCCAACTTAATTTTCGACAAGGGACTGAATCAAATGGGAATTTTTTGACAATGGGATGCCACAGTCCTGTAAATCAGCTCTTCCCTGAGCCAGTGACAGCTGCCACTTCCTTTAAGGGCCTGAGTGGGGCTGGGGGGCTACGGCTGCTTCTCCCCTTGGATTTGTTGCAGCACACGTGAGTTTCAGTCCCCTTGAGAAGGGGCTGGATCCAAGTTTCATCCATCCTGGGTACTCTAATCTCCACATGGATATCCACCCATATGGAAGGGTAGCAGTGCCTTGTGTTCACAACTGACATAAATATTGCTGTGCTCAGGGTTGCCTGTTTTCTAAAGACCATGATGGATTTGGGGAAGGCAAAATTTCACTCGATGCACAGCTGAAAGTTGTGCACTCTTGTTTTTTAATTTTACTTTTCAGAAAGTCTCAGAATGAGACCAGAGAAGGACAACTTCCCAAAGACAAGGAGCGAAAGCTCTTTACTTTCAGCTGCAGTTTTGCAGTCAGCATCTGTGAGCTGTTTTCTTTTGCCACTCTATCAAACTCCAACAACAATAAAGTTTCTGCTTGGAGCAGAAACAGGACTTTCCACCAAAATCCCTTTATGCTGTAAAAGCAGACTGAAGAATGAGACATCTGATCTTCGAAACAGCCTGAAACTTCGGTGAGGCACGAGCATTGTAAGCAGGATATTTATGACTTTAATAACATCTATTACTGCAATGTTAATAGCCATTTTTTAGAAGCAATAAACTACTTATTAGTAGCTGTATGACTGTGCAGTTGAGTTATGAAAGAATGAGCTCTGACTTAGGCACGTTAATGCCTGAGGAATGTTGGATTCCTGCACATGTAAACCCGGTTTGGGAGCCGAGGTGTTTCACTTTACATTCGCTCAGTCTGCTCTGACAGTCTTTAAAACAGTCAGCCTGGCATTTATTACAGACCTGGCAGCACAAAACAGGGCTCTGTCTGTGTTTTAAACGATTCTGTGCTTTCCCTGAGAGTGCAGTTTGGGAAATAGGAGCAAGCCTACCCTGCTGTGGTCTCTGCCAGGTCCCTGCTGCCCGGGGCTCGTCCCCACTGCTCGGGGCTGGCCCCGGGCTGGCTCACACTGCTCTGAGCCCAGCCTGGGCAAAAATAGAAATTCAGCTGCTGGCTACTGCCCGGGGAGTGCAGTGACAAATCCAGCAGGGAAGGGCTCTGACAAATTCTGTTGCTTTCACGAATTCTGTTCTGTAGGACTGGTGACCTCTTCTAGGTGACTGGACACTGTGGGATAGGAGGGAAATAGCTTAGCAATTATCAGTAACTATTTAGCTATATAGTTAAACGATTGTACATTGATTAACTTCAGCAAGAAAAAGCTTTTCCTGAGTTCTGGAAGCACGGCCTTTGACTTGCACCCCCGTTTTCCTCGCTGTCCCTGCGGTGTCCCCTTGCCACGTGCCCTGCTTAGCTCTGTGCAGCATGGACAATGGTGAACATCATTTGTTAGCTAACCCAGGGGAAGTTCACATGAGCACAAACCGGGCATGGAGCGCTGCTGAAGGAACAAGGATTTTGAAACACTGGTCATTTAAGATCTCTGCTTCAGATTTTGCTTCCACGGTCCATGTATTTTCCTGCATTAAAACTGATCACTGCTAAAAAATATCAGCCAGCTCAGTTATTAATAGGTAAAAAAATTCTATCTGCATTGTGATGTTGCTTCATCCCCAGTAATCTTGTTGAGATAGGAATGCCTGTCCCTAAAAATGTTTGGAATGGCCAGCTACTTCCTGTCTGAGAAACATGAATCAGAGGCTGTTACCCCTGTCCCACAGCAGCATTCCTTGGAAGCCTGTCACATGAGGATATCCAGCTGTGTGGGCTTTTCTAAGTGTGAAATGTCTGTGTGTGCATGTGCACGTGCAATATCCAGTATTTTGTTGGGGTTTCCATGCTTTTCCTGCTGTGTGTTCACCCTGCTGGAGAGACAGCTGAGGGCACTGAGGGTAGGGCTGGATATCAGGAAAGGTTCTTCTTCAACCACAGGGGGCTGGGCACTGACCAGGCTCCCCAGGGAATGGGCACGGCCCCGAGGCTGCCACAGCTCCAGGGGCCTTTGGACAGCGCTCCCAGGGATGCACAGGCTGGGATTGCTGAGACAGGAGCTGGATCCATGATCCTTGTGGGTCCCTTCCGGCTCCAGACACTCTGGGATCCTCTGATTCTGTGATTTGACAACGCTGTGAAAAGTCATTTTGCTGTAAGTGTTGCTGAATCAATGAATCATTTTGGTTTACAGTAGCAGCTCAAATGTGTTTGGTGGCAACGTCTGATAAATCCTGATATTTTCCATCTAGATGTGAAAGGAGAGGAGCAGAATAAAATGTCACCTGTATTTCAATCTTTTTATATTACTTGTACTGGATAGAAACTTAGAGGAATAGAATTAGCCAATTTCATGGAGCTGACTCCATGTACCAAGAAATTATACAAAGGAAAAATAAATGAGAGCAGCTGAGGCTGAAGGGAGATCTGATTTTGAAATTAGAAGAGGCAGAAAACACAAGCAGCAAAGTGCAAATCTATGAAGATTTCTGAGGAAAGAACTGCAGTTTTGCCTTGGATAAGGCAGGAGGGAGATGTCCAACATCTCGGGTGACACAAGTCAGACATGAGCAGCTGAGTAACCATGGTTTTCCTGGGAGACAAATATGAGTTTGCTGGAAAAGCTAGAGAAAAGAAAGCTCCAGCATTCAATGTATGAGATCCCCCGATGAAGTATTTTGGTGCAAATTTCATTAAAAAATAAATTTAATTTCATGCAGATCAGAGGATTGCTTTCTAATTTAGGAAGTCACAGCATTGCATACAGGAGTGGATAGTCCACTGCTCTGAGCCTGTAAGCTGCTATTAACAGAGCAAGTAATTAAAATATTTAGATTAGTGTCAGACAGGGATTACAATAGGAAACTTTAAACTAGGACCAACTTTGACAGTTAGTTGAAGGTTTATTAATTTTTTTATGAGCTTGAGGCTGACTTCAGTTTCCATTATGGTTTGTCTCATGTGAGGTTCAAGGTGGAAATCAAAATAAGCAGTGTTGTCACTCAAAGTATTCATATACGATGAAAGTTTGCAGCCAGACATGAAAACACAACAGGAAAACAAAAAAAAAATCGATTATATATTTTCAGTTAATGTCTAGGGTCCATGTGATTTCTGTAATCCTTTAAACCTGACTGTCACAGCTTGGGTTAAGCTCAACACTTGCCAAGATGGGTTTTGTCTTGGCTCTCTGGGATGTTCCATTTGTGATTTTAACCCATTTTCTCTAAAATGTCCTTCATGCCACTCACCATATGCAAAGTACCAATATTGTAACATAATCCAAGCAAAATCATTCTTTCTATTTTATTTCTGAAATAAATACTATTTCCATTTTATTTTCACTGTTTTAATGATAAATACTCAGTTCAGGGTCTTGAGCTTAAAATACTTTAGGAAAAATAAATAGATTTGTGCCCTGTTTGATGAATCACAGTTTGAGGGAAATGTCACATCAAAAGATACACTTAGGTAATATGCCTCATTAGGCTTCTTCTAAAAAGAGATATGAATATTCAAAATTAATGTGAAAAATCCATATAAGGGGAGAATGACTTGTCAGATTTATTATAGATTTTTAGGTCATTCTTTGAATTAGAAATTTAATGTAATGTAATATCTTGCACATATATATATATGGCTTGTATTTCATTCCATTTGCAATTTCCATTAAAGTGTGTAATTAATTCAGTTTAAAAAAATCTCTGTGGGTCATGTGTATGACATATGTGGGATGGGTGAAATATATACTGGGTATTCCTGGGTTTAAAAATTACAGGTTTAGCTGTGTTGGTATGGCCTGATGTGTATTAGCTATTTCCTGGGGTGATACATGAGCACAGCTCTAAAGAGGATATTTTCCTTCTGCACAGTATATTAAATAACAAGTTATGTAAAGTAAATGCTTACTTTTATTAATTTGAAGCAGTGTGGGTTTACTACATATATTTTTATTATGAAAGTGCAGTTATGATTAGAAGGGTTGTGTACTCTATTCTCACAAGATAATAGCTCATGGGCAGTAAATTAAATATAACCATACATAAGAGAGACTGCAGAGCTGTCTTTTATTGATTTAGCCTCCAAACACGTGCTGGACGAGTGTGACACAATAAAATGTGCCAGTTCTCCCCTCACCGTTGGCCTGGGCCCTGCCTTTATGAGATGTTTTTCTGGCTGGGCAACAAATGGGATGGAGATACCTCTGGAAATAAACCATGCATGAGGTCGCTCAGCCACACACTCCTGTTTATTCTGGATAAATATGTCATGAGACTCCTTCGGAGAGACACAAACGAGAATAAAGCTCAGGCTGGCACATAGGAGGGAGCTGCACATCCTCAAAATCCTTCCTGGATTTCACATCACACTCACAGGAGCCGAGGGTTCCTTGTCAAAGCCTTGACGGCTGGCGGGCCTGCTGAGGGTGATTAATTTCTAACACCTAATTTGTTTATGAATGCAAAAGGTGCTGCCTCGTTAAATCGTATGGAACATATGAAAGGAAACCTGAAGGGAGGAAAAAGGCCAGTGGCATGGAAAGGTGATATCCACAAAAAGGGCCTCATTCCAGCAGGCTGGCCAGAGAAAGAGCCAAGCTAAACAACCCTGGCATTGCTGGGCTGCCTGAGGGCTCTGCTGGCAGCAGCTCTGCTTGAAGCTGGGCAGCACCAGGGGAGCTCCTGGCATCCTCTGCTCTTTGTTAGACCAGAGGTTTTGCTGGGGTTGTCCCCATTTCTTTTCAGACTGGACTTTATCTATACATTTCCCTTCCCATTTTCTATAGGAAGTTAAGTGGATAAAATGCCTTTGTGGGCTCCTGAAACCCTGATGTTTCTGGAAGGTGACTGGCTTTGGTATTTGGAGTGTGATGGAAGAGACCTGTCAGCAATCTGCCCTTCACAGACAAGAAATGCTACCAAGAAGCACCTAAATAAATAATGCAGATAGGAACCAGATCATGACATCAGTGAAGTGGCAAAATACTCATTAGAAGCCTCACTTTAGGCTTTCCAGTGTATGATCCAAAGCAGAACAGAGCAGAGATGACAATGGAGCTTTTAGAATCATAGAATCACAAAGTTTGGAAAAAGAACTCTAAGATCATCAAGTCCAACCATCTGGGTTGCAAAACTTGCTGAGAGACAACTCCTGACTCGGACTTAGCAGCTCACTCAGCATCAGCTTCGAGCTGGTTTGAGGTCAGACCTCAAGCAGATCGAAATTTAAGGTTAGAACTGATTTCATACTCATCACCTTACATCTACCTCGACAGGACGAGAGGAAATGGCCTCAAGTTGTGTCAGGGAGCTTTTGATCAGATATTAGGAAACATTTCTTCACCCAAAGAGTTAAGCACTGGAACAGGCTGCCCAGGGTAATGGTGGAGTCACCATCCCTGAGAGTGGCTTGACTGAACTTCTGAGCTTCCCTATTAGTCTTGTAACTTACAGAATGTATCAATATGAAATATTTACATTGGCCACCCATAAAATCCTGCTGTTTGCTTTCCATAAAACACCACTGTAGTGCAGAGAATACTGAAAATATCCTCTTTTATTGATGTGCTAGAATCTGTGGAGTTTGAGAAATGATCCCTCTTACAGTGGTTATTCTGTACCACGTATCTGTGCAAGCAACGGTGACATTGCTGTGACATCCATGTATTGCTTGGAATGATCCATTATCCTTGTTTCCTTGGGTTTTCTAAGTAATGGCAAACTGCACAGGAACACTGCTCTCACAGCCCTTGATCCCACTTCTGCTTACTCCGGTGTCCTTCCCTCTTTGCACTCCACTGAAGGTGTAAAAATACAATTCCTGAGCATTCCCTCAGCACACAGACAGGTAACCAACAGTCCTTATATCTATCAATGTCCCAAATTATGGAGTTCACATCATGCAGTTTTCTGTACGATAATTTTGCAAATTGTATGACCATCGTTGAAAATTAAAAATAAATCTGTGAAGGTGCTATTTGAAAGTGAGCGAGAGAGGAATCAGCTCCTCCTCTCTCATTTGCTGAAACCAAGTTTAATGTCCTCCCATTAGCAGTATTTTAGAAATTCACTTTTGTTTGTCGTCCTGCACACCATGAGCAAACCTTTGCTTAGCGACTCCGCTGAGGTAATTGCCCAAATCTCATTTCCTTTACACTGTATGAATTGTGGGTGGTGTCAAAATGTCTCTTTACTTATTTTTAAGGTCAGTGTTGATAATCTTGAAGACTTATTACTATTGATAAAATAAGATGTTCCCTTGCACCGCCCATCGTTGCTGTTAATTATGTTTTTGCCTTAGTGAGTGGCAAAAATGGTCTATGTGAAGGGGACTGATAAGAACACAGGCACAGGATTTATTAATTGTCATTTTAATTGGTAATTATTCACTTTTGCAGGTTACTTTTCTCTTGTATCCTGGAAATGCAGTGACTACTTGAAACTTTGATTACAGGACTTTGTCCTGATGTCTGTGGCCTGTTCTTGTCCATGAGCCCTGCCATCCCCAAACCTTTGGGATCACTATATATACCAGTGGGTTCTAATTAGCTAATCTAATCATGATTTTCATGAAAAGTCATTAAAACTCAACTCTGTACATAACTGTTGCCAGCCATCTTATTTTTCAAACAAGCAATTGGTAGTAAATCCTAGAATTCCTATTAAATATGAGATTTGCCTTCTATTGGGTACACAGACACTCCAAGTATTGTAGGAGAAAATAAAAAGCCACTGATTAATCGTTCAAAAGATAGGACCTTGATCTCTTATGCTTTTATCTTATCTGAATACTGGTGAGCAAACCAAATCAGATTAAAGGAGGAATGTTTGCCTCTTATCCCTTAGACTTGCAGAAATCTGGGCTCATCTGCTGAGTGTCAGCTATATTTGTGCTTCAAATTCCAAACATCTGTTTTCCAGCAGCGTTTTCATTTTTTATGAACCTCCATCACAGCCCAGCATCTGGGCGGGAATTCCGTGTCACAATTCCAAGGATCTTCCAGACACAACGTGTTGAACAACGTGGAACCTCTGAGTGGGAAGGGGAAATCCAGGTACAGCAAGAAGGGTTTAGTGTAAAATTCTGGTCTTTTCCCTTTTATTTCCCTGCAGGCTCTTTCATTTCTGGTGGAAACTTGTCCTCCTGGCATGCTCATGAGGAATTGTGGCTGCATCATCGTGGTACCATGGACACTCGAGCTATTTTTATGGAGAAACAGTAATTCAGGTGAACATGACGTGATAAACAGACTCTTAAATTGCAGCATCCCACAGGGGTAAATACTACCCGTAAAAACCAACTTAATTTTTGTGATTATGTAATATTTATTTCTGAAATATTCTGAAGGAGAAGACGCCCAAAACATAAACCAAAGCAGACAACGTTGTTTACCTGAATTAACTGGGTTTGAAACACAACCAGCATTGAAGCTGAAGTTTGTAAGTTTATCCTCTATGGCACTAACGGATACAATAAATGTTCTCTTTGTTTAACTACATATTGTTCTGCTCAAAAATTTTAGTTTATCTTCCCACAGAGTAGTTATGAGCTATTATTAATTAAAATTATCAATATTATAACTTCAATTAAAATATTATTAGTTTAAAAAATTGTTTTTGAAAGGTAATTTTCTTTTTATTTCAAGTTAGAATAATGAACATATTTATGAGCTCTTCTTTCTTACTACTCTAAAGAACTGTTTCAAAAACCATGATGGCACTTTGTGATACGGTTTAGTGGGCATGCTGATAATCAGTCAAAGGTTGGGCTTGATGAATTTGGAGATCTTTTCCAAAAGTGATAATTCCATGACATAATGCAGAAGTAGCTGCTTTATTGCTTGTAGTGTTCAGGATGCCCTTTGCATGTTTTCTGCTGTTTACAATGGCAATAAATTTAAGCTCAGTGTATTGCAGTTGTTGAAATAGTGCTTCTAAATGGCTTCACAGCGTGATGCCAGCATTTCAGTGTGGTTTTCCAGCTCAGGGAAAACAGAAGTAGCTTTTCCAAACTTCAGGTGGTCCCTGATTTTGTGGTCAGATCCATATTAAGCACACAGTGTAAAGGGCACAGGTTGCCCAGAGAAGCTGTGGCTGCCCGTGGATCCCTGGAAGTGTCCAAGGCCAGGCTGGACGGGGCTTGGAGCAGCCTGGGATAGTGGAAGGTGTCCCTGCCCATGGCAAGGGGTGGGACTGGATGAGCTTTAAGGTCGCTTCCCACCCAGGCCATTCTGTGATTCTAAAATCCAAATTTAGCTGGGAAAAAAAAAATCCAAACACTTCAACATCTTTTTAACTGTTGTGTTGGTTTGTATTTCGTCATTGAGCTGTGTGTGCTAGACCAGAAATTGTGCAGCTGATGTCCCTTGGTGACTCATGGCTGTTTAACTTATTGAATGCTACTGGCCAGTTCCCTTGTTTCGAGGTATTAAATCAAAGTGAGACTGTGGGGCATTCGTGTTCCGCTGCGTTCTGCACAGGTAAACAAAAAAGACAAGCAGGTATTTCACAGACGTACCTGTGTGATGCTGGCATGCAGAACAGCACCCGTTTTGTTGATGCCTTTTGAAAAATGTAACTAAAGCAAGGAATCTTATTATAACACTTTTACATAAAAACCATACAGTTCTATTATAGGCTGAAGAGACTTTTGCCCAGGTGTATTTGCTCAATATGGTTTAGCAAACGACCTGAAGATGTAATGAAATCTGTTAGCAAGATTGCTGTTGTTTCCTGTCCATCACTGGTAGCAGGACTTGGAAACGTTTGTGGTGGGATCAGAGGGATTTCCAGATGCTTAAGCATTACCTGTAAATCAGTAGAGGACATCCCTAAATTCTTCAGTGCTTTAAACGATGCCCTGTGTCACTAAAAGTGCTTGAACAATGCAACCAGTAAGGGCTATCACTGGGATCACTGCAGCTCCAGGCAGCTTTGTACTGTGGTTTCCAAAATTGCCTGAGTAGTCTTTCATTTCTGATGAACATCTTGTCACAGAATATACCTGAAAGAAAGCAATATTTTTGTGCAGTAGAATCACAGAGTCACAGGGTGTCCTGAGTGGGAAACAACCCCCAAGGATCATGGATCCAGCTCCTGTCCCTGCACAGACACCCCAACAATCCCACCCTCTGCATCCCTGGGAGCGTTTCCCCTCCAGGCCCTGCCCCAGCCCGTGTCCCTCCTCTGGACACTCTCCAGCACCTTTGGATCTTTTCTATCTCGTGGTGCCCAGAACTGCCCCAACCCTGGAGCTGAGGCCGCCCCAGCCCAGAGCAGAGCGGGACAATCCCTCCCTGGCCCGGCCGGCGCTGCTGGGGCTGATCCCCCAGGACAGGGATGGCCCTCCTGGCTCCAGGGCACTGCTGGCTCACACCCAACTGGCCAAGGACCAGGACACCTGGATCCCTTCCCGCGGCTGCTCCCCAGCCTCCCATTCCCAGTCTGTCCGTACATCCAGGGTGCTCCATCCTTGTTGATCTCCACGCCTTTGGTGACTGCCCAGCTCCCTCATTTGTCAAGGTCTCTGTTTGACATGATCTGCTGAAGACAGCAATTGTGACAAAGAATTTCAAGCAACCTTTTCCCCCTAAGCATCTCCTCTGCACCGAGAGCTCTGGGAATCCCTTGCTGTATTAGCAGATATTGTGTTTCCATTCCAGCCCAAACAAGCTGTCTCTGATTCCTACAGGGAACCCAAACTTTCTTATTGCTTCATTTGGGGGATGGACGTGCCAGCACTGCCTCTGCTGCTGTCAGTGATTTGGGAGAGGATTTATTGTGGTCACTGGTGCCAGTGGGCTTGGAAACAGTTCCTTGTGAAGCAGCAGAGCATAACGTGTACAAAAGATGTGTGAGTGCTTGTGCAGCAGGTACAGACACCTGGTGCCACCTCTCCCCAGCTGTGGCCAAGAAAGGCTGAAGTGCTGCTCAAACCATACATCAGTGAGTTTGTTAGAGCAGGGTCACAGTAAAGGAAAAGTGAATAAAACATCAGCTTTTTTATTTTATATGTTGCATATTTTGTCTACTTGCTTTTCATGATTTTCCTCGCATTCTAATACAAATGGGTGAGATATTGAGCAGTGTCCCTCCACCCAGAACTTCAGTGAGATTTTTAGTCCATGAACAACAGAATAAAGTTGTCTTGCACAGTTATAACATGCACCAGCATCTGAAGTTTATGGGTGCAACTTTTTGCTTGAATTAATTTACACAAAATAGTCAACATTATAATCTTGGCTATTTTAGCTCAGAATCACTCATTCAGTGGTAAGGAGTGTCCATGAAATGCCTCTTGACTGTGCTGCATCCTGGTGTATTAGCCAAAGAGCATGGCTATCCCACAGGATTCACTTCAAGGCACAATATGTATTTTACTTTTAAAATTCAGATGATGCATTTATTTGAAGAGGTGAGAAAATGCAGCTGTATTTTTTTCTCTTTCCATGCCTCTTTAAATAAATATCTGAAGAGAAGCCAAACATCTGAATTAACGTTTTGGAAGTTTAGGGAATGTTTTTGTTTGTGTAGATCCTCCATTTAAAAGCAGTCCAATAGTGTCTGCAGTGTTTAACCAGGGGTGCTTCCTGCAAACCCATTACACCCAGTACTTCAACCTTCAGCAAAAAGTAATGTTTTAGGGGCCATGTCTTACTTCTACCTGCTGTTATCAAGGCAACCAATTCCTTTAAAGCTGTGGTCCCATCAGATGGCGTGTCCATGCTCCGCTATTTCACCACCCGTGGAATGCGACAGCCCCGCTGCAGTGCGCGGAGCCCCACACCGCCCTGCCAGCACGTGGAATTTGCACGGAGGGAGAGGTCTCTGCTGCCCTCAGGGAGTCCAGAGAGCAGCTCCCAAAGAGCCAGCGCATTTTCCAGGCGGGAGCAGGTGGCACAGCGGGGCTGTTACATAACTGTAGCTGCAGAGGAAGCGCTTCCTGACATTTTCATGCCATGTGAGACCCGGAGTGCGCGGAACGACTTGCACAGCGCGTTAATTCTTGTTACATCGGGTTAGAGGAGGATTAACCTGAGAGCGCTTTTTGCTGTCATCACACATAGGAATAACTGCAAAAATAACTCCTTCCTGGAACTGGGGAAACATCCTGGGGGAACTGGAGCCTACGGTACCTGTCCGACCCAGCAAGGGCAGAGCACCTCCGTGTGCCGGTGTCCGGCGAGCGTGAGCAGCTTGGAAGGGTTTGAGAAGTGACAAATTTAATTACAGAGGTCCCTGCCAGAACTCCAATGGCAGCGTGGGCATAGCTAAAGAATCCCTGGTTTGCCGTGGAGCGTTGCTGCAGCCCTCTCACAGCACTGGGATCAGAGCAGCTCCTCATCTGTATGCCCAGGACGTGGTGCACAAACTGTAGCTCAAACACAGGCATCATTTCACATCTGCACAAAATTTTATTCGTTTTATTTCGGGGGAGTTAATGCCATTGAGGACATGGATGGATGGTCTGCCTACAACCCATTAATACTGACACCATCCCTGGCAAATGCCCCTCATTCCCTCCCTTGTCCTCTGCCCCTCCGAGCAAGCACACAGATGATTTTTTTTTTTTCAGCAACAATTATCTGGTTTGCAAATTGAAGTCAAAGCTCTGAAAGGTTTGGTGAGAGCAAAAACTGGCTGCAGACTGTTCAGCAGGAGGACAATAAAATAATATTCCAAACTAGCCTTTGTATTGGCTCATCTGTGGTATATTTGCTTTTTCATGTCTCTTGAAAAGAATGGCATTATTTATGAACAGACAGAAAGATCCAGCCCCCAGTGCCATAAAACTTTGATCCATTGTATAAAAAAGATAAAGTCATAAAGACAATTGGACATTTTAAAAGAAGCTATGAAAGGAGATTTTACATTTTAATACGAAAATCATACAAAATACCTTTTATTTTGCTGAATATTGTCCACAGTAAATTTCATTACTGTAGTTCAGCATCCAATTTGTCACCTCTAATCAGGCACCTTTATTATATATTTTTTGCATGCTCAGTAACTCTTCAAATTGCTCTCACCAGATGAAGGATGCCATGCCCTTTAAGACACCTTTCTTCTCTGGAGAAGAACAACTCTTTGAGCAAGTTTTCCAAAATTGTGAAAGCCTCCTGATAGCAGTAATTTTAAAGAATGGCAGTACAGGTGGAATATTCCCGTCTTTTTTTCATTTCTTTTTAGCCATGTGTTACATAATGTCTCTTTATTATATTCGAATCTTTCATTTTTGAGACTAACTGCACATGAAATCCCAGGATTCTCAAACTACTTTTGCCATTTGGGCTCAAAGTGAAGCAATTTTTCCAGCATCATTTCTCCTTTGTTATCTTGTCTTTCCATCAGCTTCTCCATTAGCTCAATTATAGGCCTGCTACAATTTTTACTGCTACTATTATGTGTGGGCTATTAAATCATTTACTATTCTCCAAAACATATTTGTGCATAAAGGTCTAATTTTGAAAGGTTGAAAGCTCACCTCGGCGTTATCACACTGGTAATCAAACAAGTAATTGCATAAAATAATCCAGAATAAGATACACAGTAACTCAGCTTTGGGGATGCAATCTATTTGTGCTTATAAAAGACATTATTTGTTTATATGGTTGGTTATTTCTCTTCCTGCGCTTACCTCGAGAGTTTCAACGTGGAAATAGAGAGCTCGTGGCATAATGGGAGACAGAGCTGTAAAATTCACATCGTTGGGCGATTTAATTGACACGTTTTAATAACTCGCATTGTGGCCAAGCGAGGAGGGTTTGAGCTGTGCCCCGACGTGCTCGGTGCGGTTGGCTCCGACCCCACGGGGTAGTGACAACCGAGGAGGTGCTGCACACGCGTCCCCAGCACCGTGACCTGCAGCTGGTGCGGATCCAGCAGACGCCTCCCTGCCACAGCAGCTTGCAGGTGGAATTCCTTCCGCCGGGAATCAGAGGAGGCTGGAATTTCCTCAGCTCAACCTCTTCCCTCCCGTCTGTTGCAGGGCAGAGCGTTCCCAGGCGGGTCTTTGGTGCTGAAACCCATCAGGGGCTGCAGCTTTGTGTGTGCAGGGCCAGGAGCTGGATCAATGATCCCTGTGGGTCCCTTCCAGCTCAGGATATTCCGTGATTCCGACCCTTCCAACCCAAGCCATTCCATGATTCTGTGATCTTTGACTGACCCTTATGTCTGTGACTTCAGTGTATTTCCTAGAGGCTGCCCTGACATTTATACACTCTCCACTCTATTTTCACCCACAGAAAATAAAAATTCATAGGCATCCAAGAGTAGAATTTGACCATGCTTTACAGTCTTTACATATTTAAAAAATTGTGCCCTGTATGAAAGCAAGAAAAAAAAATGACAAAGTGCCCGATTCTAAAATTAAAGTATAATAATTTCTTTAGCATTTGTCGAACTTAAAAATGATGCAATTTCTAACTTGCAAGTACCTTGTAGATTTAGGGCCCAATTATTTCAGAAATTGTGCCTTTGAGCAGTTGGGCCACACTGCTCTGCAAAAATAAGTTTTCTTCCCCATGCACAAAAACGATAATAGCTGGTCTTTTGCTTTACTTGATGATTTAAGTAAAATTTATAGAAGGTGTTAAGCCACTAAACACTGGTTGACGAGCTCATTGTTTTACTTGTGATGATTTAACAAGTCTAAACATCCTCTTACAGCTGAAGATGTATTACCTTGAATTATATTTAACAGCTTGGTATAAAACAATGCATTATATCTTACCATCTCTTATGGACAATGTTTATATCCCATTAAAGTCTGTTCTTTAATTTTCATCGTGTTACAAGGTGTTGGCTTCAGAGCTGCAGCACTTCTGCTCTTTGCTGCTCCTGAGCAGACAGGGATATGCCCATGAAGGGCATAAACTTTTTTTCTTTTTTTTAATCTGAAGTTCATGAATGAAATATGAGCATCAGATTATCACTTCAGAGAATTCCAGAATGGTTTGGGTGGGTAGGGACATTAAAGCCCATCCAGTCCCACCCCCTGCCATGGGCAGGGACATCTTCCACCATCCCTGGTTGCTCCAAGCCCTGTCCAACCTGGCCTTGGACACTTCCAGGGATCCAGGGGCAGCCACAGCTTCTCTGGGCAACCTGTGCCAGGGCCTCTCCACCCTCATCAGAAATAGCTGCTCAGTGTTAATGCATGTGTTGGGTTAAAACACAAACGCAGCTTCACTGCTGATAAACCTGCAGGTGTTCCAGGCTTGTATTGCACAATCCTGAATCCATACCTCAAGGATGAAACTCTGTCCTTTATGCCATTGATTTCTGGGGGCTTGTAGTTTCTCCAGAGATGAATAATGTTGGAACAAAATGGTAGTGTTAAGCAGTAAAGTATCATCACTAAGAGGGTTTGCTCATAAAGGTCAAATAAGAATATGTCACCCCTCTTTGATTAATAGCCCGTGGTGTTAGTAGATATTGATTGCATTTAAGAGCCTGTGGGTAAGAGGCAACTTAAGTTATCTTCAACATCTTCACAAGGAATAGGGTTCATGTGCAAGCAGGTACTGCCAGGTGCAGTTTGAGGAAGGGGAGATAGCAGAAGGGGTTTACCCATTTTGTAAAAAACAATTGTGAGCACTGGTAGAGACACCAGTTGCCTGCCCTCTGCCCTGCCCTGCTGTGGCATCAATTACAGCACTGGGACTGGCCAGCCTTTTTCCTTTTTGCCACTCCAAATCAGAGTGTGGCCCTCACCTTTTGGTATCTCAATGCATAATACTTTCATCGAGTATTGCAGGAAAAAAACCCCAAAATAGAATAACTACACCATCCTAGCAAATGCTTTTTCAAAATCTTCTGGGCAATTTGTCACTCATTTATGTTTTATTTATGGTAATAAAAATTTACCATTCTGGAGCTGATGTACAGGACTGATCTGCACTCATCAGATTTTGTCTTACTCATTAAACTGTAACAGCTTCAAATTTAGGATTTCCTTGGTACAAAGTTTGCAGATGTTGGGAAATCTTGTGTAGCATAATTGAGGCCCCAGATCTTCTTTTACAGAAGGCAAAGCTGTGCTGATAAAACAGTGGTGAAATATTTTCTGCCCATTTTAACCACCTCTCTTTGCAATTCCATGCTGGGGAGTGTGTAACTCCAGGGGAAAGCTATTTTTATCCGGGTTGTGTAGTGGGAAAGTCAGGCTCTTTTAACACTCACTTCTCTTTGCAGAGTCATCTAAAATCTGCTGGTTTATCAATATACAGAGATTTGCTGTGTATAAAGGGAGTATAATGGGGTGTTACCTTAAGCTAATAATTATCTTTTAATGAAGAAATGCATTTTCCAACGTTTATTTCCATTAAGAATCAAACATGGTCACTACAATTTTTGAAAGAAAACTCTCCCAGTCTTTGTGTTTTATAACCTTCTGCTATTTCACAGCTGCAGCACAGGGGATTGGGCAGTACTGTTTGGAACTTGCTTTAAAGATAAACCAGGATGCAAAGGGAGGAAATTGGGGGTTGCCTGCGTGGAAGGAGCACTGTGTGAACAGGGAAACTCCCCCCGCATGGCACATGCACGTGTCACTTCTATATCTGCATGTCATTATGTGACAGCACTGTTTTGTACTATTAAGCAAATTAAAAGTGAGCTTTTATGCCAGTAATTCCATCTTTGTGGTCATAATCAGCTTGTTTAATTAGCTGGAGTTCTCTCACCCCAAAACAAACATTCCCATGAGCAGATGCAGTGAGATTTTGTGCTTTTCTCAGTGTAGAACTCAGCCTGGCTGATTCAATTGGAGATGTTATTTTAAAGTTTACTTCTCATGTTTTGGAGACATGAATGTCTGTATGTTGATGCCACTTCTCCGATATTTTAAGATAATAGTACTATCAAGTAATCACACTTTGCATCTTGCTTCAGTAATAAATGTCAGATCTCACTTAGAGTTCCTCACATGGCCAAAACTGTGCCCTGCAAACTGATTTCATAGCAGTAAACTTGGTGTGAAGAGCACTGAGAAATCTTTTCGGTGCTTTATTCTTCCACTGCAGTAGCTGAATTCCTACCCAGTTTTGTCAAATCCATCAACCAGGGACTGCCCACAAGCATAAAGTCCCCTAATAAAAGTTGGGCAGAAGCTGGCTGCATGTTGGGGTTTTATAAATGGAGTACAAAAGTGTCCACATCCAAGCTAAACAGAGGGATGAACATCCAAGTTGTCCCTGATGCAGCTCGGTATTATTTATTTAAATGAACCATAGGGCATTGGTCTGAAAACCAACAACTTTTGGAAAGAATATTAATTCCACCAAGCACAGGGCACAAGTTTGAAAGTGCAGCCACATTCCCATGCCTTCAGAACAAGTACAGACTCATGAATTATTTCGTGTGTTATCTCTTTTAAATATTTCCTGGATCCAGCTGAGAAAGACAGCGACTCACAGCGATAATCTGATAAGGCACTGAATTTCTATTAATTACTGAAGCTGTTTTGCGTGTTTGTCTCATGAATTAAGCATTTTTACTTAGATTCTCATTATTTTCCACCTTTCATTACTAATGTACTATCAAGTCATTGTCAAAAAAAAGCGCAAGACTGATAAACATTTAACATCAAGGCGGTGTATTTATTTATTTATGAATTTTTTGAGCACAAAGGTAATGAGACTACTGACAAATTTCATGTTTCATTGACAAGTTACTTTGAATTTCAGAATATACAAGTATTTAAAACAACCATTTACTCCAAAGTGTTTTGGCATGCCAAAGAGAAATGAATCATGCATAAGGATTAATAATGTTTCCAATCTGTCAGCTCTACTTGATCCGCTGCTCCCGTGATTTCAGGTTGGATTGATCGGATCTCTTTTCATTTTTGAGTATTTCCTTTGGAGCAATGAATCAGGGCCCCAGGTGCCAATATCTGTTCACATGCTGGGGTCAAAGGGGATGCACTGACCAGCCTGGGCTGGTGGAAGCTCTCCCTGCCCAGGGCAGGGGTTGGAACAAGTTGGTTTTTGGAGGTCCCTTCCAAGCCAGGCCATTCCATGATTCTGTAACACATCTCACAAAAAAGTCCTGGAGATATTCCTTCCTTACTGGCACGAATTGCTTTTTTCCAGACCCATTTCATGATCAGGAGATGATGGTGATGATTTTCTAATCAAAAGCAGTTTGTTCAATAAATAGTATCCCATAATCACACTGAAAAAATATGTGCAAATGTCAACAAAATTATGGATTTTTTGATTAATAGAGAACAGATGAATTCCATTGGGGATTTCTTTTTTGCATATAAGTCATTTAATAATTCAGAAGTTTCTCAGGAAAGATGACTCCACTTAGCAAGCCATGGAGTGATCCAAAAGAACAGCATGGATTATCCTGAAGGATAATTAGACATTTCACACAAGAAAATTAACATTCCAAAGCAGACTGGGGCGGTAGCTAGCAAAGAACTGGAATTTGCCGGAGAATTTTGGATTTTCATTTTATTAATTAAATCCTGCCTCCTCTCTATCCACCCCCAGTCGAAGTTACTGTACAAAACTCTATTTAATTTTCCACGTGTGCAGTGTCAGGGTCACATCCAGGCTCAGTTTCTCCAAAGGAAGCAATGGATTGTTGCACAAGATAACCAACCTTGCCTACTAAGGATTATTTACATTGAATATAGTCACAGATGAGGTTTAATAATAATAACATATGTAGTATGAGGCATTTTTTATTCCAATCTGAAGGTGGGGAGGTTCCCAGGGGAAACAATTCTGATTTGTTCTCCACAGATGAGGGCCCCCAATTCCTGGGAAGTGCCACGGGGCTGTGAGGAGATGCTGCTGTGGGAATTCTTTCAGCTCCTTCTTGTCCGTAGCTGGGGTACATTTCAAAAGAAAACCCCTGACACCAGAAAAGAAAAATAAACGAAAAATTAAAATTAATGAATGGTAAAGAAATATTTTACATCTCAAAGCACAAACACAAAGATTCAGCTCCTAAATAACAACCACAAACTTCTAACCCTGCAAAGCTCATAAAAGTTAAAGGATGGGAGATTGAACTTCAGCCTGAGTAGTTTGGGTTTTTTCTTGTTATTTGTCTTAGCAGAGCACTTGCTATGAATTTTGGCTAAAAAGAGCACTTTGGGGGAAGAGGTATCTCCTCTGCAGACAGGTGCTGACATACCAACTGCAAATGTGTACAGAAATATGCTTGACAGTGCATTTATGATGGGAATTTGTTAAATGTAGTTTGTCTCCAGCCATATTATAATACTCTGATAAGTATCCATTATCACATTAGGATTGTGCAAGGCCCACTGCCATCCATTTCCAAACTTTCTCCCAGACGAGTTTATTCCTTTGCTATTTTATCCTAAGGCTTAAAGAGTGTAGAATTTTCCTAATTTCTACATTCTAATTTTGTCTCCTTCTGATGTCACCTCCTGAAAAAAAAAAAATTTCTATTTATGTTAAGCACAAGATTCCCAGTAGCTTTGATGTGATATTCCAAGGCCTCTTGTCTGCAGACAAGTGTGCCAGCAGTGCTTAAGGATGACAGAGTTTCATTCCAAGGCCTTTGAAGTTCCTGAGGTGCCACAAATGGCCGGTATTGAACATTTTCCCTGATTATTATTTTTACTGCCAGACTTTTAAGCCGTACAATATCAGCTTTCTCTCGACTTTGCCTCTCAGCTCCTTTTATGGGAAAGCTTAATACAGTGACCATATGGAGCAGCTGAAAGGCTGCCAAGTGTTTAAATGACAAGGTTATAAATACAGAGACAGCATGGGGCCTTTTTCTCCCCCTTAATGTATAGCCCTGTTGGTTTGAGCCAAAGCAGACAATAAATCAGAACGTATAACTTGTTTTGTCACTTGCTTCATGGGCTTATTATAGGTAGAGGGCATCTTAGTGGAGTAGAAGGGAATGTTTGCACAGTTTGGGGAGGGAATGGTCACTGGCTGCCGTGGGGGACACCTACGAGAGCCGAGGGAAAAGTTAGACCTGGAGTTTTGTTTTCCAACAGGTTCCTGACAAAACTCAGCTGCAAAGGGACATCCCTTCTCCCTCAGCTTTGGTGCTCAGCCACAGCCCTGGCCTGCTCCTTTGGGGGCAGAGGGGCTGCCTTCCTTTTGCCTTTTCCTGCTGCAAGTGGGAAAGGTGCTCAGTGCGCGTGGAAATAGAGACCTCGTGGCTCGGATGTGCTGAGCAGTAATCCCTGCTTGCTCTGCTCTGCTGTTCTCTCACAGCTCTTGTTATGTTCCCAGAGCACGTGAAGAGACAGGGCTCGTTCCTGTTACACTGCTTGGACACTCAGGCACTTTGGTTTGGCAGGAATTGAGTTGTTTGTGTGAGTGTCAGGGAGAGGAGAGCAGAGCAAGGTACCTTGCACGTGAAGGGGAAGGGATGCTGCTTATGAAAGCCACTTTTCTTCTGCAGTAATTACAGCAGGAGAGATTTAAACCTTAGAAAGCAAAACCTTCACATGCTCAGACCTGTGTGTGTCATCTGCACCTTTGCCCTCTTAATGCAGTGTGATATTTTCTGTTATCCAGATTTTATGATTATGTTTAATAAGAAACTTGTGGATGTAAAGGTCTGGTATTGTATCAGTAGGAGGAATTAGAAGCACATAAAGTTTTGTCTTTCTGTTTTCTTCCAGAAGCAAATGCTTTCTCTCAGCCACCCGCTGCTGGAGGAGAGCTACCCTACCCCAGAAATACAGCTCTGGCAGAACCAGCGCTCTTAAAAGTAATAATTTGGATTATTTGCAAACAGATGGCTGGAAACACAAACACTCTCTCTTACAATCATCACTTATCCCTTTGGCTGCCAGTGCTGCACCGCACATGTCTTTGTTGCTCTGTGCTAATGATATCCATTGAAAGGACTCGGAATGTCAGCCCTTACCTGCTGCACTCCACAAGTGAGGTGCCAGCTGGGCTGTGCGAGGGAAAAGGAAGAGCTTTGTGCTCCAAGCATTAGGTTTGGGCTCTGGAGGCTTGTGTTCCAAGCAGGGCTGTGCCGTAGATTTCCTGTGTGACCTCGAACAAACAACGCTCTCACAATCTCAGCTGCCCATCTGTTAGCACAGCAATGGTAATTGTGATGGGAATGAATTTCACTTTCCTGAGGCTGAAGACCCTTCATGAGAAGTGTGGTTCGAACTGTGGCCCTGAAGACAGATTCCATCTGAGAACGGAGTCTCACATGGTGCTGGAGGACAAGGTGGTTTCCGTGGTGTGATCCTCTCTTACACTGATTGCTGAGGAGTGACAGGAATGCAGGGACATTAAAGCTGGGCTCAAACCATTCTGGTATTCCGTTATTATTTTTCAGGAGCCCCACACTGGCCATCCCTGTCCTAACTCTTGACATGGTCATTGCACTGCTGCTTCCCTCTGGAGACCCAGCATTGCTTCTCTTCAGCAAGGTCACCCCTGTTCTTAATGTCACCTTTCCCTCTGGCCTTTCTTTGCTCCTGGGTGACCCTGAAAATTGCCTATTTCTATAGCTGCAGCTCTTTACATCACAAAATGAACTTTTTATAGCTGTTTAGTGCATCTGAGCACTTTTGGGGGATGTGCAGCCTTTGTTACAGGAGCTGCTGCCTCGTGGGACCGGGAGCACCGTGGGGACAGAGCGAAGGACACCAGGACTCAGTGCTGAGAGGTGAATGTTCCACCCACACAGCCAAACACAGCCTGTCAATGGTCACTCCCACTGCACCCCCAGCTGTTACCTTGCCTGAATTGAACAGTCACTGGCCAGATGTTCTCTTTAGTGTGAGCCAGGCTCTTGACTGTCCTTTCCCTCTTCCCAGGGGGAACCTGTCTGGTACAGTTTAGTGCTGTGCTGCCCAAGTGTTGGCTCTCATCACCTCCTGCACGCACTGGCCAGTACACCCTGGCACACCAGGCTGTGTGAAACTGCCATGCAGTGAAACCACCCTATTTTGAGTCCCTTCTTTCCAGTTTCCTGTGAACAGCTTTCACTATAAATATTATTTTTGTATTCCAGGGAGAGCTTTAGCAGTGTTGCATCATTTTTGTCTGTGCTTATCACTGAGGTATCACCGTGGAAGCCATGGGTCTGGCAGCCCAGAGCAGGAGGAAGGTGGTCAGCATGCCCCTCACCCTAAATTTCTTTAAAACTGAGTTATCTCAGAGAACGAGGAAGGGAGGTGGACAGTGCAGTGGTTCTGGACATGTTCTGGTTTTCAGAACCACTCCACAGGTAAAATCACAGCTTAGATGATGTGAATTTGTTAAATGTAGTTTGTCTCTAGCCACTTGAAAATAGTCTAAGTGTAAATTATCACATTGGGATTGTGAAAGACCCACTGCTACCCACCTCCAAACTTTCTTCCAGAAGAGTTTATTAGAGATGTTCAAGGAGATGGTGTGACACCCTCTATCAAAATGTATTGTATGGAGGATGGAGACCCTCTCATTGTTCTCTAAATATACTTTTGTGTGGCTGGTGCTGTGCTACCATTTTATCTCCCTTTTCTGTATGTAAGGGAATAAAAAGTCATCCTTAGCCAAGTGTTTTCCTGCCGGATTTTAAATAGACTGGAGTTCAACTGGGTTTTGGTTCACAAGTCACTTAGCACTTCAGGGGGAAACTGTCTGCATATGTTTGCATCTCCCGAGTTTTGCTCAGAGTTTCAGACTCAAACAAAAGTGAGAGCCCAAAGGAGAACCCAGCCTGAACTGCCAGCACAGTCTGACTTGGGGTTGGAACTATGCAAAGTCTCTATATTTAGTTTGGTTTCAAATAGCTGCACTAAATCCTTACGCAGATCCCAGGAGGTGTTTTCAAGTTCTCTCAGTACTTACCCCAAGTTCCCCTGAAATATTTGGTAATTTCGAAGTTCTCTACACCGCCTGCCAAAATTTGGGGTTTATGTGAAAACCTGATATAAGCGTCTCTCTCCCCCCCTGCCCCCTCCAAATCATTCCACTCAAGCAAGCCACAAAGAGCCAAGGGAGAGTGTGAGTTGAGTCTTTCTTGCAGAGACAGATGTGGAGTGAAACCCTGGGAGGCTGCAGCCACAGCTCCTCCTCCCACTCCCACACCAGCCCTCATTGATTCCAACAATATTTTCCTTAGCAATAACTGGCTCTGACCTTGGCACCTCGTCCTTTTGGAAGCTTTTGTCCGGATCCCTTCGCAGCAAAATATCACCGAACAGACTGTGATGTGAATAACCATGGAATGTTTTCCTTGAGCTGGGCTTACCACATCCAGAGCTATAGCAAGGCACATGCATTACTAAAAATAATAGCCCCAAAGCATGGCAGTGTCGTGTGTTCATTATTAAGGCTATTACCTCTGCAATGAGGCTGCAACGCTCGGGCCCTGCTCAGTCTGTGCAGAGCAGTTTATTAATGGAGCCTTTGTTTCAGAGGGATGGCACAGGGAGCAGAGCTGAAGACTGGGAGCTGCTCAGCAGCTATGAAGCAGCTACTTGGTGCTGCTTAATATCTTAAATGACTGCATGCCCATAAATCAGCCAGCCGTAAATTATGTTTAATGCTGAAAAATAACCACCAACCAAACAGATCTTTAACCTGTAAATGTTAATTCTGTTTGTTAATACTTAGTGGCTCCAGCAGTGCTTGGAGGCTGCACGAGCTATTATTCATTTTGACTGCACTCCAACCCTTTTGCAGACAAGCCTCTCCTAGATCTTCCTAAAAATGGGAGCAGCCTGCAGGCACCCACCATCAAACAGGAGCGCTGTGGGAATGGCAGAGTCACAAATTGAGTTCCTACAGCCCAGGACACTGCACCCCAGCTGCCCTGGGTGAGTGGGGTGGGTCATATCCCAGAAGAACCCTGAGCTGGAAGCTGAATTCCAGCCATCCCTGTGCCCCAACTGCCCACTGTGGGGTGGCAGTGCGGGTGTTTGGCCCTGGCACGGAGCAGCCACACTCCCAGGGCCACTGGAGCCAGCTCAGATGACGCTGGGCACTGTCACCTGCCCGTGATGCTGAGCATGGCCAGGGCTCTGGGCCAGTGTCGGGGGTGAGGGCCACACTCACAGCCCTGGATGCCCTGAAGGGGAAAGCAGGAGACAATTTCAGGCTGAAAGGAGAAGGTTTATCCCTTCCTTCCCTGTTTCATTTCATCTCAGCTCTGTGTCCCTCCCCTTCCCCTGTGCACTTGATCCCTACAGCTACAACTCCGCATTTTCCTTTGATTTTTGGCTTTGTGGGGAGTGGCTTAATTCTCCTGTATATCAACATGATTTTCCTCCCCACAGGTGGATGTCGGAGAGGGCTCTTGGCTGCAGGATGGAGACAGGGCAGGGAGGAGCAGAATGTCCCAGTCAGGGATACCCTCAGTGCCAGCTACACCTGAAGTGTGACTGGACCCTCCTCTGCTTTGGTGATGCACAAAGCGTTTTGTGAATCCAATCCTGCACGTGTGATGTCATTTAAATGCTTCATTTTGATTTAAATCAGTGAGTGGATGACTCAAAAAATTCAAGCTCATATCATTAGGTGTCTATTTACCTTTGAAACTCTGCTATTGAAATATTCATATCATAGAATTATGGAATTACTTGGCTTGGAAGGGACATTAAAGATCATCCAACTCCAACCCCTCTGCCACGGGCAGGGATGCCAATTATATTGTCTGGAATACTTTATGCTTCCAATTCTGTTGAAATCATTCTCTCCTTGAATAAAACTAATTTTCACTGTGAATCCTGCCTTTCTTTGTTCCTTCTAGGCAATATAAAAATCAAAGAGTTTATAAGGTAAGATAATTTGGTACATCAAAAAGCCAGCTGGACCTTAAATGTATTTTGCATTTGATTCTATTTTATTATTTTGTCCCTGCATTTCGCCAAGCATAAATGTTTGGAAATGAAGTTGTTTAAAAGATGGCAAAAAATCTGTAGCAAACTTCACAATGAATTATTTTATCCTCATTTGAGCAATTAAAAACAGTAGCTAATGCTGCACGTGTGTGTTTATTCTTATGTTGTTAAAGCACCACTTCTTGGGAAAACAGCCTTTTTCCTGTTTCTTCCCTGATAATTGGCAACGGGTCCAAACTATGAAGGTGAGTCCCTTGTTGAGATGTAAACTGTATTATCTATATAATATTTTATTCCGTCTAGTTTTTTGTGACAAAAAATGACTATATATGAACTAAAGGAGGCATTTTAATTCTGAGAGTTGAAGTATTTACATCAGAAAGATTTATCAGTACACTTCCATTTCATTACATAAGACAAAATGATGTGGAAATAAATATTGGCCTCGATCTCACCAGCTGTCCAGCAACAAGGAAAACACATTCATAAATCTCTTTTTAAAAAGTATAACTGTTCAAAAAATATCAGAGAAGAGTGAATAACAGAGAAACTGGGCAGACAATAAGATGTAAGTGGGAACCAAATGTTAACATTCTACTTATCAAGCTCTTACAAGCAGAAGAGAACTTGTAGAATGGTAATTAACACCCACTCATCACATTCTTCTGCAAGATTAAAGAACAGGTCCTAGCCCCAGTACTTACCTTTGCAAATATAATCTCATCAATTCATCTAATTCAGAAGAGAATGGGGTTTTTATTTCACCTTCCTTAGCCGGGTTTTTTTCTCAGTGGGCTGTTTTTCCCTTTTCCCACACAGGAATCCGTATCTCACTCGGAGGTGAAAATTCCCTGACCTTTCAGTGCACGCAGTTAAGTCTCCACAAAAATAGAGCAGATATCACAGATGTAGAATTACGAGAGCAGGGCTTATGACGTCAGACAAAGCTGAATTTTAGCTCCTGCAGGGGTGTGTCAGTGGCATATAAAAATCCATCCGTGGCAGGAGCAGAGTTTTCCATTTCTGGCCCGAATGCCACATCTCTCATTGCTGATGTAGATAATGGCAATTTTCACCCAGAGACCACAACTCCATCTCCTCCTCCTTCCCGAAATGTCACACAACTTTTTCTCGTTCAAGTCACTCAAAATAGTTTTCAAAAATGCATATATTACCTAATGACATGATTGCTTGGCTGCCTAATTTACAAGAAGTTACTTGCATAACCAGCAGATAAATATAGATGAAGGTTTTATCCATGTGTATATAAAAAGAGAATGTGTGTGGTTTAGACTTCAAGAATATAAAAATTTACCTTGAAGTAAAGCCTTTATTAGTTTTAATAACTTTTTTTTTCCTAATTTTTGATTTCCAAACATATTCTTTTAAGAGACTTCTGGTTTGGTGATTTCTGCTGTGCTCTGAGACTTTATAAAATATAACTGCTTTCATTAGCTGGGGAATCACATTCCTTTAATATACAGTTCACTGGCATCTGGCAGCATCTATCCCTGCAAACATCCTCTCAGCCATGAACATTTTCTTGGTGTTATCATGCAAATATTTTCATGCTCTCTCTTGCTAAGACTTAAGCAGATGCAGGCTTCATTTTCTGAGTATTTTATAAATATAACCAAAATACGCCTTCCATGTGATCCTGAGAACGACGACATCTTAGCAAATCTGCTTTTCCCTGGAATTGCTGGTTCTCGGCCAGCAGGCATTGGTTGAACACCGGTAGGAGCAGATGTAACAAGGCAATGAAGGTGATCGTTAATGCTATTACACGCATTTGCTGGAGCAAAAATGAAACTTTCCATTTCCACGCCATTAGGAGCCTGCAGAAGTATAAAAACGCAGTTTGCAAGCTTCGCTCAGATAAATGATCGCTGCTCTCAAACCCTGGAACAGTTTGAACAAATGATCGCTGGCTGGATTCCTCTGCTGGACGGTGCCTTCAGGAAAACAGCACTATTTAAACACATCAACACGGATTCTTAATGAAACCATTCTCTACATCCCTGCCCTGCCCTGGAGGGAACATCTAGCTGAATATGACTGGGAAATTGAACTGATACCAAGGTTCTCTAATCTCTCTCCTCTGCTGAATTTATAGATGTGCTCGTGTTGATTTATTAGTGAAATTTCTTTCTGTAAAAGCAATGATATCA
Source organism: Ptilonorhynchus violaceus (assembly GCA_013397565.1). Lineage (NCBI taxonomy): Eukaryota > Metazoa > Chordata > Aves > Passeriformes > Ptilonorhynchidae > Ptilonorhynchus > Ptilonorhynchus violaceus. Next base: position 708,936 of record VZRJ01004500.1, read on the forward strand.
GGGAGCTAGAATGACACATGAAATGTAGTCCAAGGTAAATTAAAGTACTTAGGCACAGTAGTTATCTCCTGATTATAACTAAGCACATTAGACAGCTCAGGATTCCTTGCAAACACTCGATATATTAAGATGATCCGTCATCAGCACAGCTCTCTTCGTCTTGCTGCTGTTATGAATCACTTTTATAAGAAAATGAGCTCTTGATTCCTATCTAGGTAGGGAGAGCCAAAGGAAAAAAGGAGAAGGGATTGTCAGAGCGGTAATACAAGGCACCCCTGGCTGGATTCCTCCGCTGCTTTGGTGGTGGCTGCACTAATTGGGAATAACGAGGCGTTAACGGGACCTTTGGGAATGCGGGGGTGTGACACAGATACTGGGTTACAATAACCACGCACCCCTTCAGAAGCTGTAATCTGAAGGGATCTGATGCCACCCAAAAGGGTTTCATACTCACTGAGCTTTTCAAGAGGTAACAGAGCAGACTGGGAACTTCTAAATTGTTGCTGAAGTTTCAAGGTTTGCACTGTTCGCTGCAATAAATGCGGGGATGCAAGGAAAGACTGAGCCCTCAGAGTTCCTTTCTGTACTCCACGGCTGCGTTTTGAGCAGCTGAAGGACAGACCTTCCTCTTGGTCTGCGTGTGCCTGAGGAACAGCACAGCCATCATCAATGTTTGAAACAATGTTATGGGTTGGAAAACGTAGAATGGAGGAGGAGAGATCTGAAGGGCGTAAAATCAAACTTGGAGTCTGAAATGTATACTTAACATTGTGTACATATAATATAAAATACGTCTAATTGTGTATAAATATATATAAATATAGTACAAAGTATTGTATTGCAGGTACCTTGGCAGCAACGGGGGAACAAAGAAATTGTCATTCACCATATAAACAACCCTTTCAGATTTACATTCTGGAATGACAATTCCAAGAGAGAAGAAAGACTCCACCTCTCAGAAAATATCAATTAGAAGTTAAACAGACGCAGGGCAGTGTACAGACAGTACAGACAATGGCACACCAAGGAACTGTTTCTATCAAAACATTCTTCCTCTCTGTCTCAATGTGTTTGAATAATGTTTCTCTCCTGGGATGGATATGTGTGGTAGATGGATTTCTGAAAGGTACAACATATTTTGAAATTAGTTATTTTCACTGTGATTTACTTCTGACTGATTTCAAACTTCGGGTTTGCTGTTGGTTTTGCTTATTAAAATGAAGTTCAACAGAAAGTGTATTCCTTTAATTGAGTTAATTCTTGTTTCAGAGTTTGGGCAGGAGTTTTGGCTGTGAAGCAAAAAAGACTATGCTGCGTGTCAGGAACAGAACTCCACTTTTATAAAAACTCTTCTTTCCTGTCCTTACTGCTAATTCATCCCAGATAAACCTAACTGATATTACACTTTGATATTGCAAAAATAGACATTGCCTTCCTTCGGCTTCTGAGAAGAAAAGCCTCAATAACAGACCCATCAGAAAACCTCGGAAAGGAAGTCAGGTCTGCGAGATGCAGGAGTGTGTTTACAAGCCTGTTATCAATAATTGAAGCCCCACTTGTCAGAAGAGGAGATGGATACATGAGCTGCTGTGCATTCTCCTTACGCGCCTGCTAATCCACCGCCAGGCTGCCGAGCAGATTTAAAAGATATTTCCATTTCTGAAGGAAAGTTGCCTCAAACTTTCAAGGTCCAAAGATTTTGTGAGCGTGTCAGAGTTGACTTATGCTGAAGAGCACGCTGCTGAGGAGACTCGGGTGCTCATTGTTTTTCCGTGGCTGCAGGAGGCTCCGCTGTTGTTTTCCTGCTGCCTGGAAGCGCCTGGGAACAGACGAAAACGAATCTGTGGCAGCAAGAGCTCTCCCTGTCCCTTTTAATCTGGCTGACACCGGAGGATGCTCCCAGAAGAAGTTCTCTGCAGGCTGCTTTTGAGCTCTGCGTCTTTTTCGAGCGCGCCCCAACGAAATCCCTTTGCTAGGGAAACTTCAAGGGGCGCGTTGTGGCTCTTGTGCGCGCACAAATTCCGAGTCAGGGGTGGGGTGTGTGTCAGAGCCGTGGGCACAGGACATGCTCTGCAGGCCGGATGGCCAGCTAGGAATGGGGGGGACATTTCAGAAAGTGTGATTTTAGGCATTATTTTCAAGCAATAAAAAAAGTATGCGAATGAAATTCCTGCTCCCAGGTGTGTGTTGATGTCTGATCCAAGGGGACTGCACAGCTGGAAATTACCACAATTCATTTCTGCAGTGCCCAGTGCTACCCCCAGCAGACCTATTGGCACTTTAAAGTCAATAAGGATTGATTTCAACTCTTATTTTTCCCTTATATTATTACAGGAGAGAGAAATTGTTCCCATGACGAGCTCAGCAGACATTACCATCATCACTAGTGAAGACACGGTACATTTTTGGTGTATCTCCTCCTTATTCACATCTGATGCAGCTTTCCTTCCCTGGGAGGGTGGGGAGGCCCTGGCACAGGCTGCCCAGAGAAGCTGTGGCTGCCCCTGGATCCCTGGAAGTGTTCAAGGCCAGGCTGGATGGGGCTTGGAGCAACCTGGGATAGTGGGAGGTATCACTGCCCGTGGCATGGGGTGGGGTAAATGGTCTGTAATGTCCCTTCCAACATTCCCTTCCCCATTCTGGGACTCTATAGTTTTAGGGTTCTATGTCAATCAGGTAAGAAACAGAACCAAAGGCCCCCCTTTGTCCAATGCCCTCGAGCCAGTAATGGTTTGGCAGAGGAGCTCTGAGAGAGGGCTGAGCATCAGTTACAAACACAACCTCAGCTTCTTTCTGCCTCTCACACTTCAAGTGTTCCCTGTGCCTTTCCAGGCCACAGAAACCATTCTGGTTTAGCATCAAGCAGACAAACGGCGCAGACCACGAGCTCTCTCTTCTTCCTTTTTCCTTTTTTTTTTTTTCTCCTTTTATTTTTTTCCAAAACTGAGTATTCTGCTTTCACCTGACAAGGCTCCCAGGTAATCCACGACTGGGATGAGCAGTGGTTCCTTACTGAGCAGCAACCAGCCTCTATTCCAGCCTCCCAGGGGCACAAGGATAAGAGAAACAAGATATGAAAGAGGCAGCAGAGGCCAGAGCAAGGTGCACACTCCTCCTTTTTTCCAGGGAGCAGCCCTGTGTCCCAGGCAGGCAGACCTCCTGTAATTTCCAGATCCCTCTGTCCTGGGTTTGACCCTGCCTTTGAGTGGTTGCAAGATGAGTATTAATTGCCCAAATGACGACAAGCTCAGAATATCAGATGAATTTAAGCAGCCAGCCACCCGACAAAGAGATTCTCATCAATATCCCCATCCTTGGAGCGCAGTGGAGCAGATCTGCAATGTGATGCTGAGCTCCTTCTGGCAGAGAGGAGCACACACCTCAGAGCAGAGGGCTCTGCCCACCAGCCTGGGGTTCTGTCTCAGCACAAGGAAGCACAGCAGATACAGCCCAGCCTTGGTGAGGCTGCAAACAGTGGTCACATTTCATTCCCCATGGGAAGGGCAAAACTATAATGATCTTTGCTTACTTTTTAGAATGGAGATAAAATTTGAAGCCAAAGGGTTTCCAGTCCAGGTTGGTGGCTGTCATTTTGAAGACAATTCTTCTGCATGTCTAAATTTGCCATGTAAATTAAAAGGTAAAAGAGAAGCATAAAACTAAGAGAAAAGCTTTGCTATTGTGTAATCACAGCATCACAGAATGGCCTGGATTGGAAGGGACCTTAAAGGTCATCCAGTCCCACCCCCTGCCATGGGCAGGGACACCTTCCACAATGCCAGGCTGCTCCAAGCCCTGTCCAGCCTGGCCTTGGACACTTCCAGGGATCCAGGGGCAGCCACAGCTTCTCTGGGCAACCTGTGCCAGGGCCTCCCCACCCTCCCAGGGAACAATTCCTTCCCAATATCTGATCTAAACCTACTCTCTGTCGGTGTGAAACCATTCTCCCTTGTCCTGTCACAACAGGCTCTTGTAAAAAAACCCATCTCCATCTTCCTTGTCTGTCTTTTTAACCCTCAGGCTATCGGAGATGTCTTCTGTCAAGTAGATAATGATGAAGAAGGTGGTGTAAAAAGATATCAAATGATTGGCTGGCCACTGAAAATCAAATGGCATGAACAAAAAAAAATATGCACAGTCAGTCTGCTTGTACCTGCCACAGATGAACACACCTCAACAAAACTCTGATGCTCGCAAAGAGAGCAGAAAAAGCAAGCAGGGAAGGGGAGTTGGTAGAATTATTTTCTCTCTTTTGCCCTATACTGTTAAACATCTACATTTCTGTTGCATTTGGATTGCTTTATATTTGTTTGGATCCAGCTAAGCTGACACCATTTCCATGAAGAATGAGGCAAGATTCCCAGATTGTTTAATGTTCCTGAGGTGGATTTCTCCAGGATGTAATGCATTTATGGGTGTTCTCAAGTGAGCCTTCAGCAGATCTGAATCATTTAAGGGTTCACCCTCATCTAGTTAAAAATCAGTGTTTGAATATCTATCAGTATGCAAAACATCCATTTGCTACCAGAGTTAGAGCTCCTTATTATACCAGGAAGAATTTAAGTTTTAATTAGCATTTCCTCTGGTGTACTAAACCCACTGAGACTACTAGACTTACTAAAATTTAATTAACTTGACAAAAGATCCTAATTGTTTTCATGCCACCAGTCCTTAGTGGGACTAAAAATAATACCCTTCAAATTAAGTGTCTGCAACCCACCTTCCTTTTGGTTGTCCTACATACATCAAATTGGTTGGCCTACATATAATTATAGTTGGTAGGAAGCCTTGCCCACCCTGGAACCAACATTTTTTGCTCAAAGATGGAGATTTTTATGGGAATGCGTAGCGAGGAAAACTTATTATTCAAAAGGCCTCAGCTGACATCAATTCTTTCCACCATCTTATTAAGTTTGGGGAGGTTTATTGATTTATCTTGGTGCACAGACTAATCAGCGAGATGTAGCATTCATTTAAATCAATATAGTAGCCTAATATTGGCAAGAGAAAAGCAAGATGAATGTATTGATAGTGCAACTATGATAAACAGTATATATCTATATGAAGTGTAGTGTGAGATTCGGAATGAAAATAAAAATACTTCCTGCTCAGGAGCCTTCTCATATCTTTATCTCTTTCACATGAGCTGCTCACACCATTCCAAGGCTTTGCTCACTTTGAGACTCTCAGCTCGAAGGAGCTGTGAGTGTGGAGAGCACCAGTGCACAGACAGTCCCAGGAGCACTGGGGACAGCCTTGTTCCCGGAGTTTGTGTGCACAACACAAGTACTGCAATCCAAGGAATCCTCTGGCTATGGATGTCTAAAGCAGAGAGTTTAAGGAGAAGGGATCAAGGGAAAACACCCAAGCCCTTTTGCCAAGATAAGGATTTCACTGAGCATCCTTACATTACAGGGATCAGATATGTTTGCCTAAATATTATCTCCAAAATTTAAGGGATGAATCAGCTTATCACCCTTGGAAATCAAATCAAATCCATCACTTGTTATTCCTCTACTGAGCTTTGTTGGGACTGAATGTCCCTGATGTGCTGCTGATACAGGTGTGGGTTTGGGAACATAATCCAGGGTGTGGATGCTCTTCTTTGAAAAAACTGTGCTTTGGTGAGGCTCAAAGTCCATCCCCTCCTGAAACAACACACTGAGGCTGGGGCTGTGCCACTGTGAATGCAGGGGAATATCAAATATATGCATTGTCACACCTCACAGCTCCGGGAGGGGAACACCTGTAAATCTCCGTGCATCCCGAGCCTTCCACTTCTTCCTCTGCCCAAACATCTGGCTGCTTTATCACATCTGAATACTAAAAAGATTATCTTGGCTGATGATCCATCCAGACTGGCTGTTAAACACCTCTTTGCTGCTTCCCTTGCCAAGTTCCTCCTTTGTTTCCTTCCCTCTCAATCTGAACCACAAGGTGCTCTCCAGGCCCCAATTTCCATCCAGATTTATTGCTGTGAGCTCAGGATACCCATCTATTGTACTGCAATTATTAGAACCTCCTGAATATACATAAACAAAATATTTTAATGAGCAGCTCTGTAGAGTTCTCATTCATAACTTTTGCCCTAATAAATAGAAGCTTTTTGTGAGCCTTTCACTAAAAAACACCATATGTCTGCATGTGCTTGTTGAAGACAAATATTTAGAATTAAACTCTCATTAGCTTTTCTCTGCATGCATGAAATAGTGAACTCTGAAGACATGTCAAAGCCATAAGTTTAGTACATAAAAATTTAGGAAAATCAGGTATGCAGTTGATAACAGAAGACTACAGGAAAAGCAGGCCACCAAATATTTCCCTACAGAAGATTTTAAGCATTTGGCAGAAATTAAGTTCATGTTTGTAGGAAAATGTTCAGCTTTGTTCTTGTAGATAACATCTTATGAACAATAAAAATCTAAAATAAACTTTGTTCCTCTTCCCATCTCTGCCTTGTATTTTACTTTTTCCCTACGCCTAATGAATCATTGGCAACATTGGATAATACACAGGAATTTTATCTCTTGGGTTTAACAACTGTGAGTAGCAGCTTGGAATTCTCTCCTCTCATATTCTCATCATCACTTATTAGAACACATTGACTTTAAAAAAGCTGTTTTCAGCAGATTTTTGTGGCCTGACCTACTGTTCACCTCAAGTATTTAGGCACATAATATCTCTAATGAAAGAGAAGGTATTTTAGAAAACAAATAATTATGATCCAGTCTTCTGATCCAGAATTTTCACACACCTTTGGAGCTTTGCATTCTACCAGAACAATTTGTGCATTTAGAAAAATTGAAGCTTAATTGAAAATTATAATGTGTAAGAGCAGTTGTGATTAACATAACACAGGGACATGCAACAGGAATGGCAAAGACTCAGAAGAGAAAATAAAACACTTCAGGCCTCTGAAGTTTCAAGTGTCTCTATCCCAAAGATAAGGCATCAATAATGCAGTGATTTGTGGCAATGCTGAGAACACTCACAAAATCATCTCCTCGTTATCTTTCACAGAGAACACTGATAATTTCATTTGGATGTGGTCTTGCTCTGTTCTAATAATCTTTCTTTTCTCATGCAGATACATATTTGTTTAAATGGCGTATTTTTAATATTTTATTTTAAAATTGCTTGTCAACTGCAAGGGAAAAATAGGCCCTCAGAACAACTGGTAGTAGATGCAGAATGGTCCTTTTGAAAGAAATCCTTTAAAAAGAGAACACATGCTCAGCTTTAAACGATTCTGAGTGTCTTAAATACACTGCAGTTTCTACTTTTCTATAGCAGATTTAAGGCTTGACTCTGTCTGACTCAAGCAAAAGAATAATTCATCATGGAGTAATTTATCAGAGTTTTATTTCTTTTTGTCTGTCAACAGCTGATGGAAGGATATGTCTGGTACAGTTCCCTTAAATAAATGGAAAACAGTGATAACAAAAAGAAATGTGAGATTTAGGTTGGGATTGGATTTCAGAGAGGTAAAAAGAAATATTGTTGGGATGAATCTCTAATATTTGCCCATGGAAATATTTGTATAAAATTCTCTTAACCATTTTAAATGTCAGTATCATAAATATTCATTTCCTGCTGCTTACAACAAAAGCATTTTCAAAAAAAAAAAAATAACCCTGAAGAAGGCAAAGCCTTAACAAGTGTTAACATCTCTCTCTTGACATCAGTTATACTGATTTATACTTAAGGTCTAAACCACAGAAATCATAGATTTTCCTAAAGAAAACCAGTTTATACTTTAATTATCAAATCCCGTTTTCAATTCTACAGTGACAGGTTTTTTTCTGGGAAGGAAACACAGCATCAGGCTGGAAGAACGTTGGTGCCATGAGGAAGGAACAGCTATTTTATAAAGGTTTACCAGCCATAAGCATGATATACAAAATTGAAAAAAGAAGTTAATATTTCGGCAGGAAAAATCCCAAACTGATGGAAAAACATCTGCTCCATTTAGAAACTAATGGGAAATATCAGTGCAATAAAAAGAAATAGTGCAATTAAAAGAAAGGGAATTGCTGAGGAAATACAGTTTGTGGAAAATGTTTGTCAACTTTGAACATCTACTGAGGATTGTGTAGGCACTTCTCTCCAGTCACCACAGACACAAATAATGCTACAGCACATGCAAACACTGATTTTTAAAGCAAATATCAACAAAGTTAACATTAAGTCATAGAAAACATTCACAGCTTCAGTGGTACAGGACTTTTCTCCTGGATTTTTCAGTGAGTAGAAGAGACAGACTATATTTACTGGGGAAAAGTGCACATTGTTCTTATTGAAAAAAATATCCTCATGTTCTCTGAACCTAAAAAAAAGTAATACTAAAATAAATAATAATAAAATTTGCCTTTATATAAGCAACAACCCTGAAGCCAAGATATTTTCTGACTCTGTCGGCCAAAGTCATAGGATTCTTGTCCAAATTTTGTAGAATTCAGTAAGTTTTGTGGGCATGCACGGTCTGGTTTTGGTTACAGTGGGATATAGGATTGAAGAGAACTCATTCCACTCTTGCTTGCTTTACTCTCTATTCAACCGTAATTGCATGGAACAAAGGTTGCAGAGCTGTAACACAAACATGAACCGAGGAAAATCCAGTTAGAAATAAATCTGAGTATTGACCCCAAATTATCTGTAATTAGATTGGAAGGCAAAGCTCATGGCAGAGATTTAAGGCTGCATTTAACCCCTCTGTGTTCCTTCACAGGCTGACAGTGCTGGGGACTGTGGTCATTCAGTGGTCTGAGCTCAACGTTGCTCTGAACTCCACCATGGGACCTCTTTGGACTGACAAACCCTATTTCTGATTCAGGATGTAGAGTATCAAAACTCCCAGCTAAAAGCTTGATATTCTTAGTAAACAGGTGGCCCTAAATCCAGATCATCTTAATTCTCACTGGTTTAAAACTCCTTGATTGATTCGAGTCAGTCATCAGTGATGAAACTGAGGCTTCTCACTAAAAACCTGACCCTGGCTGGTTCAAGGCAGGACTTGAAAATCAGCTGGAGAGGTTATTGAAATACCCTTAATCTCATCTCTAAATGGGTTTTACAGAAAATAGTAACCATAGAGAAAACTAAAATTTTCTAATAGACCTAATTCAAGGCACATATCTGAATTTATGAATACTGTAGTCAATATCTAAACATTTTGATAAAGATAACATTGTGTGAGAATATTTCAACCTGCTGGGAAAGTTTTAAATGGATTTTTTTCTAAAGTAATGTGACATCAGATATCTTATTCAACCTTTTAATTGCAGTAGATAAGCATATTCATTACCATTTCTGATTCAAGAATTAGCTTAGTTAGCATTCTATTCTTTCATTTGTAAGTCTTAATTAGATTTCAGTATTGACGTCCGATCACCACAAATCAGAAGGTCTCTGATTTGTGTTCATACCTTTTTTTTTGGTCTTGGTTTTGACAAATTGATTGGAGTAGGAAATAGGGAAAAAAAAAAAAAGTGACCACACGCTGACCATCCTGAAACATTGATTTGAAAGTGCTGAGGTCTGTAGACCTCAACATGACTCGATAGGCAGGAGCACTGTCAATAAATGCAACCTGGATGAATATTTTAACAGAACTTATTTGCAGAGCCAGAAGAGCAGGATGTAGGAGCCCTGCCCTTGTCACCTGATGAGGTTTGATCTCGTGCACGTCTCTTTGCACCTCAGTATTCCCAAGCCAAAGCCTTGCATTCCCTCTTGGCTCCATCTCGCTCTGGCTCTACCAGCTCTGAAAATCAGCACCTTGGCTGATGTGATTGATCCCTCAAGCAGACACAGAGAGGGGTGTCTGACCCTCAGCATTTGGCTTCCAGGGAGATGGTGGGTCAGAATTCTCTAGTCCCAGCCCCATAAAACACATGATGCTCAAATTCCAGTTTTAAATGCTTTGCTGACAGATTAACTATGGAACCTAACTGTGTGCACACGAGGATAAATCTGGGCCTGCTCTCCTCATTAAAACATTGTTAAGTTTATCACTCTATCATATTAAAAACAGACTTCTCTGGTGGAATGTTGATGTCAAAAAAAGAGCTCACCAAAATCAGGCAAAGCACGGATAATGCTCCACTTCACTTGCCATGATTAAGCTGATCCTACTATTTGCCATTCCTTGAAAGACACGGATCTCCCAAGGAGCTGCCGTTGATGCCAGATGGGCAGATCCTGCTCTGTAGATAAGGAGGTGCTGGAAACCCTCTACCAAAACAACATCTGGAACGCTGGGAAAGGAGAGAGCCCCAGGCTGACCAGACTGACCCAGACACAGCAGGCACGAAGGGCCACGGGAGATGGAGAACTCACTCAGGGCTGCAAAATGATTCCTTGGGCATGCAGAAAGCCTGTTCAGATTCCTTTCATAAGAAGATCAAAGGGTGTGGAGGGAAATGCAATTTGAAGGAAAATGGAAGGGAGTGTGCTGTGCTCAAAGCAACGATGCTCTCCACCGGGGGGGCCTCAATTTACGGCTCAGTTGCACATTGTGTCTGCACAGGTCCCAGATGCCACCAGACCTCAGCTCAGACACTGCTGCTTTGTTTCCTGGGTTCACTTTTTGAAGTTTAATCTCAGATCAAGAAAGGGGTGGGCGAGAAAATTAATGGTACCTATGGAAGGAATCAATCCATACAGTCAGTACTTCAGGTCTAAATTTGTAATTGTAGGTGCAATCAGCCTCTCTGAAGAGCTGCCAGGAACACTTATGTAGGGCACAGATTTTATGCTGGCCTGCACAGAAGAAAATTCTTATATTCAATGGAGTTTCTTTGTTTGATTTATGTAGATCATGTAGCCAAATACTTTGTATTTTTAGCTGACATGAAAAGACTTTCTCCATACAATGTGGTTTAGAAAAATCCATTCAGTCAGGAAAAAAGGTTGTGATGACCCATTAAGGAAACATTCCTTAAACCCCAGCAGTTTAATTTAAAAAATGTCTTGTTTCTTCAGTCTGTTAATCCTAAACAAGCCCTGGACATTTTTGAACTATGCAGCTAATCCTGAGAATGCTCACCCATGCAAATTGTTGCTTAGAATGGGAAATAAAAGATTATGCTGTCAGGTTTCATATCTAGGATATGTAGGACTTCACATTTTAGATTATAGAACTGTCACTAATCTTCTGAGGGAATGAAACACACTTTAACCTTGCACAAGTACTTCTCTGCTGTCATTAAGGTAAACAGAATGAATATTAATAGCAGAGTTTGGCCTGTTTAGGATGGAAGGCAGTAGCTGTACCAAAATGAAGTTCTTAACACTGAAATTGGCTAAAAATTCTAAAATGTAATAACATCCTAAATGCTATGAGCATCCTAAATGCTATGTTATTACTTTTTAATGAGTAAAAAAAGTACTCATGGGACTTTTTTTAAGGTGTAAGGCTAAAGCTCCCTCCAGCATGTTTGACATTGGCAGAGTAGGGGTTCCCTTCCATCAGCAGGATTGATTTGCTTGCAGAAGTTTGTCCATTTCTGCTGCCTCTGTTTCTATGGATCTTCCAGCCACAAACTATCAGACATGGTGAGAACTTCCATTTGTTGTGGGAAGAGGAGGAGAGCATGAGATCATAGCCCTAGATAACGTGGTCATAGTAAATTATTCATTATTGTGATGTATATATAGCATCTGAAAGTGCCTTCAGCAACGTGGAACATGACAGGTTGTCTCTTTGTTTCTGATGATTAAATAGACAAAAAGCCTGAGATACCTTCTTCTATTTCACCTTTTTGTGATTTTTATCTTCCATTTTCTTAACTGCCTGAGTGTGCTCTTTACATACAATGATGAAAGAATGGGGAAGGAATGAGGAAGGAATGAAACAGCAGACAATGGAGACAGAACACCTTCTCCAACCACTGCGCAAAGCCTCTTACATGATTTGACACTGCTCCTCTCATATAGATTTAAAACATGTATTTCAAAACTTTCCCATGCTCCTAAGCCATAAATATTTAATTCTCAGTATTACCATCAATCAGGTTAGATGATCTATGAAAGATATTGGTGGTAAAAGCTTCTGGTGCTGTTTGCTGCAGAGCTCCAAAAGCACTCCAGTTCTAGGGAGAGCTTCTGAGGAGCTGATGGCAGAGGGGGGCCGTTGATGAATGGCTCCCTGGGACACTCTGACACCTCTGACTGGATCAGAGAGATAAGAGGCAGCCCGAGAGCAGCGCTCTGCACCAGCCAGGCAAAGGTTAGCAGCACGCAGGAATTCCTGCACGGATCGTGAGACAGGCAGCAGCTTCCTCTGGGGCAGGATAATGGGCTGCAAAGGGGAGCAGGGGAGTGAAGGAGCGTTTTGTAGTGCTCAGGCAAAAACAAGAGACAAGACAGATGATGTGAAAGGGTTAGAATACAAGCAAGAGTAAGAATCCACGGAGAAATGAAGCTTAAAGCGTGTCAAGGTTTGGGTTTTTTTTAAAGTATGGTTTAATTTATCATCCGTAACAGAGGGCTTGTATCAGGAGGGTTTTGTTTATTTCTTCCTTTATGCCAGCAAAATGCACCAGACTTTGGTCAGCAGGTCAAGAGAGGGGATTGTCCTCATCTACTCTGCCCTCCTGAGACCCCACCTGGAATGCTGGGAGCAGTTTTGGTGCCCCAGTATAAGAAGGACATGGAAGTTTTGGAGCAAGTCCAGAGGAAGCCATGGAGCTGCTCAGGGAACTGGAGCACCTTCCCTCTGGAGCCAGGCTGGGAGAGCTGGGGCTGCTCAGCCTGGAGAGGAGAAGGGTGTGTGGAGACCCCACAGCACCTTGCAGGGTCTGAAGGGGCTGCAGGGAAACCAAAGAGGGACAATTCATCAGGAACTGCAGTGCCAGGACAAGGGGGAATGGCTTCCCACTGCCAGAGGGGAGATTATGTCAGAAATTATTTTAGAAATTTAGGAAGGAATTGTTGCCTGTGAGGGTGGGGAGGCCCTGGCACAGGTTGCCCAGAGAAGCTGTGGTTGTCCCTGGATCCCTGGCAGTGTCCAAGGCCAGGCTGGATGGGGCTTGGAGCAACCTGGGATAGGGGGAGGTGTCCCTGCCCATGGCAGGGGATGGAACAAGATGATTTTTAAGGTGCTTTCCAACCCAACACATTCCGTGTTCTACAATTTGCCATGCTGAACAAAGTGCACTTCTCTATTCTGGTTAAATACATCTAACAATCCAGCCCTCATTTTGTTAAAATAATGCTCACACTACAGTGGTACAAGGAAAATTCAGATGGATTGGTTAGAGTAGTTTGGTCTGCAAATGTGAGCTATTTGTGATAATTGGCACAAAGCATGTATTGTAACCAGGAGGTTTCCATGACCCAAGAACTTTTCTTCCATGTAAACCAGAACGGAATGCAGGAATCTGCAATGCTCAGTCACCCATTTATCCCAGTGCCATGCTGTATGAAGAGCCCAGAAACACGTGCTCCACAAAACTGAAAAACTGCATCTTATGTTAACTTTATCTTCTCCCCAGACTGTGCTCAGAATTCCTGGTACAGAGCAAGCAGGATTTCTGCAGTCACTTTCCACTTGAATACTTCCAACGTTGGAAGTATTCCAATAATTCCACATTGGAATACTTTTCTGGAGTAAAACATCACCCACAGGTTGCCTTCCTGACCAGGCAGGGAGCTCTGCTATTTACAGACCTGCCTGTTGGTAAATGCCGTGCATGGAAATAAAGGTGGCTTTAAACTTTGCAAACGTCGTGTGCAAGGCAAGGCATGAGGCAGCCCTGGGAGAATTCTGTAAACAGGGCTTGATCCAGACAACCTGGGAGTCATTGGAGGGGAAAAATAATTTGGCTTTAATGAGCTTTGACTTAGTATTCAAAGTAGGAAATTTTGACACGTTTGGGAGTGCTTTGCATCAGCGCGAACGAGCCAGGAGCACAAACCCTTGGAACGGGAATTATTTCAAAGTGATCCTGGGCTGATATCACTGGCTGGGTTTAACCACGTCCTTTTCAGTGGGAAAGGTCCATCAGTGCATGGCAATATAAAGTTGTGCTTGGCGTGGAGTCTGGAAAGGTCTCCCAGACGTGGGAGGGCAAAGCCTGGAATGCCAGGGGTGCTCTCGTACACAGGAGCCTGTGCTACCTGGTGCCCATGCAGGGAGAGCTGCAGGAACGTGGCAGAATGTCAGGGGTGTCCTGCTTGGCACGGAGGTATGGACACAAGTGAAAATCACCTGCAGGAACTCAAGAAAAAAAAAATTTCCTTGGATCAGAAGAAGGATTTAGAAAGGTCCTCAAAGAGCTTTGATTGGAGGAGTCATTCGGAGCGACGTTTTGAGACTACAAGGATGCACCACCCAGTTCCAGCAAGTTTGTTATTCCTGAGGGATCCCATGCAACCCACGTGGGCAGTACTCATTTCCAAAATGTACAGGACAGCAGCAAAACACAATCTTAGGAACAGCAGGGTTTCACATGGAGTTGATCTTTCTAGTGAGGATTAGCCGATGTCTAATTAGAGACAAGAGGCGAAGCTTGAAGCAGAAAAAATAAAAATGTTGCGTTTTTTCACTGAAAGAAAGTAATTTTTAACATTTTGGTGTTAAATTATGTCCAGAGGGTACTGTGAGCAACGGGCTTGTTTGCTGCTGGGCATAACTGGGCATGACTGCCAACAATGATAGTTTGTGCAAGGCTCACTTTCTTTGTTAAAATAGTTCTCAGAGGCACCACTATAATCCAAAAGCATGAGATTTTTAAAAAGGCCTTTAAGAAATATTTTTATTAGGAAAATGGGCATCTAGTGGCATTTTGGTGTCTATAGGTATTTAAAAATTCTCATTAGATGCTCTACACCAGTGAAGTAGCTCAAGAATTAAGGCTTGTAATTCCTCAAGGAAGGAAAGGCACCTTCCTGTTCCCCAGGTCTGTGAGATGCTGGCCATGCCTTTCTCATGGACTCAGGCCTTGGATGTCAAGGTTGCTCCACCTGAAAAGCAAATCTGTGAGGGGAGTTTTGCTCTTTTCAAAAGCTTAAAAGCGCCGTCTCACTAGGGAAGAGGTTTGGAAATAAAGGGATAAGCTAATTATTTATAATTGGGTCAGACTGGGTAGGCTGATTGCCATAATTAACACAGCCTAATGACTGGCCTCGGGGATTGTACTTGGCTGTACCGGGTGAAATGTGGTCAAATGGATGCGTGTTCCGCTCCGCGGGGGTGAGAGCATCCCCAGCTCCCAGCCCGGGCCGGGAGCGCGTGGGAGGCTGGGGAGGTCGGGGAATGTGGGTTCCCGTGCTGGAAGGCTGGGCAGGGTTGGGGGGAGGACTGGGCGAAGGTTTGGGGCTCTGTACATCGAAGCAAACAGGAGCACTCCTCAATTGCAGAGGGATTGCGGAGAGCAGGGGAGCGTTCCCGTGGCTCGGGGAGCGGAGGGCACGGCACGGACGGAGCTGTCCGGAGGTGCACAGACTGTGCACGGAAATATTCCACACTAGGGATGAGTCAGGAGCGTTTCCCTTCCCGTGGCTGCTGGCAGGGGAGGCTCGGGCGCTGCCGTGGGATGGCAGTGGGGCTGAGCTGGCGGCTGTGCCTGGCCGAGTGTGGCATCCTCCAGCTCAGCTCTTCCCTGCTGCCCCTGCCTCCCCGCAGGAACAGTCCCTTCCTCCAGCCCGCTGCTCCCATCCTCCCCACCACACACAGAAAACGAGGCTGAAGAACAGCCGAGTGCATTCCAGAAATAATTAACGGCAAAGAGAATGGAAAACTACCAGAGACAGCTGCTTCAAGCCCACTGAGGAAGAGCATCATACACACCTTGAAGGATAGATTGTGAGAGCAAAAATCCTCGCATGGCTGAGCTTTCCAAACGCAAACTGACTCAGAATTCCAGGCTGCATCCAACCCTTCACAGGCAGTGTCACCATCAGGCCTCATTTGTAGCACAGGAAAACTCTCACTCAGGTGCTTTGCTCACCAAATAGCGGCTGCCAGAGGAGCAGAGAGAGGACATAAAAATGACTGGTACAAATAATTTAATACATAATAGTCAACAAGACAGTTGCTTCGTAATACCTTGTGTAACTCAATAAAAAGATGTTTTTCCATCTCCACTGGCCTCAGGCCCAAATGTTTTTAAGGTCTCCAGGTCTCCCATAGGTATTTTGTGGGATGGTGAGGGCAAATAAATACTCCCAGCTCCATTGCTCTGATTTGGGCAGCGTTGCTGCCCCTCTGTTGCCTCTTTGGAAACGTGGCCGGGTGTGGGGGTCTGTACCCAGAGCTAAAGTGGCTGGCTGAGGAAACAAAATGCTCAGAGGATCGACAAGGCCCACAGCTACCAAATGCACAACCAAAACACAGATCACTGGGACTGTGTGACAAAGACAGGCACTTGACGTTGATGGGCATTTTCAAATCACATATTGCTTTCATTGGAATATTCATGGCCCCCCAAAAGCCAAACACAATGCTTTACAAAAATCAAAACATTTCATTTTGACAGATGTTAAACTTATCTCCCTGCTGCTATTTGCATAAGATTTCATTTGGAAGTTTATTTCATATTCAGGTAAACTTTCCCTCTGAACTATACAAAAGTGTTGTTGAAATACTTAAATCTAAAATGAAGTGCTCATTTCAGATCAAAGCAAAGGCTTTCATCCATTAGTAAGCTTCAAATACATTCTTGTCCACCCCCCAAACTTTAAAAATATTGTTCTTACAAGCCTAACCTTTTTTTTAATTAAAGAAAAGCAAGGCAAAAACTTAATCTGGAGGCAACATGGGCAGCGCCCTGACCAAACACAGCCAGAGGCTCCCAGTGCCACAGCACTGTGTGAGCGTCTCTCACTGGAATGGCTCTTAAAAATGACCTTGGAAAGGCAGATTTTGGTAACTGAGTGCAGTCAGGCACTCGGAGGGCAGTTTTCTCTCATCCCTCTCGTGGTTACCCCCCCCCGGGTTACCATCAGTGTCTCATTTGTGGAAGCCTCAATTATCCTCGCTGGCGTTAAGCGTTCCCATTCCTGTTCCCTCCCTGCAGGGCTGTTGGGGTGCAGAGCTTTAGTGCCGTTCCCCTGGACCCCATACCAACAACGCTGCATTGTCCTACAGCCACAGACCGCTTAAAGAGGGGCATTGTCCGCCCGCAATTCCCAGGTAGGGCTGTCAGCCTGGAATTCCCCGCTGACGCCAAGGGGCATGGAGCAGCCACCGGAGGAACCGGGAACTCGGTGAATGAGTCCCATTGAAACCGGTGCTAAAAGAAAAGCCCCGTGCGCTCGTAGCCAACAAGGCTGTTCATTATATACATAAAAAAACCACCTCCACATTTTAAACTAATGATGACTTTTAGGCACGGTGTAATTACAGCACCGGTGGGAACCCATATGTCAGCGAGCTTTCAGAAGGAAAGGTTGTGCCTACAAAATGAAGCCATATATTCCCATTAATTGAAGCAGTTGATTTCCAGTTACACAATGTTAGTTTTAACGGGGAGGCTCATAGAAAGTCCATGAATTTCTTTTTTTTTTTTGCTGTTGATCTGTGGCGTTAAGGTGACACACTTTAACCTGCTCAGAGCTGGGGGACATCGGTGCCAGCAAGGTTGTGACTTTCAGGGTTGTCTGCAAGGTGGCATCAGAATAACCTTGGAGGAATGGCCTGTCAGCACTGCCTGCACAGCCGGAGCGCAGAGGATTAGCAGGAGAAATTTTGATGAGGGTATTTACTACTAATGACTGCCTTCAGAATTGCCTTTTATCTACGGCTTTTCAAAGCATTTTCCATTCATTAAGCCTTATAAAACCTTTGTAAAATTGGTAGAAGATATAGAAATGCAGATATCTTTGTGCCAAAACACACAGTAATGCTTTGACAGAAAAGGGCAGCAGTACACAGTAACCATGATTTAAAATAGGAATTGCACAGCGTTACAGTGATGCTATCGCTCTGTTAATTAGAGTTTGACCAGAACAGGGGAACAGTCCTGCTCTTAAGAAAAATGGTGTGGAATAATCAGTAAATAGTCCTCAGGCCTTCTGCTTTGTGTTGTAGCAGTGAGACAGATGTACGTTATGCAGTGATATAAAAAAATTTGTTAAGAATATGAATGGCACCTGTTCTTTTATTGTAATGAAATCTGCTTCCCAAACTGCCACTCCCGAGAGATAAAAGCAGTGAGTCAGACCTACTAAACTGGTGAGCTGAAAACCCAGAGATTTAAAAAATAATAAATGTAGGGTCTTTTTTTCTTTTTTTTTTTTTGGAGATATTTAGAGTCAGATTGACACTCCTCTGTGGCCTCAAGGAATATCTATTAGAGAAAGAAGGGAAGAAGGGAAGAAGGGAAGAAAGAAAGAAGGAAGGGAGAAAGGGAGGAAGGGAGGAAGGGAGGAAGGGAAGGGAAGGGAAGGGAAGGGAAGGCAAGGGAAAGGAAAAAGTGGAGCAGAACGGAGTTTCTCCAAACCCTGCATCTCAAAGGTCCGTGGAAAACCTTTGGGCTGTTGTGCAGCATATGATTGGTTCTGGGCAGCCTAAAGAGAGGTGAGACACAATGCAAATGCCAGCTCTCATTATCTGTGAGTAATGAGCAGTTAATATAATAAAAATAGACCTATGAGCATTGAACATTTAATTTATTTGCTATAAAAAGAGAAATCTTTCCAAGTTGATGTGGCAATATGTACACACGAGTATGCGCATGTGTACGCTACACAACTGGTAGATTAGGAGGATGAAGTAGAAGGCATATTTTTTTATTTCAAGAAGTGTTTTTGTCATCGTATTTCTCAATTGTAATTAAAATAGTAATTCAGATTTATTTCGGTAGGTGTAGATGAACACTGAATAAGAAATCATAATTAGCAAGTTGCTATTCAAAGGCNCCCTCCTTCCCTCCTTTTCTCTTTCTTTATGCACAAATTCAAACTTTTTCCACAACTGGTTAATTCTCAGTGTTGCTGTTTAAATTCCTGGTTCCTCGAAGCACCCCAAAACTCAGCAGTTGCTGTAGGAGCAAGGTTGAAGGGCTATTCAATACCATTAGTCCATCCTATAAAAACACAAATAGTTTAATAGCCCAGAACTGAAGGCTGCCAAAAGATACAGTAATCTGCTGGAAATCTGAAGTTCTGGGCACATGTGTCAGAGTGAGTCAATGTACATTAAAAAAATAAAAAGTAAAGCACATTTTTCACTTGGAAATGACTTGTGGCAGGAGCTTCCACAGTACCTCTGAGTGTTTTTCAAGGTAAATACGTAAAAGATAATGCGGGGGATGACTTGCAGATCCAGCTCTGCCCGCTCGGAGGGCCCCAGGAGTTCCGTGTGTCACTGAGTGACAGTTCCTCCCTGCAGGGCCTGGAAGACGTGGTAGGAATGAAGGGTCATCGTCACAGTGAGTAAAATCCTGCATCCAGTTTGAGTGGCTTCCAGGAGATTCTGTTATTTAGCTTGTTTGCTTATTGCTTTACTATTTCAGCTCGTTAAACCAGCCAGAAAGCAGCTCAATTTACAAATAAATAAATTAATAAATTAATAAATATTCGTGCCAGGTCAATGATGCAGAAGACGGCTGGATGAGCATCAGAGAGGGTACACTGAGAGTGAGGAGGAGGAGGGTGCAAGAAGGCTCTTTGTGACTTCCCCCACAGCTTTTCTAATCGTTTGTAGAGGGAACCTATGGAAATTTGCTCTTTAAATTTTGGAGGGTGTGAAAATCCCCACTAAACTCATGCAAAGGCCTGACCATGTCAATAATGGCTGGAATAAGGTTCTTATAAAAAGTCAGTGAAGGGTTTTTCTAAGTAACTCAGCTTGTAAACTTATGGAGAAGTCAGGTTGTTTGTTCCTCAGGGCTGTAAAGCTGCAAAATTGTTGATTAAGGAATCACTTGGTGGGTGAGAAGAAACACCTTTGTTCCTGAGTGATGTTCAGTTTGGTCATGCTGATTAAAATATTCCCATTCTGCAGTGTTAAACTACTCCTTATTGGCCTGGCTCTGACCATTGGAATTCACTGTAGGATTTTTTTCCATGCAGTTTCTTTCACAGCATTTTGAATTGTTTAGATAGAAAACAAACAACAAACAAGCAAACAAAAAATGGTTTCACAAGATGGAAGCTTCCAAAAAGGTTCATGGAGCACAGATCCTGTTACAAGGAGGATCTTGGGAAATGGTTTGGGAAAAAAAAGGACACCAGATTTAGGGTCCTTTTGAAGCCTCCACTGGGCACCAACAGAGCTTTGAAGTCTTTTAAATGGTTCTTTCATATACCACTGGCACAGAGCTCAGTTACAGCACTCAGCTAATTTTTAATCAGATCTATGAAAAAGCATAGAATAAGAGTGGGGATTTCTTTTCTAAGGCTTGCTGGTTATCAGAGCAGTGCTGGAAAAAAAAGGCAGCTCCATTTCAGTACTTAATGTGCCTTAATAACTGCATGACCACAAACCATTAGGTTCTTCATCTCATAGGTGATTAATTTCCAGGGAACATATGTTAAGAGAATAACATATTTCCCCAGACTTCCTCCCCAAAAGTTTCTCACGAAGCAATGTCAGTGCTTTGTATTTACTGACACAAAAATGAAAAAACCAGAGGTGAAAACGCAGAAAAATAATGTTTAAAAAATGTTTCCAGCAAAACTAGTTTCAGTCACTAGATGGAAAACAAATATTTCCCTAATTTCTAGGAAGTTCTGTAAAGTAATACAGTGGTGTTGAGGAAAAAAAATATTGCAGCTATCTTAATGTGAGCATGAAATGCTTCATTGCTGTTCCCTCACTTCTGAGACTGAGTAATGCAGGTTCATAAAATGACTATAGATTCTTAAGGAAAAAAAATATTGAATCTCCTTTAACACAAGCAGAAATGTCATTATGTTGAGCCCTTCCACATCCTGTTTTAAACAGACAGCTCAATGCTCAGACGCTTCTGCGGGGGCTGATGCTGAGCCTGGGGAGGACAAGGACAGGAGGGGAATGTTCTCTGCCCAGACTCTCGAGAGAATTTAGCTGCCAGGTACTAACAGGTCTTCACTGACCATCTGCAAGCTGAGATTTATTCCCCTCCTCCTCACCCAAGCTCAGGCATCTTCTGCATTGGGAAGGGTTTTCTCAGGGAGAGCTCAGTGATGGCATGGACATGGTTATCCAGGATCCTGCCAGCTCCCAGAGCCCAGCCCCAAACCTGAGCAGTGCTGGCATTCCGTAACAAGAACTGTGGTCAGCATTCTCTTTATCTTAGCTCTACCTTTTCACTGAAACTTTTCACCTGCTTTATTTCTCCAAAACTTGATGTTTTTTGAACAAAGCCAGGAAAAAATTAGTCTGAATCATCTATATTTGGCAATTCATGAATGTCTGTGTGTATGTTTGTGTGTCTGTCCAAGGCAGACCTTCAGTGTGAAGTTCCAGTGCAGTCTCCAGTTCTTGTGTAAGGACAGCCCAGCAGGGTTTGCAAGTTATGTCAGTGCAATTGTTGGAAAAATTATGTACAACCAAATCTGTCTTTAAAACTCCCTGTTTATTGTGTAAGCCTTCAACATATGGACTGAAATATCAGTATTGAAGTCATCTACTTCACCTGTCTCATTAGAGAATTATATGTAACAGCTATAAGAATATAAGGGTTATATAAAATTGCATCCACTATTTATGTATTATTGTATCCAACACATATGTCCTTTCCATATGGGATGTTCTCACTGTACAGAACATGGTCGGTTCCAAGTATAACTCAACAGAAGCACTCAACCTTTGCTTTTAAAACTGTTACCAACCCCACTTGAACAGCCCACGTTGGGAGGAGATCCCTGATTG